>JAQMYF010000010.1:12624560-12655322 GCA_030014195.1 Neosilurus mollespiculum | reverse complement strand
ACATTAAAGTCGTCTCACCAAGACGGCACCAGGCTGACTTCAGGTTTTGCCACATGCAAACAATAGATCCAACCACCGTCTCATTTTACACAGGTGGAAGGTGTGGCTACCACTTGGTTGAAGTGAAAACCTGCACCCACACCGGCCCTTTGCGGATAAGTTTGGACACCCCTGGACTAAACCATTTGAATTTCATAAGCAATATCATTCAAGGCTCATATAAAGATAGATGTCTTGTTTATATAAATTACCTTGAACAATGTACATTCACATGCAACCACAGTAATTTCATGCAGATTGACTCACTTTTTGTAACCATTTTATCCTGGTCCCAGTAAATCCAGGGCCATCCTGGGAGCTCTAGGCATGTTTACAGAATACACACTACATGGTACACCTGTCCATTGCAAGGAACCATTAACACATACTTATTCACACAGTACAGATTCAGCATCATGAAAATGAAATATGTATGCTATTAAGATCATGACTGCAGTCCGATTTGGATGGGTTTAAGCAGTTGCCACACATATAAACCTGCAAATGTGTTTTGCAGAATTTCATTTCATTTTCTAAACCACTTTATCCTTTATTAGAGTAGCAGGCAGGCTGAAGCCCATACCAAACAGTTCTTGGTGAATGTGGGGTACACCCTTAATAGCTCGCCAGACCATTGCAACGCCAACAAACACACAAGCATTCACAATCAGAATCACACCTAGAGTCAATCAAGAATATCCAGTTAGCTTAATGTGCATTTCTTCTGACTGTGGGTGGGGGAACTGGAGCACCCTAAGGAAACCCGCAGATGCATGGGGAGAACATGCAAACTCCATAGAGAAACACTGTTGCTGGGCACAGAGCTTGGACCCAGGACCTTTTTGCTGTGAGGCACAAGTGCTAATAACAACTAGGAAACTGTGTCACCCGTATAATTGCATGTATATACACTCACAAACATTTTATTACTAATACCCGTTCACTATGCTTTCATGCACTTATCTAATATGCCAGTTATAACTTTAGGTAATATTCACATCAACCCCTAAAAAACAAGGAAAAAAGCTTGTGGTGGCACAGTGGTTAGCACGTTTGCCTCACAGCAAGAAGGTCTTAAGTTCGATTACTGGGCTTGGGGCGTTTCTGTGTGGAGTTTGCATGTTCTCCCTGTACTTGCATGGGTTTCCTCTGGATACTCTGGTTTCCTCCCACAGTCCAAAAAATGCACAGTAGGCTGATTAGCCTTTCCAAATTGCCCCTCGGTGTGAGATTGGGTGTGAATGGTTGTGTGAGTGTTGGCCATGCAGTGGCCTGGAAGCTGTCCGTGTACCCCACCCTTGCCCAGAGTCAGCTGAGATAGGGCCAGCCTCCCCGCGACCCTAATTAGGAGTAAGAGGTTTTAGAAAATGAATGAATGAATGAATAATTTTTGGGATTATGACCATGGCATGATTGTTGCTGACCGGTTTAGGTATTTCAATGACTGCTGATCTTCTGGGGAATTTCCGCACACGACAGTCTTCGAACTTTATTCAGAATTATGTAATAAAGAATAACATCATAGAGAGTTCTATAGATTAAAAAACACTTCTGTAGATGTAAACAACTTGCTAATGAGTGATATCAGTGGAGAAAGGCTACAGTAACTGAGATAACCACTCTGTATAACTGTGGTGATGAGAAAAGCATAAAAAATATAGCAGGTTCCACTTCTGTTAGGCAAGAACAGAAAAACGAGGCTTCATTGGGCACAGGCCAACAAACCTGGACAGATAAAGACTGGAAATAGGCACTTTGGTCTGATGAATCTCGAATTCACCTGAGGCCCACTGTGATGGTAGGGTCAGAGTTTTCCACCAACAGCTTAAATCCATGGACCCAACTTGCATTGTGTACAAAGTCCTGGTCTTGTGAAAGTTGTGTAATAGTGTGGGAATTGGTTTCTTGACTCACTTAGGGCTCATTAATACCAATCAATATTTTTCACATCCTAATTAAATATACCTGTGCTGAATTTGTATTACGAGCTATTTAAAACGATCATAATATCAGCAGTTCTGTTTTTCATGGTATCAGCATGTTCTTCATTGGCTTTCCCTGTCACCATGGAACACCTTTGGAATGTGGTCGAACGGGAAATTTGCAGCATGAAAGTGCACTTGAGAAATCTGTAGTAATGTCAACATGGACCAGAATCACAATGGAATATTTCCAATGGAATGGAATTTTCCTGTGGAATCCACACCCAGAAGAATTGAGGCTGCTTTGAGAGTGAAGAGAGGCTCTACACTGTATTATTATGAAGTATTCAGTGAGTGTAAGAGAACAGCAGTAACTTAAAGTCACTGAAGGTTATTGTATAGTCACAAACCCAGTGACATGTAACAGATATGGGTCACTCCATGTGAGTACTGAAAGCACACTGCTGAATTTTTGATTCCAAAATCTCTGGTAAGGTTGATATGAAGTTGAGATCACCTGAGAAGGCTGCTTTTAACCTGCTTAGAGATAACGCTCTTGAATAGACATAGTGATATGCATACTAGATAGATCATACATGTGTATACTTAAAGTTAGAACTTAAATTGGAACTGCAACATGTTTGTTCACAGTGATGATACACTTCCTACTCAAGACATCACTCTTCAGAGATTTGCTGCGCTCTTGACAATTTTCAGACTATTAGAACATGCTTAATAGTCATATCAATTTGACAGTGTTATTAAATGGGAACCCCAGGAGCCTGTCTCTAAAGCTATTGCTATGTGGTTTTTTTTCCAATTAAAAATAGATCAGATCATAATAGATAATATCAGAGGCTTTGGTGGAACAAGTGTATAAGCTGTAGAGTGTTTCCTTATAAATATGATCACGTATTCTTAATGCATTGCTGGTTTATTTGCTGTCACACCATTAACATGACTGGAGTTCAGAATGATCAGCATGTATTTAACTGTGAGCTTATATCCCTAGAAGTATCTTTTTTTAAACTGCAGTATGTTTAAAACCATAATAAGGTCACGCCAGGGCAAATCACAGTGAAATAAACTTCCCCAAGGCCTCAGTGATCAAAATCTACATCATACACATATTCAGAATAATTTCCTCACTATTTTGTGGCTTTGGCAGCCGCTTAAGGACAGCAGCTGCCATTCTAGTAATAGGTTAAAGCCTTGAAGCATAAACAAAAATTGCCTTTACCCAGTAGCAAACAATAGGATTGCAGTTTGCCAAAATGCACTGACTGTTTTTATTTGTGCTTGAAAAAACATGTGGTTTCATTTTTATTATTTTCACATGTATCATGTCCCAACATTTTGTAGATCAACTTGACTATTATTGTTGTTGGCCTTGCCACCAGTGTCACAGGCTCACTTGTTAGGTGAAATCTGGTTAAGTATAAATTCTTAACCTGATTTGTTTACTATGTAAATTATAAAAAGCGGTATTCAAATACAATTTAATTAAATAAATATTTTCTCCCCGTGTGTGCATGGGTTTCCTCCAGGTACTTCGGTTTCCTCCCACAGGTCCAAAAACTTGCACAGTAGGCTAATTGGCTGTTCCAGATCACCCCTAGGTGTGAGTGTGAATGTTTGTTCGTGTTGGCCCTGCAATGGTCTGGCAAGCTGTTCAGGGTGTAACCCGCCTTCTCCCAGTCGGCTAAAATAGGTGCTAGCCTCCCTGCGACCTTAATCAGGATTAAGCGACTTTAATTAATATTCTAATTCTAATTAATTAATATTTTTAAAATAGGCAAAAACTAATAGACAACCTTGAGCCTCATTTGGCACCATTATCTTATTTCTTGTCCAATTTTTCACCCCTTATTTTTTAGCTGTAGCTAAGTCCCACCAGTCAATATCACATGACCACCAACAATTAGGGAGGGGCGTAAGCAAGCATGTGCCCCTCCATGGCACATGATGCTGTCACCTGCATTTTTTTGAGCTGCTGCTCATGCATATTTATGATCAGCCTACAACACTCGGAGGGAACATGCTATTCGCCTCCTTATATGCATGAGTAAACAGATGTCCATGATTGGCTGGTGATCGCTCTGAGTTCCAGGGAGGTGAGCGCATGCCAATCCTCCCTCTCGTGAGAGCACCCATGGACTCCCAGCTGCAGATGGCTGCGTGCATCATCCAGGATTCAATCCCTTGATTTCCAGGTTGATGTCAATTCGCCACTCAGGAGCGTTATAGTTTTTTTGTTTTATGAATGTTTTCATTCATAAAACTTTTCATAACACAGATTTTCTTTGTACCCATGCATATATTGATGAATGCCAATCAAACATAAAATGCAAGCTATAGCTCAGTTGCATTTAATGACAACTACAAAAACTGTGTTAAAGGAAAAGCTTAAAGAGACCTCAGGGCATGAAAGGACACCTATATGAAGACCATATTCTCATGATGAGAAGTGGGAATTATTTTCATTCATATCTGTGCTAATTATTCAAAATTTAGTTAGTATTTCTCAACAACACCAGGGTCAAAATCTGGACACGGTAGATAGTTTACAGTAGACAATAACACAAGGTACATTTTCTGCAAATAATAGTCTACACTGTACACTCATTTGGCTGGAAACCCAAGCAATGCGGAAATTCAATGCAGAAGCCTAATTCTAGACGAAAGTCTCATTATATTCATTCATGCTTAATTTTACCAGGGTCATGGGGAGCCTATCATAGCCGTCTCTGGGCAAAGGCAGGGTACACCCTGAACAACGCGCCAGTTACATTACATTACATTTACAGCATTTGGCAGACGCTGTTATCCAGAGCGACTTACAATTATCATTTTTATACAACTGAGCAATTAAGGCTTAAGGGCCTAACAGTGGCGATACTGGGGATTGAACCGCTGACCTTCGGATCAGTAACCCATCACCTAGAGGCAGTTTGAAACAGCCACTTAGCCTGTTGTGCATGTCTTTGGACTGTGGGAGGAAATTGGAGCACCCGGAGAAAACCCATGCAAGCATCCAGTTCCATTACAGTGTGTGTGCAGTTGAAATAAATAAGCTGGTTAAAGCAAAAAAGTGTATGCTAAATATATGATTGGAAGTTGTTCAGTTGAGGTATGTATTATTTATGTGTAAACGTGCACACACTTTATAGCTCTCGTAGGATCCCAACGATATACTGACGATGTTTATGAAATTCTTTTTTAAGATTTCTTGTTTAACTGCTCCTATGAACAATTTAAATTTGTTTGTATCCAGTTTGACAAATGGGACCCGTTGTTGCTACATGAGCAGTAGGTTTAAGAGTGGCTTTTTCAATGATTAGAAAAGACCAGCAACCATTACTGTGCAGCCCATTTCACTCACAGCCAAGCAGTCATACTGACGCCAGACAAAGGACTCCCTCTTTACAGTCCCCTTATCACAATGTGTGTTTGCTGGAGAGGGGGGTAATTGGTATTGGCGTGCCATTGTGTGTCAGAGACAGCCACAATTAAACACCAAATTGAGTATCACCACCAGCAATTACAGCAGTTCCATCAAGGCTGCTAGTTACTGTACTTTTAATTACTGTTATTTAGTATGAAGGCAAAAAAAATGATCAGAACAATTAAAGGCTTCAGGAACCCTCTGCTGATGTTTAATAATAATAATAAAAAAAAATGTTATGCAAATCATCTTTAATGATATCTACTGCAAAAGACTGCTGTCTGATTTTTTTAACATGCGTAGCTTTTTGACATCCTGTTCCTATTTCCTATTCCAGGGGCCTTATTGTACTGAACTCCAGTGACACTTATTACTTAGAGCCAGTCGAAGGGCAGGAGATTTTCCACCACGTCTTCTATCACACAGACGACCTGCCAATTAAAGGTGGTACATGTGGACATGGTCATGAAACTGGACATAAAGGGCTTCTCAGCGGTCTCCTTAAACCTTTGCATCAAAGGGTCAGTTAACAAACACATCATTTTCTAACCCTAACCCTTAAGGGCATCATATTATTTTATTATGACAAATTTGCTGCAAAATTGGTATCGTAGTAAACACCAAAATCTTGAATAAATACCATATAATGAGATCATTATTAAACAATACAAGACTATTGAGAATATTAAGCTTCTAATCAGCTTCATTTATTGGACTTATTTAGCTTATTTACAGAATGAACTCATATAAATGTGCAAAAGCGTCTTCTACCCAAGGTACTTGAATTGATTAAATGCATCTCCAAATAAGCTTCAACATTTTTGTGTTTATTTTTAATAATAACCTCATAATAAGAAATATTAGATACATTAACGGTTAGATATTTTAATTTGCAAAGATATTTTTTAAGGAAAGGTAAGTAAAGAATGAAGCACGGCTAACCCCCAAATTATTTTGTTTTTATAGGAAACTAACTGATTGTGGGTTGGTGTGATATCATTATTACTTTAATTATTTGCCAAAGGTGAACTGAACACTAAATAGTCTCTGAGACAGAATGTCAGTGATATCCATCAAGCTAATAACTGTTTTAGTATATACTGGGTGACCCAATAAAACCTCCCACATTTCGAATGTAAATGAAAAAGAAATTGTTAAAGATAATCAGATGAAACTTTATTCAGTCCAGTTTTTATATGAATGGAAGTGGAGGTCTTTGTGTAAGATTCTCTTTGCAGTTTCACTGGAAGTCCCTACAGCTAAAGCATGCTTCCAGGCAGAACGTCGAAGAGACTACACAACAGATTGCCTCAATGCTTCAATAATCCCAGTTGTAGATGCGCTTCTAGGTCGACCAGGTTATTTTCTTTTCAAAGCTGAGCCTGTTGCTCTGAAATTCTCAACCCACTACAGGATGATTTTCCAAACGGAAATGTTTTGGTTCCATGGAATCCTGGGATGTCTTCGAAAAGGTTGTCTGTGTGGCGATCACGGAGCAGTTGTTTGTGAAGAAGGCTCGGTGTGCTCCTGACCACGCCATGTTGGTGACTGAGGACAGTTGGGGTTTGGCTACCATCGGACCATAGCACCACCTCTCCCACCTCACTAAGTTCCATGTGTGCAAATAATGATAAAGACCTGTACTTCTGAATTTCTCTCTGCAAAAAAATTATTTATTTAAGCTTTTACTATTTTAGAGTAACTTAAATGGGGAGTAAATTTACAGGCTTTATGCTTTTCAGCACTTAAACTCCACTGAATCGTTAAAACTGAAGAGTTTGGGGGGTTATTGAAAGATGTGAGAATTAATCTCCACATTTCTATTACGTGTTTGTCCTTGTTGACAGCTTAAACTCTAATCCCATCTCTGGTTAGGTTAAAGCTTTTTTAAGCCTTTTTCCCTTTTCCAACAAAGCAGCTCAAGGTTGTATATAAACAAATACTCTGAATGGACCCATTGTTTTTGTCTTCATTAGTCAAAATGGCTTAAATATCCCACATTCAATCCAGTCTTTAATATCATATAACATCATTTATGCCCTGTTGAGAAAAGCAAATATGACATTATGATAAAGACATTTTAAGTTAATGAATAGTGCTTTGGTCTGGTGGATCAGTGGAACCACAGGAAGACAATATCATTCTCAATGCATTATTTTTTTATTTTTTTATTTTTTTATTTATTTTTAAGATTAAAAGTATTTTTTAAATCTTTTTTCCCCACAAAACACTGGAATTCTGTGATACTAATGAGATCATTAAAGTGATCTCTGGTTATGACTGATGATGAATTTCTAAAAACTATGCCATATTTCGTGAACCTGTTGATGCTGTAAATTATTTCTGGCTTGATCCCGCTTGTAAATAAGAGCAGTTTGGATTTCAATGCCTGTTTGAGAAAATTTATCAAAATGTACTTTCAAATTCGGAGCTTGTATTAGTCTCTCATGCAGGCAAATCAGACTAATTGCATCTTTCACTCCACTCTTGTGAAAGACGTATTTTAGAGAATACGTTCCATGTCACGCTGCCTTAAATGAGTAGCTGTGGCTGACTTGATGAGGCTTTGAGATGAGTGGACACTTTTCATGATATCTCAGTGAAAACAGCCTTTTGCTGTGAGAAGGCAGGACGGGAGTGATGATTAGTGGAGAAAAGCGAATGCTGCCAATAACAATGAACTATTTTGAATGCTGCAGAGAATGCTGGAAAACGTCACAAGGACAGCAGGTCCATTTACTATTCTTTTAACCATCTTTCCATAACAATTATCTTTATACTGGAAATATTCCAAGGTTTTTCTGTCTATCTGAACATTTTAATTAGTATTCAAGCAAAATACAGTGCATGTGTATGTGCGTGTGTGTGTGTGTGTGTGTGTACACTGCCTAGCCAAAAAAAAAGTCACACACTAATATTTTCATGGAGTGCATATAGTCTTGATAACAGCATGTAATCTTCATGGCATTGTTGCTGCAGTTGGTCAGGTCGAGGCTCAGCAACATTAATATGGCAATAAAATGAAGTCAGTGGATGACCTGAATGTACTGAATAAGCAGGTGATCACATCAATGGACATTTTCTTCCCTGATGGCACAGATATAAAATGGGTACTCAAATAATGAAAGTCCTGACTTTACCCCTATTAAAGTTTGTTGAAACAATGCCATGACGATTATGTGCTGTGAGGAAGGCTAAAGGCAGAACAACACCATATTCATGTGTGCGACTTTTTTTTTTTTTTTGGGCGGGCAGTGTAAATATGCACCCTGATCAGCTCTAACCTTAAGACCAGCAAGCTACAATGTACTGTGCAAGGTGCACTGTGCACCTTATCATAGCCAGCATTAAATCTGCATTCACGCAGGAAGCAATGAGCGACAAGCAACCATGTAAAGTAAACAATTGCAAGTGAAATGAGCAACGGGAGACGAAATTTTCTCTCAGATGGGCCCACGTTCAACTGAGCTGAATTTTCAAACAAACAATTCAAGCGATTGCCAATCAGAGCTTAAAAATTCTTTTGATTGCCACATGCTGCTAAACACAGAGTTTGCCAAAACCTTTCTGTAGGAAAACAATGCACATGAGTTTAATCATTCTGCCCACATCATCATGAAATGGCTTATTATTGCCGTGTCTAAATATCCCGTGCTTTAAGACTGCACAAATTTTGCAACGCTAATCACAGTAAACACGTACTTGGGTCCACGTTTTTGAAACTGTCAGCATTTCCCTGAGTATATATATTTATATTTGTTTAACTCCTCCCGATTCATGATGTACTAGAGTCTCTCTTCTATTCTTGCTGTAATAGTAATAATGATAATAATAAGTTATATGATGATAATATGAGATAATAATAATAAGATAATGATAAAAGCTCTCACAGAACTGCTGTAGGGATCTAGCGTAATGCTCTTCACAATTTCACATGGAAAAATTTTCAGCAAGAAAAATGCAAGGGAGTTACCTAGGCAACAAGAGCTAAGCGGTGAGGTGATTTGCTTCTCTCACCAGGTGATTTGTATGTCGCTCAGCTTGTCACTTGTCGATTCCTGGGTGAATGCAGTTTAGCATTTTCAGCAGTTTCTAATCTCATGACACTTTTCTCAGTTCACTGGTTGTCCTTCCTTGGACCACCTTTGGTAGGTACACCTTACAAGACCTGCTATTTTTTAGATTTGGCCCTTCTCAAAGTAACTCAGATCCTTACATTTGCTCATTTTTCCTGCTTTCAACACGTCAGCTTCAAGAACTGAACGTTCACTTTCTGTCTAAAACATCCTAAGTCATTCGGGACTCAAACCCAGGACCTTCTTGCTGTGGGGCAGATGTGCTTTGCATTATGCCATGGTGTATCTAATGCCTTGAATATTCTTTTGTACCCTTGTCTTGACTGATACCTTTCAACAGTGACAGCACTGTAATGCTTTGTAAGCTCTTTGCAGCCCATGGCTTTTGCTGTAAGATGCAGCTAGTTTATCTTCAGGAATATTATTCCACAATAGCTGAACTTTATTTTGTGTTAATAAGAGTTGATGGCTGAAGTGTACTGACTACTATTTAACATGAGTTTATATGTGATTAGTTAATTTAGAATTACGCACTTTTAGGCAACCACATTATCTTATGGGTTTTTTAAGGTCGCACTAAAGGTGGAAAAATTTATGAAATTATTTATCTTGAGCTCATTTTTACATCACACAACCCTGGCATTTTGCTTGGAATGCATCGGCTTGTTCTGTAGATAGGTTATTGGGTCTGTGTGTGTGCAGTAGGATAATATGTCCAGGTTTGCTGTGATGGAGGTAAAAATGGTGATATCCTCCCTATTTTTTAAAAAACAATTTTCCCCTGCTGCAAGTGATGTGTGCTTTATACTCAAACGTGGTAAATGCAGCCACAGGCGGCTCCCTGCATAAAGCAACTCAGTTCAGCTACTTCAAAAAGTTTTATGAGCTCACTAATGTATGTTAAAATGTGGTTTTATAGCAAATGAAATGTTTGTCAGTAAAAAAAAGTAACCACGGTAACCATTCTGACCTTGAATCCTCTCACTTCTGCAGGTGAAACGAAATGCCTGGGGCACAACCAAGTACATGGAGCTTTATATAGTTGCTGACAACACACTGGTAAGCCCCAGATCTCTGTGCACCCACAAATACAGGAATTAAAGCTTACACAGTAGAAACTGCTATGCAGATTTCACACCCAGAATTCAGGGACACATATCTCTGAGGCTTCCCCAGCAGGGAGAACAAAGCAACCCTGCATTTTAAATGTGATATTAGTAAATGTTTGGGCTTAAGGTTTAGGCTTAGGCTGCTTTTATACAGTAAGTAAGCAAGTGGTGTTTAAATCACTTTCTCTTTGCTAATCTTACTTTGCTTTTTAGCTTATGGGGGTTAAGCATGTGTGCACTGACTGGACGCCAGCTACGCAGGCTCAGATGCAGCAATCTGCAGTGCACTGTGTGTTGTGACACCTTTCTATCATAGCCAGCAGCAACCTTTTTTCAGCTATTTGTGCTCTTCTGTGTAATCAGATCACACAGGCTAGCTTTCACTCCCCATGCGCATCGGTGAGTGCTAGTCATGATAAATTGTCCCTTTCAAAGTCACACTGATCGTTTGCACATTTTTAGCTTCTAACACATCATCTTTAAGAACTGACTATTCACTTACTACCCCACCCCATGACAGATACCATTGATAATCACTGTTATTAACTTCCCCTCTCAGTGGTTTAAAGTTATGGCTGATCAGTGTATATACATGGGTCATTCTCTGAAAGTGGTACCATAAAGTGTGACATTCACAATCCCCAAATTTCAATGTAGTCCAGCATATTTCCCTCAATACTGACCATAAATTCATAAGCCATTGTTACAAAGACAGTGCGAGAACTACATCATGCACATAACTGCACTTTTATTAGTAACAAACAGGAATAAATCTGTACGTAACACCAAATTCATATTTGGATTCATTCACATATGGACACAATAAATGAATTACTGCTTGATTAAGTGTGAAATAAATCCACTTCAGGAGCTCACTCCATTGTACAGTGAACATCGTAATTACTGCCTGATTATGTGTGAAATAAATCCACTTCAGGAGGTCACTCCATTGTACAGTGAACACCGTAACTAACATGGAACCTCACCCCTCACAGGAAAAATGGGTCGGTTTTGTATGTAACTGGTGTGGACACCACTGGTTACACATGGAACTGGAAACTGATTCTCAGTCCATAGAGTAAGAAAAACAGGAATTTCTCCTTTGGATATACATTTTGATGCAAGATCTTTATTGCAAGCCGTACTATTTGTACTTTGAGTTGATACTCCGGCAATAGCATGGCATGAAACTTAAGGAACAAAAATTATCAAAAAGTTTTCGTCCACAACCAATTTTGCAGAAAAATTTCAGTGTGTTTATATATATATATATATATATATATATATATATATATATATATATATAAAAATAATATAATTATTTTGTCTGACATGTTGTATGTGTCCATCTGGTATGTTTTGGGCAGGGATTGCTCTTTTAATTCTTTATAGTTTTTGGAAAATATCTATAAATGTGAATCAATAAATTTGACCCAGTTTCAGAGAATGACCCACATAAATTGTAAATACACCGATCAGCCATAACATTAAAAACATTACGATCACAGACAGGTGAAGTGAAAAATATTGGTTATCTTGTTCACATTGATTATCAGTCAGTTGTAAAATTTGCAGGACAAATGAGCAAGCATAAAAGCTGACTCACAAGTAAGCAGTATATTGTTGGTCGGCCAAAAATACTGCCTTTATGCTCGAAATTAGCGGTCTCTTCGAAAACCTTCGAATGTCTTCATATCTATTATATTGGTGGGAAAAAAACGGAAACCAGAACTCGGTCCCGATGCTATTTCTGTGTCAATATCACTAGTTTTCCTTGCTCCTTCAAAAATTTCGAACATACTTTGAAAATGCGTGAAGAATTCTAATTTCGCACCAAATTTTGCGCAGGTCCAAAATGTTTCACCAAGATCGCGAATACGGATCATTTACCTGGAATTCGACCAGCTATTTCTGAAAATATGCGAATTCCAGTTCAAATTTATTTAATTCCCTTCGAAATAAAGTTTGCTTTTACTTTCGGACAAGATCGCTTACGTGTGAGGAACAACTTTAAGGATCTGAGGACTCTGAGAAGAGCCACACTGATATGGCTGAAACAACTGGGTCTATTCATGTCCTAAACAGCAAGTCTTGTGGGCTGTTCCTGGTATGCAGTGGTAGCTACCTTTCAAAGGTGGTCCTAAGAAGGATAAACAGTGGACTGGCAAGAGTGTCATGGGTGCTCAAAGCTTATTAATGTGTGTGGGGAGTGAAGGCTAGTATATATGGTCTGATCCCACAGAAGAGTTACTGTAGCACAAAGCCTCACTTAAACAATTTTCATTATTAAATAGAGCATTTTATGAAAGTTTGTTACAACATTCTTTTCAACTTTTTAAATAAACCACTTGTTTCAGTCACAATTTTTCAGTGTCATCTTGTTTAAAGCATAGCCTCGATGCTCCAGAGGATAGTGTAAACGAATATCATGACCTAATATAATTTCTATTTATGCTGCTTCTTATATTCTAGTGTTTGACTTTACAATGCTTAGTAGAAGAACAAGATCTCATTATCACTCTGCTTTATTATAGATTTTTAAATTAGTCATTGTTGTGTTTATGGCCATTTATTAACTGACTATTATTTATTTGTTGTCATACTATTTCATTTCAATTTAATAGTACAGAAAGCAAAACAAGGACCTCGAAAAAACCAAACGAAGAATAATGGAAATTGCCAATTATGTTGATAAGGTATGTTGAAGCATTTCAATTATTCGTTTCTTGTTATTGTTTAATTAAATGATGTTTTATTTACCATCTCCTTGTTGTTTTGTAATTGGCTCATAATGTGAAATGTACAATTGTGACAGTAGCAGAGCATGTACACACACTGGAATCCACTCCACTCTGCATTACATATTAAGAACATCATTGATTAGAGTTGGGCAAAATGCCAAAATGTCATATTAGGATACACAATCAGGAAACAGTGGGGTTAAGAGTGTCTGAGACCATATTAAAATTCTGTTTTTTATTTTTCATGTAGATCTGGGAAGAAGGTTTTAGAAGAAATAAAGGAAATGTTTAAAATCTTATATAATCACTATTTACAGTTCTGTGGGATTTGTAGTCAATGTATAAATTTTAGCCAATTTGTGACATTTCTGTCTCCTTCATACAAAAGCTCACATACTTCTTAAGATTTATTCTTTCCACTGGACATTGTGTTTCCACAATGATGACACACCCATGGATTTGATCTCAGTACAAGTTTAATTCAGCGGGCATGTCTTCACACAACCTATATGGGGATATATGCATGGTGTCTCCAGTGTTCACTTGATTTTCTACTAAATATGGATTTCTGTTTATGCGCATGCACATTATGAATTTCTTGCGAACAGCATGGCCTCGAAAGTAGGATGTTCCCCAAATAAGATAAAACAAGAAGAACAGATAAGGGATGCATGGCAGTTCGCAACTCAGGAGAAGAAGAGCTTCTTTCATGGTCAATGCTGATTTTGCAACAAGAAGAATAAGAAAAACCTTCTAAAACTTTTCAGAACTTTATGATATATTCATGCATGCTCAGGTTCACACATGCACAGTGAACACACACACACACACACACACACACAGAGATTTTGTGTCCGTACCGACTGTGGTGTAGACTGTACGTCCTGAATGTGCTGATGATGAAATGTGTGTCATGAGCACAATGCGCTGACGCAGGTCCCTAGCATTTATCATGACATTTTACACAAAGTTATGCAGGCCATGGCTGCTCGACCGCACACTGTCATTAAACAGAAAAAGGAAATGTTAAATAAAAAAGACATTTTTACATTTTCACTAAAGCCATTGCTGATAACATTATTTGAAATGAAATATAATAAAGCAGTAATGCAATTTTCTTTTGTGGTTTCAGAATTTTTGACCCCAGTGTCTATTACCATCATCATCATCATCATCATTATCATCACCATTATTATTATTATTATTATTATCATTATTAATTAAAAATATTTTTTCACAAAAATTAACATATAAAAGCATATATTTTAATCATGCAGTTTGCAATAGTTACTTTAAAAGATTTATGAAAACATGAAGTAATATCGGTAATAACTGATATAATATCTCTGATCACATATTGTGTTGTGATTTGTGATTGGTGTTGATCACATATTGTGTTGTGATTGGTCAGTTTTATAGAGCTCTGAATATCCGGGTGCCTCTGATTGGTCTCGAGGTGTGGACAGATCGTGATCAGTGCATTATCAATGAAGAGCCCAATGCCACTCTGTGGTCCTTCCTGCAGTGGAGACAGAAGCTAAAGTCCCGCAAGAAACATGACAACGCACAACTTCTCACGTTAGTCACAAGCCCACAAAAGATCTTAAACCGTAAAACACTAGTGGAAAAAGTAGACCTGCTTCAAATGGAGTGTTTCCCATTCCCTTAACATGTCGAGGTGCCTGTAAGCGATTATGCATAAATGAATGGAAATTAGAGTAGATGGTATGGATTGATGGGGAATTCGGTGTGTTTTGAGTACATTTACAGTGCTTCTGAATGTTTCTTTTTTATGTTTTGTATATTGAATTATATTTTGAGATATTTACAGAAATGAAAAGGAAAGAAAACCCCACCCTGAAACAGATAAATTTATTTACTCTGAAATGTTTGTGATCTTCTAGAATACAATGTAATTATACACTGCCCGGCCAAAAAAAGGTCACACACACTAATATTTTCTTGGAAATTCTTTAGCCTTGATCACAGCATGTAATCTCCATGTCACTGTTTCAACAAACTTAAGCAATTAAGTTTTATTTATTTCCATCCAGTGTTGGGTTCATTTTTCACCGACATGAAAAACTGAACCATTCCATAAAGTCTTCTCTAGCACATCTCAAAAACTTTCACTAGGGTTAAGGTCCCTGAACCACTCTTTCATTATTTGAACCCCATTTTAAATCCGTGCCATCAGGGAAGAAAAAGTCCATTGATGTGATAACCTGCTCATTCACTACATTCAGGTCATCAGCTGACTTCATTTTATTGCCACAATAATGTTGCTGAGCCTCGAAATGACCAGCTGGGGCAACAATGCCATGAAGATTACATGCTGAGATCAAGGCTAAATGCACTCCATGAAAATACACGACTTTTATTTTGGCTGGGCAGTGTAGTATATGGTACAGTTGCCCTGAGTGATGGTAGATATTTGGCTTGACCCACATCCGGATCAATGAGATTGGTAATAGCATAAAAGATGAAAGATGATCTGTCTGAGTGTACTGATATGGGGTTGAGCATCAGTATTAGCAAGTAGCTGAACGGTAATGTGCAATAAAATCGGTAATAACTGTAATAAAATGGAAACCATTATCCGGAAATGAATATTTGTCAATAGAAGTAGACGACCAAGGAAGTCAAAACAGAATGCAATCATTTAAGCCTTTTTTTGCACAGTTGTAGATCACATATTAATTCTAAACACCCATAAGCAATTCATTCATATTGGATTTTCGTTTACGTAACTGAAAATTGACATTTCTGTTAACACCTCATCATTCACAAATGTACGGTTTCAGTCTCTCCGTTTTCTTGCTTTATTAGTAATCGATAGCTCTTTTCCTTTTGCTCACTGCCAACACATCAGGTCACCACTGTTCCCATCACTCAGTCGTGACTATAAGCTCATGCAGCTAATGCTTATTGATGTAGCTTTTCTTTTTCCTTGGCAGGGGGGTGATATTCAAGGGCACCACTATTGGCATGGCTCCCCTCGAAGGCATGTGCAGTCATGAAAATTCTGGTGGCATTAATGTGGTAAGACAGCGGACTGTAACACTACAATTTTAATCATATGCTGTATGTGAACATGGATGTGTGTGGTCCTGATACACAAAGGAGTCTGATTAAGTGATCAATATCAGTCTCGTAGATGATTAGGCTCTAATAGGCTCTATTAGCTTGCTTAGTGTCAGACAAGCTGTGAGGAATACTAATGTGGTGTGATGGGTTCAACATTTTGACAAAAAGTGAAGAGATCTATATTAATTAAACAAGTAATACAGTATATTTCGGAGTTTGTCCCACCAGAGAAAAAATATGTTGTTAATACAGTAATCCTACTAATAATAATAACGATAACAAATGTAAAATGATAATAATCATTAAAATAATCCTCTCTCATCTAAGACATTGGGAGCATGTCTGCAGAGGGTGCTGAAACCACCACATTCAGTCATTGAAACTGTGGCTCTGTACATGTGCAGTGTTAGTGGGTAGTTGAACATGGATTGATTCGTAGATTGGTGAACTTCACTCACTTGCTTCTTTGCCAAACTAATTAGTCCTATTAGGGTCATGGGAAGGCTGGAGCTGACACTGGGCAAAGGCGGTGTATATCCTGAAAAGCGCATCAGACCATGACAGGGCCAACACACACAACCATTCACACTCACACCTAGGGGCAATTTGAAACAGAAAGTTAGCCTAATGTACATGTCTTTGGAGTGTGGCAGGAAACCGAAGTACCCTGACGAAACCCACCCAAGCTAGTCAAGAACATGCATGCCCAAGCTGAGCCCGGGACTCAAACCCCGGACCTTGTTGCTGTGATGTGACAGTGCTAACCACTGTGCCACCATACCGATAGATTGGTGAACTTGTATATTTAAAAAAACAGTTGTTCTTTTATCCAGTGTGTGGATTCTTAACTTTAACATATTTTAAAGGTTAGTCACAAAACAGGAGACTTTTGCTGCGTCTCAAGGTCAAAGCAAAATTTGAAGCTAAATTCTAGGCTAATTCACCCTATAAAACATCATAATTAATTACAGTCATATCATTGGATGTGAACTCTAACCCCTAATTTTTTTTTGGTTTGTGCTTGTGGGAGGGGTTATGCTGGGTATGAACCAGATGAAATCACTGACCCGTGATTTATAACCTGCCTAAACAGTCCTGAACACAGAAATAATGGGAAACTGTTTAACAGTAAAACTACACAGTTATGAACATAGTTCAGAGACTTTTCACACATTTTCCGTAACTATCTCACAACATGTATAATGTGTTAAGAAACAAATCTCATTTGCTTCACATGGACTTTAAGAAAAGAAGAAAAATGTTTTGATGTTTTGTGAAGCAAGGAAAAGTGTAACATTGAGAAAAATTAGTTGAATTGTGGTTTTATTCAATTGGAACAGATTTAAGGCCAGTAGATACATGATGTGCTTCAATGCTTTAGCCATGCTATGTATTAATTCAGAAAATTACTTCCACTTTTAATGGTTTCTAAAGGACTGACTCATAATGGCAGTGCATGAATAGTACAACTTCACACAACAATTAATATTTGTTCTGCTATGAAACTGGAATGGTACTGCTGTTATTCATAAAATCCATGGCACGTGCTTATCATCATCACCAAGGGGGGAGAGAGAGAGGGAGAGAGAGGGGGGGGGGCAAGAGTGAGAGATGGGGTGAGCCTCCTGCAAAAAAAAAACTTTGAACCATTTCTAGCACTTTATTTCCCCAGATATACTGTAATAAAGGTTCCAGTTGTATGTTTGTTCAGATGAAAGCACCATTTACTGACTAAGAAAGCAATCAACACAACAAATTTGTGTAAATGCTCAGTGAAATAATCATTTCACATTTCTTATATAAGAACAAATATGCTGTTATTGTTTCATATCCTCCGAGGGTATTCTCAACAGAAATGGATATATTATGAGCATTAGGCATGATGAAGCCATCGTATGCTCAATTTCCTCTCAAATCAAATAAGAGAGAATACCTTTATACTTCAAGTTCTATATTATGGAGAACAAGACAAAGAAAGTGTATAAATGCTGAAAAAAGAAAACCGAGAGCACGAGTTCTGCTAAAAATATAACTGAAGAAAAGTAATGTGTCAGACCAGGACCAGGAGGATCGTTATGTTTGAAGTTTGAAGTTCATTTGACTTGATGTACTCCAATTAGCCTTTTTACTCCAATTAGCCTCACTAATGTGTGATTTTGATGGCCACATAGCTGTTTAGTCCAAATCTCATGATGACATCTTGCATCATCCATGCTCTTACCTTCACTTTTACACAGAGCCATGTGATCTACTGTCGACTTTCTGCAGTTCAATTTCACCAAAGTGGGTGGCACGGCAGTATAGTGGTTAGCACATCAGCCTCACAGCAAGGAGGTCCTGGGTTTGATTTCTGGGTTTAGGAATTTTGGTGTGGAGTTTGCATGTTCTCCAGGTGCTTGTGTGGGATTCCTCTGGGTACTTCGGTTTCCTCCCACAGTCCAAAAACATGCACATTAGGCTAAATGGATGTTCCAAATTAACCTTAGGTGTGAGTGCGTCTGTAAATTGTTGTGTGTGTGTTGCCCTGAGATGATCCGGCGAGCTGTCCAGGGTATACCCGCCTTTGTAGGTGTCCTCGCAACCCTGGTAGGATTAAGCGGTTCAGCAAATGATTGAGATGATGATGAATTTCACCAGAGTGTTTAAATAATCTCTGATCACGAGTTTAGTTGAAATACATTCCAATATATGACTTATATGATCTAAAAAGGAAAATTGACCTGGGCAGCTCGCCAGGCCATTGCAAGCCTCTAAAATGGAAAATGCTGTATGAAATAAAGGATTGTGGTTTACTCCTAACATTTGATGATAAGAACAGATTGTTTTTTTGTTTTTTTGGTGTTTTTTTTTTTTTTTTTTTTGTAAATGGACAGGATAAATATTATGGAATGCTTTTATTTCATATTATAGAAAGTCTAGCAAGTTTTCTGGTTGTATTTGATATAAAAAATGAATAAAAAATGAATTGATTATACAGGATTGACCAGGATATGCAGTTCCCCCAGCTGGAACATCCCCAGAATCCTAAACAGTCCTTAGCCTTTCTAACTCTAATGGACTCTAATAGCACAGGGATATGCTGTAATCTCCACAAAGCTAATAACCATTGACAGCATATTCCAAGTGGCTGCTCATCCCTAAGCGCTTGCCCCATCCCCTGTGACTGCTAATAGCTTATGATTGATGTAGAAATTTGTAATGCTCAGAGTGCCTGTTATGTTCTGACTGATTAGAAAATTGATTCACACATGAAATAAGTTTGCCAGATCACACATTGAAAGCTGAATGCGTCCTGAGATAGACCAGGGACTCATTTCGTACAGTTTCAGATGCAGAAGTTTTCTAACACACGTGCTCTGATTCCTGCAGGATCATTCGGAGTTGCCCATTGGGGCAGCTGCCACCATGGCTCATGAAATTGGCCATAACTTCGGCATGAGCCATGACCATGAAGGTTGCTGTGTGGAAGCCACGGCTGAACAGGGAGGCTGCGTGATGGCAGCAGCTACAGGGTAAGTGCCATCAGGCTAATCCATGCTGGCTCATCTCTACTGTTTCCATATGGGGGGAAAAATTGCCTAGGGGACCTTGCATGATTTTGTTTTATCCATGTTCCTTAATCCAACCTCCTGCATTTACTGTGGCAATTTACTTGTCAAACAGGCACCCATTCCCTAAAGTCTTCAGCCGCTGTAGCAAGAAGGACCTGGATAACTACTTCCAGAAAGGAGGCGGGATGTGCTTGTTCAACATGCCTAACATGAAGGACCTGGTTGGGGGGAAGAGGTGCGGGAACGGCTTCGTAGAAGAAGGAGAGGAATGTGACTGCGGAGAACCTGAGGTTAGAGTCTTACTATACTTGTAGTACTTCTATTGATAATTAATAATTCAGATAATTCATTAATTCATGTTAGGCCTCCACCTAATTCTAACACTAATCATAATATAAATAAACAAAGCTGCACTTTCCAGAAAGAAGCAGGGATTCTTCTGAGGCCTGGTCCAAATGTTTACAGAAGGTCAAACCTATGTACACACACACTCACACACACACTCCTACACACTCACACACACACACACACACACACACACACATACACACACGCATACACTTGAAAATAGCCAAATGTCTCTGATATTGTTCATAATGAGATAATGACACGGGTTCCACAGTGGTGTAGTGGTTAGCACGTCCGCCTCACAGCAAGAAGGTCCTGGGTTCAAGTCCTGGGCTCAAGTGTTTCTGTGTGGAGCTTGCATATTATCCCTGTGCTTGTGTTGGTTTCCTCTGGGTACTTTGGTTTTCTCCCACAGTACGAACACATGTACATTAGGCTAACTGGCTGTTCCGAATTGCCCCTAGGTGTGAGTGTGAATGATGTTGTGTTGGCCCTGCGTTGGTCTGGTGAGCTGTTCAGGGTTTACCCCACCTTTGCAAAGTGTCACCTCCAGAATCCCCACAGCCCTAATAGGATTAAGCAAATGAGTAAGTAAGTGAATGTGACATTGAAAATGTGAAATTAAAATTGGTAAAAATAAATAAATAAATATTCTGAAAAAGGCTTAAATATTTTATCTTGGTTTAATGAGAAATAGACCAATTTAATTATGCCAGTGTTTATGGGATTTAGTAGAGAAACAAGATTCACATCAAATTTACAAAATGCAATATTAACTTAATGATCATACATAAAGAGAGAGCATGAAATCTAAATATCAGTGTCTGATTAAAGCGCTTGTTTATTTGAAAATAAGTTATGACTAATGCCTTGGTTCTGTCTTTAAATAATGGAAGCAGATGGTAAAGCTAAGTGCACTTACTCAAAATGAAAGTCCGAAAAAAGAAGTATGATGATTGTCAGAAATGTGAAGGGGAAAAGAAAAATTCATCTTTCCTCAAAGCTGCAATTGGCAGGTTGTCAGGGCTCATATTATGGATGGATGGTTTACCATCTGGTGTAGGTAGGCTTGGGTAGCCCTTCCTAATTATACATTAGCACTTGGACTTTTATTAGGGTTGCTGTATTCCTCCTTATCCACGCTGTGCATTATGCTAAAAAGTGCCGGGGAGTTATTTATTACATTTACCAGTAAAATCCTGAAAGCTACCTGCAGACTGCGTTATGAGGAAATGAATGTTCACATTGTTCGAGTTACCCTAAGGCAACCTTTCAACACGCCACACTTATCTGGCTGTTCTACACTTCAGCTCGAGACAAATTTGCCAGCGCTGGTCCTGCTATGCATTGTTGTGGGTGCGTTAATTATTCTTATTCAGGCTTCATCTCTCACCACCTGCTCCTTTGTATTTGTGGATAAATTGGCACTTGTGCTAACTTTGCACAACATTTCTGGACGTGTGTGTGTGTGTGTGTGTGTGTGTGTGTAGTGTATGCTGAGCTACTTTGGTGTGTTGACCCTTACTGTATAATTACTGGGTGTAAAAGCTTCTGCTTCGTCGTCACTACAGTGGTGCGCATTATCTTTGAAAACCACAGTTTTATTTATTTTTTTACTCTGTCACACTATTCAAAACTGCTCTGTTTACCACCCACGGTTGATGTACTGGTGATTTGATTGTGTGTGTGTGTGTGTGTGTGGTCTTATAGTTGCTGTGAATAACTTGACTTATGCTAAGTGACTGAGTGTGTGGGTACAGGGTCACACAGTGATGTGCTTTAGCAGCATAAGCACTGAAGTGACGTGTGTGTGTGTGTGTGTGTGTGTGTGTGTGTGTGTGTGTGTTTGTGTTTATACTCCTACAGGAATGTACGAATGACTGCTGCCATGCCAGTAACTGCACTCTGAAACAGGACGCACAGTGTGCCCACGGCGTTTGCTGTGAAGGCTGCAAGGTCTCTGACTGTCATCATGCTATTTCTGTTTCTTTCTTTCCCTATTTGTCCTCTCACTTCCTCTATTCCACATCCTTTTAAAGTATACCCGTAGAGTGCAATGCTCTGAATCACACTTTGTCTTCCGTTCATGTCTTCTCCCCCTTGCACACTTTTTATGAGTTGTCATCTCTATCATTCATATATCCCAGTCTGCTACTCAATGTACAATAAAGACAAATGTGCTTATATGAATGCCCATGTGACCTCGCTTTTTTTCTGTCCTCTCAGTTAAAACAGGCAGGTACGATGTGCCGTAGTGCAGCTGGCTCATGTGACCTCCCAGAATACTGCACGGGTGGATCACCTTACTGCCCCTCTAACGTTTACCTTCTGGATGGATCGTCGTGTCAGTATGGCCACGCGTACTGCTATAATGGCATGTGCCTCACTCACGAGCAACAGTGCCTGCAGCTGTGGGGCTACGGTGAGAACACACACAGTTTCAGCAGGATGGATTTTTCAGTCCTGTTAAATCTCTAGGCTCACATCAAGCCACAGATAAGAACAGATGTGTACACTCTACTCCTGTGCATGTGCTGGGTGCATGCAACAGAACAGATGAATCAGTACTGACATGTTCTGGTAACATAGGTGAGGTGTATATCACTGAAAAATGCCCGAAATAGAACTTTGAGGGGACTATTCACCGATATCTGAAAGGCCTGAGGAAAATAATTATTTTAGTATATACTACATGGGAAAAGAAAAGCAAGCTTAAATATGATTTTTACCTGTGGATTGCAAAGTACTATCCCGAGTCAATAATGCTTGAATCAAGATAACTGACATTCACGGTTTGTTCTGGTCATTTGATATAAACAGCTTCACTATTTCACACTTTAAAATAGTCTACACATCAGGAGGCAGGTCCTGTCTCAAAAGAAGAAGCTGAAACAAGAGACTTACCCACTCCATCTTCTCTTCGAGAGGGAGCCACCGCCTAAGAGACTTAAGTCTAGACACCGCTGTCTTCACTCTGTCCAGGATGAACCTCCGATTGGCCCACCTCCCGTTTGTACCGCACAAGGTATCCTTCAGCCCAAAGGAGTGCCTCCCACTTGGCTCCGACAAGCCATGGCCCTTCTGAATGAGCACAAATCGCCTCCGAACCACAAATGGTCACTGCAAGGTCCTCATGAACAAATGGGACCTTAACATGAAGCACACAACTGTATGCGACAGTGTTAAAGAACAGACGATGAACCACCTGCTGGTCTGCCCTCAGCTCCCACGACCGTGCTCCTTAGCAGACTTGGATACCCTGAATAATAAGGGCAAATCATGCGCCACTGGATGGTAGTTGTTTAGGGACTCGAGAAGAAGACGACCTTCCTAAAACTATCATAGTTAAAGTACGTAAAAATCTCATTTTTGTTGCCTTTTCTTTATGTTCCCATGTAGTTTACACTAAAATTTTAAACATCCTTAAAACCACCTACCTAAAGTGCTGTTGTTCTGCTAGTTTCCCCTTCATACTTAAATTATGTAAAAAAAAAAACAAACAAAAAAAACAATATAAATATTGATTTCGTCTGCCCTTTATGTTCTTGTAGTATACGCTTAAATAATGATGGGCCTCAGGCTTAGTGGATAGCCTTAACGTTCCGCCTTAACATTCTGCATTCGACAAATAATTGTTAATTATTCCCAGATAGCAAAGTGTGCGATGAAGCCATTACCGTGCGGTGTCTACAATAAATATAGAGCAAAGCCAGGATTATGGATTGACTTTATTGGCTTCACATGTGGCTTTTGTTGACAATCCTAAAATTATATAGATTTCATTCATGTGCATTGTTGAATTTGCACTTTTTAAATTAGATTTTTTTTTTTTTGTCATTTATATCAGCTCTTCTGTTTTCATTTGTGTGCAGAAGAAGAGGTCGGAAAACATAAAATTAGACGCCTAAATCAGAGCCTTCCTCCAAAAATCCTCTAGAGAAGCCCCAATTTGTTCTAATTTGCTTTCCTAATTGAGCAGTTGTGGGACTTTTTTTAACCATGCTGATCAAACACTGGCTGAATGTGCTGGTGACGGAGCTCCTCTCCAGCTGTCTGTGGGCTTTAGTCCAGTCAAACCTCTAGGCTGACATCAAACCACAGATCACAACAGACACACAAGCTGTGTTCTCCACACACTTGGCCCTGCTTGCGTTTTTGTGCACAGCTCATAACAGTTACTGCCATATTGACACATGCATTATTAGTGCTGATAGAATAAATTGCTTTTGTAGTGAAATTTGGAAGAATTATTCAGTGAGTTCTTTCATTCCAGAATAGGGATGCAAAATTCCTGTTGCTTGCTGTGAGGTGACAGTGCTAACCACTGCACCACCTGCTGCCCTCTGAAATATGATCTGTCTATGGTTTATATGCTGCCTGTAATGTTGTCTGTACCTGTATATCTCTGATGGGAACCAGAAGTGGTTTTTTAGCCATATTCAAATCACTGTGATCTGGTTGTTTGAATTAATGAAACTTTCCATGGGAATTAACAGGAATAAGGTTTTTGTTTGTTTGTTTTAGTTTTTTTGCAAAATTGCAGGTTAGTATATAACAGGGAACTTTAGTGTATTAAAAAGAAATCTTGCAGCATTGGTTAACATAACAAGATTTAATGCAAATTCAGTTGAAATTTCACCCTATACTGTGCAAATCAACATTAGTATATTCATTCATTCATTAATTTTCTAAGCTGCTTAATCCTAATTGGGGAGGCTGGTGCCAATCTTACCGGACTCTGGGTGAGGGCAGGGTACACCCTGGAGAGCTTGCCAGACCATCACAGGGCAACACAAATACAACCATTCACACTCACACCTAGGGGCGATTTGGAACAGTTAATAAGCCTACTGTGCATGTTTTTGAACTGTGGGAGGAAATCGGCGTACCTGGAAATCCATGCAAGCACGGGGAGAACATGCACACACAACCCCACACAGAGATGCCCAAGCCCGGGAATCAAACCCAGGACTTCTTGCTGTGAGGCAGACATGCTAACCTCTGCGCTACCGTGCCACCCACAAATCAACATGTATTAAATATAAGATGTATTGGAAAGTGTTGCATGTTTGCTTAAAACAAAACATTCCTCTTTATATATTTATATATATATATTTTATATACATACATACATACATACACACACACACACACACACACACACACACACACCAACTTGTATAAATTAACCCAAGTTTTCATAGAATTCCTGTTAATTCCCATATGCTCCCATCAATTTCCATGGTAATTCCCATTTACAACTTGGAAAATTTCCAAAATTCCTCATCTTAACCTCACTTGGAAATTTTCTAAAACATTTCCATAATTTTAGTGGAAATTTTCCACTGCTTTGCAATCCTAGTCCAGAGTAATTTTCTGCATATACTGGAAATATAAATGGGTCTCTTTTACGATGATAGTTGAAGAACATGACAAATTGTTAAAAGAAACCTGAATATGATTTGTTCAGGTGCACGGCCTGCACATGATGCATGTTTTGAGGACGTCAATGCAGCAGGAAATGCTTTCGGAAACTGCGGCAAGGACGCACATGGCAATTATGTCAAGTGTGCAAAAAGGTGAGGAAAATACGTCCATGAATGAGGTCTGCGAATACTCTTTTCTTAATTCTCTCCATTTAAAACAAGTCATACCCTATTTATAGTCCGATAATGGAGGGAAGCAGAATAAATCACTCTTCATTGGAAAATTTTGCAAGTCACTGTCTGTCAGAGAGAATGATCTGTTTCAGTGGCAGTGGTCACATAATAGATAAATTAGGAGCAGTCAGAGTTCTGTTTCTGAAAAACAACTCATTGTGCTCATGACACTCATAGTCTTGTTTCCCGCAGTGATGCCAAATGTGGGAAGATTCAATGCCACAGCGCTGCCAAAAAGCCGAAGGGCACCAACGCCGTTTCCATCGACACCACCATCCGCACAGATGGCATCGAAGTGAAATGCCGTGGCACATATGTGTACAGCACTCAGGATGGACAGGGGGATCTTCCTGATCCTGGCCTCGTCATGACTGGCACTAAGTGTGGAGAGGGCAAGGCAAGTGAAAGCCAACAATTTCACTCAGATTAATGAGATCAGTAGAAATCAGAGAAGCAATAGTGTTGCTAAAAAAGTAATAATGAATTGAATCCGAAGTCCAGTATACAGCACTCTGGGTTCATACAGATTTCTTATTAAGTAAGTCTTCAAAATGCCATACGTTTGAAATGTTGACTATGAGTAAACAGAGAATTACAAATCCTTCAAATCCTCTCCTGTTTATGCACTGGCATAACCAAATAACTGAATGCCTAGTCATCATCTGACCCATGTGACTAACTCCACAGCTCTGTTAACTCTGCATAGAAAACATTTTTTATTTCACTTGTAATTGAGCAGCTTGTGTAATTCCTGGTATCTGCAGCTTGCAGAAATGATTTTCAGAGTCATTAGAAAGGTTACAGTCTATTCTATGTAATGACAAAAACTGGACATTAGGCTGATGTACATTATGGGAACAGGTAATTATTATTATTATAGATAACAGAAACATTATCATGCTGCATGCCCCGTCATCTCATCAAACAGATCACCCTGTCAAAATTCATGAATTACAGCAATCAACTCATTTATTACAAACATCCTTCTCTCTCTCTCTCTCACTTTCACACACACTGACACACACAGATTGTAGACGACTTCATACTGTCACCCAAACATGCTCACACATTCACACACACAAACCCTTCTCATTAACATACATTAATCTACATTTGTATGCCTCATTTGAATATTTGATTCTGATTGGTCAGTTATGTTATTCAGTGCTCTGTTATCTTTTTATATCAGTCTTTATAACATACTGTTGCTCAGTGTAACAGACTGTTGCTGTGGAGTGAATCATTAGAAGACGCAGTAAAATGTGTATTTTTTCAATCAATATATGAGTATCCGTGTTATAATGATCAGGATAATGCACATGTTCTGGCTGTAGATTATCTCTTACATACAGGTTATAATGCAAGTGCTTTCAATTAATTCATAAAAAAATATCACATATAATTTGATTTCATCAAGCATCAAGCTGCAACCTTTTTCAGTGCCACATCTATATTTAGCTTGAAAATGTATTTTGTGTTATATTACAAATTCAGTTCTTGACCTGCTTAGAGAGCTTGACATAACTACTTGCCTGCTGGCCTGAGGCCAGTATATATTCAAGTGGGGCCACCAGAAAAAATCAGTCCCATTTGGGCCACCACATTTTTCATTGAGCTGGTGGCCTGACAGTATCTTGTATCCAATGCTGTGTTCATACATTATTACAGTAGGGCATGTAAGATTAGAGTTTCATTTCTAATTTGATGGAGTAATCTACTGAGTGTTTTCAGTATAACCCCTATAACCATCTCAAGCGAATCTTAGAGCCACATCAGCCCACTCTATGGTGCATTCATATGGAGCTCGCTAAATTGTATTTCTCATTCCTCAAGATGTTAAACACATTCGAATGGCAGTGTTTCCTGTGATCACAACTTGTGAACTAATGTCAGCATGATAACTTCGATTTTAAGTTGTGAAAACCAGTGATATTTATGACAATGAATGCTCTCGACTTAGTAACCCGTGCTTTTAGTAAAAAGCTGTGAAGTTCCCATATTCACAACTTTCATTTGAACTTTCACGCTTCACTCCACTAGAGACTGTAGTTTGTTGATTTGTTCTTTGTTTGTCCGACCGTGTACACAAAACTCCAGGGCTGGTGCCCCTCTTGGTCCACTACATTCCAGGTTTTGGTGTCCCTGCAGGGCCACGGACGTATGAAACCCTGTGTCTAGCCCTGGAACAGATATGAGATCATTCCACATGTAACTAGATGAGATTATTCTGTACAAGTGAAAAGGCTGTAGAATTATTTATGAGATATTATCGCAAGCTAACCTTGTCATTTACTTTACATTTATAATAATTTGTGCTGGGTGGTCATCCTGTTTATCGGTGCCTAAATTTAATGTGACACTGGTTTCCATGTAAAGCTGTATTTTTTAACTCCTCCAGGTGTGCAAGGATCGCCGTTGCCAAAATACATCTTTTGCTGAGCTGGAGGCCTGCATTGCCCGTTGCAATGGTCATGGGGTAAGAAACAAACAGATCATTTTTGCAACGTGTTTCTTCTTTTATGCTACTGGTCTAAAATAAATGGAACTTTACTCCCCTCAAACCATGGCCATAAATATTAGTATTCATCCTGTCTAAACTCTTCTCAACTCAGAGTCAGGCTGAATTTCACACCTCTAAATCCTTTAATACCATCCCCAGGGTCACTCATATATTTGCTGGCACTAAAAGGAACATTTTCTTAAATTAAGAAGCCGCAGTTTATTTGTGTTTTTTTTTTTTTCTTTTTTTTTCTGCAAATGGTAGTAAACAGCCTCCAAGCAGCATCAACACCCAGCTTCATCGTCTTTAATCTGTTTGCCTTTTCTTTCTTTCTCTTTCCATTCATTCTCATTTCTTTATTTATCACTTGTTTACTCTGTCAGGTTTTGAAAGGGCAGCCAAACAAGAAAATGCTTGGAAGCTGGATTAGTGACTCAGAAAGCCCTTTCCTATTATTCTTTTGCACTATCACTTGATTCCGCATTGATCCCGTGGCTTAGAGGTGTGTGAGGTTCCTGAGCAAAATAAATGTTATTGCGGTACCACAAGCCTTTTCTTCTACTTTTCTCCGGATTTTGTATTATATTGTGCATGAAATAGAGTTTGCATCATAAACATTACAATCAGAGACAAATTTATTTTCAGTACATCGCTCAAAACATATTTGCGACTACATTATTTTGTGTCCAACATGGCCTGTGAAACTATTAGAATATTCACTGTGGAATAATATTCATTCATTCATTCTTTCGCCAAACCACTTTATCCATTACGTGCATAAAGCTTCAACTGCTTTCTGTTTAACTGCTATCTCAGCCGATTCTGGGCAAAGGCGGAGTACACCCTGAACAGCTCACAAGTCCATTGCAGGGCAACACACATAGTCGCAAGTAGGGGCAATTTGGAACAGCCAATTATCCTTATGTGAATGTCTTTGGAGGAACATCCACTCAGAAACGGCATCACTGAGCCCTGGAATCAAACTCAGGACTCTGTGTGTGTGTGTGTGTGTGTGTGTGGGTGTGTGTGTGTGGGTGTGTGTGTGTGTGTGTGTGTGAATAAAATGTGAAAATGTGTCACAAAAATCTTTTCACACATTTATTTAAACTTAAAATCCAGAAATACCATCAGCAGCCTTAAGTAGGTGACCAGTAAGTCTAGCTCATAATGTCAGAAGTGTAAACACATAAAACATTATGATAACATAGTTTCAGATTTTGTCACACTGTCAGATATTTTTCACCAGCAGAAGAAGTAATCCACACCAAGCATGATTTGTTACTGACTAATATTGGAGAAGTGTGTTAGCTAACTAGCTTTAACTACATCCTTCAGCTAAAGCTTTTCAGTTATCAGATCTATCTTATACTTTATTTATACCATTACAAAGAACTTTCTATCCAAATACTGAGAAGCCTTTAAAGGAAAAAATATGGGTCATTCTCTGAAACTGGTACCATAAAGTGTGACATTCATAATCCCCACATTTCAATGTAATCAAGCTTATTTCCCTCAATACTGACCATAAATTCATGAACCATTGTTACAAAGACAGTGCGAGAACTACTTCATGCACATAACTGCACTTTTATTAGTAACAAACAGGAATAAATCCGTATGTAACATGAAAAGTGTGTATGTAAAGTTAAAATGGGTCGGTTCCGTATGTAACTGGCGTGGACACCACTGGTTAGGCGCGGAACCGTAAACTGATGTGCGATTCTCACCTCACAGAGTAAGAAAAACAGGAATTTCTACTTTGGATATAAATTTTAATGCAAGATCCTTATTGCAAGCCGTACTATTTGCACTTTGAGTTGATACTTCGGCGACAGCATGGCATGAAACATAAGTTAAAAAAAAAACAACACAATTTTCTTCCATGCATTGCAACCAATTTTGCAGAAAAATGTATTTTTTTTTTCCACTGGATGGATCGAAATTATTTTATCTGACATGTTGTATGTGTCCATGTGGTATGTTTTGGGCAGGGATTGCTCTTTAAATTCTTTATAGTTTTTGTAAAATATTAGGTCCAAAATGTGAATCATTAAATTTTACCGAGTTTCAGAGAATGACCCACATATATTTAGTGCCAGTAAACAAGTTTTTCCCAGAATAATCCATTAAGGCAGAGAACAGTTTAAAGACATCATATCTTTGTTCATGGGTGCTCGCCAATATACTTTTTTTACATTACAAGAATGATCACATGTTTAAGGGAGCAACAGTGCACAGTTTATAGAAAAAATGTGTGTGTGTGTGTGGGGGGGGGGGGGGGGGT
>JAQMYF010000010.1:12609027-12621043 GCA_030014195.1 Neosilurus mollespiculum | reverse complement strand
GGAAAAAATATGATCTCTTCATCAATTTTACACCAATCCCAGCTGAAATTGGGTGAGTGGTGGAGTACATCCTGAACAGGTCACCAGCCTATCACACAGCTAATGCAGACCACCATCACACTCACATTCAGATCTATAGACAGTGTGGAGTAGCCAGTTGACCTGATATACATCTTTGGACTCTGGGAGGAAACTCACACAGGAATGGGCAGAACATGCAAGCTCCATACACAAAGGCCCTATTCGATCAGCAAAACCTGCCTGCTATGAAGTGTCCGTGCTATCCACTGCACCACTGTGTCGCAAAAACATAGGGTCTGTCTGTGGTTTATATCCTGCCTGTATCTGTATCTGTGTCTGTATATCTCTGCTGGTAACCACTAATGGGTTTTAGCCTTATTTAAACCCCACTGTCCTTGACAAGCTTGTAAATGCATCGCACGGACGTTCATTTATATTGAATGAGAATTTTTTTCGTTTAATCAGCTTCATATCTGATTACTTACTCACATGAAAATAAAAGAAAACTTCATGTTGTATCATCCTGTGCAGAACCAATCTGATGCAAACCCCCATTCTTAACTAGATTTCTGGAGGAAAAAAAATGTAATCCTTCATCTCTGTGTCATTTTCAAAGTGTTCTCAGCCTGTATCTTCAGTTTAAAAAAAGACAGATTTTTCTCTCACTTCTCATAACAAGCTAATAATCCATCTTTTCTCCCATTTTGTAAATGCAGTAATAAGGTTGTGTTGAAGTTTGTGGGTGTGTTAGATATGTGTGGATTTAAATAGATAATGACTCATCGCAATTACTTTTTCTATACTCTATACAATTGGGTGGCACAGTGGTGTAGTGGTTAGCACATGCGCCTCACAGAAAAGTTCAAGCCCCATGCATGATGAGGGCATTTCTGTGTGGAGTTTGCATGCTCTTTCTATGTTTGAACTTGTGATTGTGAATGGTTGTGCATGTGTGTTGCCATGTAGTGGTTTAGCAAGCTGATCAGGGTGTACCACGACTTCACCTGGAGTCAGCTCAACGCTACCATAATAAACAATAAAGTGGTTTAGAACATGAGCTAAATACTCAAAGAACAACTTCATCTGTTTTTATGAAAAAATGTGCCAAAAGTGCTGTTATGTTACTAGTATACTTTATAAGTTGTTTGTTTTATAATATACTTTATACAAATCTATATACAGTACACTTGTGATGAGCTCCTGGGAATTATTGGACTAAAAGTCCTTACAGTGTATGGCACAACAGGAACAGTGTAATGGTGTGGAAAAAAGTACTAGCTGATGAATTGAATGCAATAATAACATTCACATTAAACATGACGTGACAAATAATTGGTGATGGACGAGCTTATCCTTGTGCTTGTTTTTTTACAAAAAGAGAGAAGAATTTGGGTGCATCCTCTCCTACTTAGTCCAGGGGTAAAAATCAGTGAAAAAATCTGGCCGCTTTCAGATCGTCTTCAGGAAGTCCGTGTGTCAGTTTGAGGACATTTTGGAGATGCTAGGTCTAAACTTGATGAGGCAATCACAATTTTTTCCAGATATTGTCTTTAAAGTCATCATTATTATATTTTTTCCACTGGGTTTTGAGACACAAATTGAGAAACTCCTACCCTAATTGAACGCGTTTGAGCCTATTGTGAGAAAATAAATATTGTTTTTTCACTATTTCATTTGTGATATGTTTATCTTTGGGAAAGTTGTTAAATTTTGTTTTAACCATAACATGTACATGCACATGCACATGTAAAGACTTTTACTGTCTTAAGTAACTGAGCTGCTAAAACATCCCATATACACCTAATATAGTTTCACCTGACAGATTAAAAAGTAAAATATCTTTTCTGAACCCCATCCCAGTGATTACAGTAGGTCGGCCCATAGCCAGTGAGGCAGATGGTGTTTGAACACAGAGGTGAGACTAAGGGGGGGAAGGCCACATGAGTTGATCTTTAGCTGATAGAAAAAACTGGATGATAAATAAGGCCACCACAGAGTTGTTTGTTTCTTGTGGATATGTAAGAAACTCAGGGAAGTAGCCTGTTTATGTTAGCTGACTTTAATAGTGCAGTGGCTTGTGGGAGAAATAAGCATGAAATTTGGTACAGAAGTTCAAATGACATTCCATTCCATATCCCAAGAACCAGAGTCAGTAGCCGAAAATTGGTCTTACAGAACCCGACAGAACCCTTCGGCTGCCACCCAGCTCACATTGCACCCGACCCCTATAGCCCCTCCCACAGGTGGTAGGTTCATGGGAGGGCGGACCCATGTCTTCTCTTTGGGCTGGGCCTGGTCAGCCTCCATGGGCAGAAGCCTGACCTCCAGGTGCTCGTCTTCAAGCCCCTCCCCCAGGACGGGCTTCTGGGGGACCCTGGTAACCCGTGTCTGGGCAAAAGAAAGTTCTTGCACTCATTTTGCTCACAGGGGTCTTCTGAATCACGCTTAATCTGGACCTTCACCCAGAACCTGTTTGCCTTGGGTGACCCTACCAGGGACATAATGCCCCCAACAACACTTAAACACCTCAACCACAATAAGGCGGTGATTCAAGGAGGGGAGGGGGTTATTCAAGGATAGAATGAGAAGCTTAGCCAACTGACGAAAATCATTTTTCTATTATTACTATATCAACACCAAAATATTTTCAAAAATCTCCATTCACTTCATGAAAATTATAGCTTTTATATGCTATTAATTGCTTGATTAACTTTTGATATTTTTTTTCTCATCTATAACATGTCTGCAGTCTCAGGAATCTTTCATATGGCTGGTAATAATTTGGAAAAATTCACTTTGAAAATAGCACATATTTAGGAAAAGAATAAAACTCTAGAGAAACAGATTTCTCTCAGTATTATCACATCTGTTCTATAAGAGAGTTTCGTTAGAAACTGAATCTGGAGGAAAATTTTACAGAATACTCTGGCGTGTTTTTTTTTTATTGAATATTTTGATAGAATAGTAATACATTTCTCAGTTCCTCCATAAATTATAAAATAACATTTAAAATTTATATTTCCTCAAATAAGCCATTATTGAACTCACTAGCGTCATCTAGCAAGAAAACAGTATATTAAATACAAACCCAAACTGAAATATATCACAAAGCCTAGTTTTAAGAAATGGGAAAGTACTTTGACATTTCACAGTCAGCAATACCTCATTATGGCAACATGACTAAGTAAAGCAGGATTTAGAAACAGGTATTAACAGTTGGTTTGTTGGTTGTTGGTTTAAAATAACCCAGAGATGGTGAATTTTGATTGTCACAACCCTTGCTGCACCGTTCCATTAACATCCGTGTAAGCATGCCTGTTTATGACTACTGCATTGCATTTTCTTTGTACGTGTACTCTACATAATGACAAAGTTTAATTTAATCTAATCTAACCTAATCAAAACCTAGCAGCTGGGAAACATGTAAGGAAGAATTCAGCCTAAGTAGCAAGATCCCAGTATTATATCATCACTTGTTTGTGCCTGCAAAAGCTGAAACCCCAAAAATGAGCAAGACAACATGCTCATAACATGCTTGTCTTCTGAAAATCAGTGTTTATCCTTGGACTATTACTCAGCTGTGTTAAAGGAATTAATAGTTTAAAAACCTCCTTAACATATTTCAGCAGTCTCAGGCTCCTCTAAAATAGAGCCTGTGTCCTTCAGAAGTTTTTTTTATTTAAGAGGGTTTTAAATGATTTTATTTCACCAGAAATGAAAATTCCTTGAGGAAGAATGGACACTTAAACCCAGCTTTCCATCTGAAGGTAGTGGGACCGTCCAACAAAAGTGCCAATCTTAAGGTATAGACAATCCAATTATTATTATTATTATTATTAATATTATTGTTATTGTTATTGTCGTTGTTGTTGTTAGTTAATATTTGCTATTTAATGGGCAGCCATATGTACATGTGAAATTATCAAATAACGGAGATGATGTTAATAACTGTAACTATTGTAGTATTAAACTATTATTGTTAATATTGACTGATTACTTGGTGTTGTATGCCACTCCGCAGCTACCTCATACAAGTAAGGAAGTGCTCCCTCTGCGACCAGGCCCCGCCTCTAACGGCATCCAGCCAGTCAACATTGTCCGTCCCCTCAGGCCTGCTCCTTCCCCCCACCTTCGTGATGTCAAAGTGCCTCGGCCTCCTCCTCCCATCAGCAAACCTCTGGAGGAAGTCAAGTGCAGTCCTACTGCTGCCAAACTCAGCCCTCCCAAGAAACCTCTGCCTCTCAATCCCACACGCAGCCCGATGGTATAAACCACAGCCCCTCACACCTCCTCCCTTATGTGCACAGACAGATAAGCACTTGGGCAGAAAGACCCAGAGATTACTTTTCCACTTGTGTTGTAAGATAGAGTTGAGCCTTATTAGTTCCACCTCTACTTTAGCACGTTCGGTTAATCTGAGAATCATCAAGGCCTTTAAGATTTGAACCAGCTGTAGGAAAGCAGGGAAAATCTGCACATGGCAAATTTTTGCATTAAACCCCATCCCATTAGACGAACTTGTTACACAAGCGCAGTGGTGATTTATGGGAAGTTAAGGCTGGTGGGTTGTTTTATAGTAGAATGGCTGGATCTGATTTGCATCTCCCATAATTGTGAGTGCTACAGAAAGCAGATGTGGGTCGTTGTGGCTACATTAGTATGCATTTGATGGTGTGCTTTTTATGTCGCAGCTGCTAAGCAGTATGTCATTGATCAACATGGTGCTCAGGTCAAATTATATAATTTAGTACAATTATTTGGGCAGCCATTTATTTCAGGTGCTGTGAGTCATTTTTCTGTCCCCCTCTCTGTCTGTCTTTTCTTCTAATCCCAGATGGCATCAAATGTCCGGTCGAAGCCTTCTCCTACACCCCCACAGAGGCCTCTCCCTGTGAGCCCCAGCCACGGAGCCCAGGCCAAAACTAACAGCGGCCCCGGGGGTTTGCTGGTGATGATGCCTCCTGCAGCAGGCCTCAAGCCTGTAGGGAAGGTTACTGCCATTCCTCCTCTCAGAGCACTCAGGTGAGAACGGCTCAGGATTCCACAGTTAATGGATATTTTCAAATATTCTGAAAATCCCTTCTCGCACTTCAGTACTGCACGTGTCCACAAAGCTTGACCATGGCTACTCAATTAAAATTCCATGAAACTGTCAACAGCTACCATTTAATGCCTAACCATTAGAGATTTCTTTATGGCTATTAATAAGCCACATTGATTTGAAGTGATTAATTATCATTTCACAGCACTTCACATACCGCATACTGCTCTGACTACTCCTAATTAAACATTCTGTTTTTGTCTGCTTTTATTTTTAACAAGTCATGTAACAAGACATTTCGCCTTTTATACCTTCAGCTGAATCATTTACATAAATGCTACAGAGAAGCAGAGAATCTGAAACAGGCCTTCAGTAGTTCATGTTTAGACATTACAGTTTATTTTTCATACCTTAATCAGCACTGATCAATACACAAACATTTATTTGACATTATTAACAGTTATTATATTACATGCAAGATCACCTATCTAACATCTAAGTGTGGCTAATGATTTAATAATGGTTTTTCTTATGAGATAAATAGATGAGCACGGACAAAAACATTTTGTTTAATTAAGATTTTTTTTGTTGTTGTTGTTGCTTAGATACGCATTAATTGTGGGGGTTTTTTTGTCTTCAATCATATGTAGTTTTAGGAAAGCATTAGTGTGTATGTCTGTGTGTGTGTTTAACACTAAAGTTGATAGCGGGTATTTACAGAGCCAACATTTTACACACATTTTTTATATGGTGCTCTATCAGGTCATACAGGTTTGACCAATCAATGTACACTTACATCTGAAATAATCACCTTATACTTACAGCACTCATTACATTTACATTTATGGCATTTGGCAGACTCTCTCATCCAGAGCGGCTTACATTTATCATTTTTTTATACAACCGATCAATTCAGAGTTAAGGGCCTTGCTCAAGGGGACAACAGTGGCAGCATGATGTTACTGGGGACTGAACCCCTGACCTTTGGATCATTAACTCAGCGCCTTAACCCTGGGTTTACGCTGGGACATGATGTCCACAATCTCCACGAATCAAAAAAGTGTGGAGCGCCACGATTTTTAAGCACGCTTTGAGCATGATTGGGGTACAAATAGGAGGCAGGGTGCATTCAGGAGGTGAAACGTGTAGAAATCGTGTTGCCAAGTTCATCAAGATCCCCTACAATGGCATATCAAGGTCTATTACGCTTTGTTAAGGTTCGTTAAGCTCTACTGCGCTCTACTACAATTCCCCTGTTCTATCACAATTGGTGTCAAATTGTAATACCTCGTAATAATTGCGGCAAAATTTTTGACACTCAAAAATTTTGCCGCAATCAGCACGGTCATCACGAATCCACCAAGTTCCCTCAAGATCATTACGATTCGATCCCACGACCCACTCATCTCAATTCCCTCAAATCGTGAAGATTTGGGCATTCTGTCCCAGTGTAATCCTGGGGTAACCACTGAGCCACCACTGCCATACTCATGGTCCTAGTTGTTCTGGGAGATTATGTACTTTGAAATAGGAGCTAAAAAAGTTCCTACAATGGGTCTTCCAGTCTGAAAACAGGAACCTTTTTACAGTCCTGCCAGGAATTCACAATGTCATCAATTCAACCAGTCTTCATGCATTCTGTGCAACCTTGCAATTTTAACCAATCACCTCAACTTTTCTGCAAAATTGGCCAATCATTGTATTATACCATGACTTTCACTAATCATTGCAGACCTTTGCACAAATATTGAGCCTTACATCACTGTATGTCACCACACATCACTTCCTTGTTTATGTTTTTGAAGACATCAAAATGAGGACTTGTGCATGACTATTTTTGCAATTTTCACTTAATTGGGCAATTTGGTTTCAATAAACATTAAAAAAATCACAAGATTCATATATTTTCATGAACCGGTTGTAGGGAGGCTGGTAGCTAACGATGCTGACTCTGGACGAAGGCAGGGGTCCATCGCAGCCTATGCCCAGTGACGGCTTAGATAGGCTCCAGCCAACCCACAACCCTAGTAGGAGTAATTGGTTCAGCAAATAAGTGAGTGAGTGAATTGGCCCAGTGTGCATGTCTTTGGACTGTGGGAGGAAACCAGAGTCCCCAGAGTAAATCTATACAAGCATGAGGAGAACATGCAAACTCTGTACAGAAATGCCCTCTCTGAGTCGGGGACTTGAATCCAGGTGACCAGCTACACCACTGTTTCTTTCAGTGAATCCAGGTGACCAGCTACACCTCGGTGTCTATTAGACATAATTAATCTGCACTATAGAACTAATTGCCCAAATACAAGCTTCAGGGATAAGTGACCCCTTTAATCAGGTTTTTGAAAACCTGTGATTAACTGGCATAATTACTAAAGTACATCAACAAAGCCGGCACATTTTCCCCCATGCTTTCTGTCCATGATTTAACACAGCTAGCCATAGAAATATCACAGCAGTGTATTTATATATGCTTCCAATGGCATACAACATGTTCATGGTGTGATTTCCCACTTGCCAATACACTTCCTGGCCAAAAAAAATAATTTTCATGGAGTGCATTTAGCCTTGATCACAGCATGTAATCACATTGTTGCTTCAGTTGGTCAGTTCGAGGCTCAGCAACATTGTTATGGCATTAAAATGAGCTGAATGTACTGAATGAGCAGGTTTTTACATCAATGGACATTTTCTTCCCTGATTTGCATGGATATAAATTGGGGACTCAAATAATGGTTCAGGGAGCATGAGGAATCCTTTTTCACATATGTATTGGCACCCCAGAGTCCTGACCTTAATCCTGTTGAAAGTTTTTGGGATGTGCTGGAGAAGACTTTATGGGGTGCCTGAGTTTATCCCTCATCAATTGAAGACGTCGGTGAGAACTTAACTCGACACTGGATTGAAATAAATGTTAAGTTTGTTAATGCTTAAGTTTGTTGAAACAATGCCATGACAATTACGTGCTGTATATGTAAGGCAAAAGACGGAACAACAACATGTTGCAATATGTATGTACAATATGCAACTTTTTTTTTTTTTTTTTTTTTTTGGGCTGGGCAGTGTATGTTGCAAAACTCACATGGTGTGCGTCACTCATATTTACATCCTTGTAATATGCTCTAAAAACAAAGCAGTAACTCATCCAGGAGGTGTTAAGTTCTCATTAATTTAATTTATAAATGCCTTTGTTCTGCAAAAGCTTTGTTCTGTTTATTGTAATCATTACATCAGTCTGTTATCTTTGAACACAAAAGCACCGTGGTATTATACAAAAGGAAACATCGGTACCCTCATTCAAACCCCTTAGCTGATCTTTATCCTTCCACATGTCCACTGATAGAATCCTCAGGGCTCCACTGTCATAACTCCATGGTCACCACTGTACATAGAGCTTAAGCGCATAGATAAGACTGCTTTACGTCTCCCTGTGGAGGACTGGAGCTCTGTGTAGAAGCTGTGCTTTCACATACAAGGAGCAGTTCTTTCCTACATCCAAACCTTAGCCGCTAGGAAAGAAATTGAAAAGCAAATCTCTGATCAGTGCAAAAAGGCAGTGAGTCTATCAACACTGTGCAGTGAAATATGAATCAAGCCATGAAGCATCCACAGCACTTCATGAGCAGCAGGAACCATAACCAGAACCATGAAAAATCAACCATATGCTGTGAGGGCAGGATTTGATTTTGAGAAGCTTGTTGGGACATTCATTTTGTGTTTGGATTATTTTTACATGTGGCAGTACACCACGGTCCGTGATTATTATTTTGCTTGAGTTGACATGAGAATAAACAGGACGAGAGCACAAAGAATGAATCAGTTGTGTTCAGATAGAGGCAAGGTCGGAATCTGAAAGATGCACAATAACCGTATCCTTCACCTCTGCGGTGCATCATAAAATGTCAACAACAAATCGAGGATAGAAAACCCAAGTGCATGCACACTTTTAAATCTTTTATAAAGCGAATATACAGGAGAGTAGCATTTTATACAGCGGCTACAGGAGCAAATCAGTTCAGTTACATTAAAAACAACAACAGGAAAGTGTCCATGTAGTTAGAAGGTTATTGAGTTCCCAATGAAGTCCGTCTTAGGAAAACATTTATAGATTTATCGATTTGATGTTATTATTTCTGTTGTTCCTTTGCAGACCTGTTCCAGGACCCAAACCAAACACAGTTTCGCAGTCCCCTTTCCGAAAATGACCTTCATGGGGTCAACTTTAAAGACAGCAGCCAGCCTATTTGCACTATATAAAGGCCTTTGTTTGGGAGATTTTTTGGAAAAGCAGCGGAGAAGTGTACGGTGCTAAGGCCACGAGTTTCTAGGCCTTGCTTATTTAAAAGCCTGAGTACAATCCAAGGGGAGCGGATTTTGCATGGATCAAAATGCAGAGATTTAGACAAGATGCTTCTTAGGAGGCGTCACATTGCCAAAACCTTGTTTTGTTTTGTTTTTTTTTTGTTTTTTTTACAATTTTCTTGTATGAAGTGTTGTCATTGTGTTATGCCATTGTTGTGTTTACATTTTATTACTATTATTAATTGTGTGTTAATTTGCCAAAGAGTTTGTTTGTCAGTCCAATGTGTCTTTTGCTGTATGTATTTTTTTGCATTTGTTATATAAAATGCACCATTATAGGTTTTTATTAAAAACTGTGTTGTTGTTGTGGTTGTTCATGATGGTTTATTCAGATTGCTGTGTGTGTCTAAAGAAAGCTGTGAGATGAATTGACAGCAGGGATGTCTAATAGGGAGTGAAGTACAACAAATACCAAACAAGTGATGGTGACGCTTTCTGAATACACATTTAAAAATATAAAATAAATAAAAAATAAACCACACACACACACACACACTTCACAGTTAGACAGGCATGCTGTGCCAAACCTCAGCCTGAACTCCTCAGAGAAAACAAACAGATAAGAATAACTGAGCACGTGGGGAGCACCGGGAGGAGCTATACTCCACACAAACTCACTCCATAATGGATTCCGGCGAATATAAAATGAAATTTCTACAAGCTGTCATCTTATCTCTCCAGAGAGTAATGTATTTGGAGAGCACGCGGCTTCGGAGCAGTCTGGTGGGATAGTTCGCTATGGGCACACACAGGAGAGATTTATTGACACCGACATTTTCCAAGCCATTACCGAGACGTCCAAACAGGCCCCAAGGCAGGACACTGTGTTAGTGATGTGATCTAAGTGAAATATGGCCTGTATTCTGAGATGTTGGATACTAATCGTAGGCTACAGGAATTGTGATTCAAGAATAGGTGCTGGGAAACGTCTCTTTATAAAAGGACAGGACAGTAAAATGGATGTGTGTGGATGCTTTCCAGACAGCTGTAGAGTGACATAAAAGGTAAGAGTGTGGAACAGAAGACAGGGCTGCACAAGCTTTTGACTGACTAACAGCAAAAAAAGATTTTCAATTTAATGAAGAGTTTGTGTCATTCATTAAAGTGAGGTATCAGTAAATACCTTTATTACATCTTCAGACTACAGATGAAGACAAGTCAGAAGGTCGAGGTTGGAAATTCAGTCGTTAGAATTTATTTGTAAGCTGTATTGGCAGTTTTATGTTGTGGATTTTCATTTATCCATTTATTTATTCATTTGCCAATCCGTTTAATCCTTCTAGGGTCGCGGACACTGAACGACCCTGAACAGCTCGCCAGACCATTGCAGGGCCAACACACACAACCATTCACACTCACACATTGGGGCAATTTGGAATGGCCAATTCACCTATCATGCATGTATTTGTACTGTGGGAGGAAACCAACACAAGTACAGGCAGAACATGCAAACTCCACACAGAAACACCCTCGCCAATCCCGGGACTCAAAACCAGGACCTTCTTGCTGTCAGACAGACATGATTGTCAATACATGCCACCCCTCATGGATTTTTATTCACTCATCTCATTTATTTGCCAAATTGCAAAATAAGATTATTAGAGTCGCAGGGAGGCAGGAGCCAATCTGGGCAATGGTGGGATACACCATGAACATCTCGCAAGACCATTCCTGGGCTAACACACACAACCACTGACAAACTCACACCTACGGGCAATTTGGAACAACCAATTAGCATAATGTGCATGTCTTTGGATTGTGGGAGAAAACTGGAGTACCCTAAGGAAACCTAGTTAAGCACGGGGTGACCGTGCAAACTTAAAAGCATTCAAAGAACTGAACAAAACATAATCCGATTTCTCACAGTAAAACGTTAAACTTTGTTTGGTATCAAAATACAAGTTAACCAGCCATCTACTCACTCACTTGTTTGCCAAACTGCTTAACCCTACTAGTATCATGGGGAGGCTGCAGTCTTTCTCAGTCGACACTGGGCGAAGGCGGGGTACACCCTGAACAGCTGGCCAGACCTCCACAAGCCTAACACACACAGCCACTCATACTCACACCTAGAGACGATTTGAAATAGCTAATTAGCCTAATGTGCATGTCTTATACTGTGGGAGAAAACTGGAGTACCCAGAGAAACCCACACAAGCACAGAGAGAACATGCAAGCCCATATAGAAACACCCGAGCTGGAAATTGAACCCAAAACCTGACCACTACGCCACCATGCCTCCCTCAGCCAGATACTGCTATGTTGAATTATTTAATAAACACTAAAATAATCATTTTAGTACTGGTGATAAGTAAGGTAAAAATATGTTATGTTTAATATTTTAATATAAATTAAAAACATATAATTTGCAATATCTGAGCATACTGTTGAAATAAGACACTTGAAATCATCTCTTCATTTCCTCTGACCTTGAATATTGATTCTTTTTATTGGATTTTTATAGAATATTTTATAGAATATTTTTACAGCACAATTTTACATCATATATCTCTTTCCAGGGGCAGTGGTGGCCTGGTGGTAGGGTGCTGGATTGCTGATCCCAAGGTCGGGGGTTCAAGCCCCACTATCAGCGGG
>JAQMYF010000010.1:12572956-12608927 GCA_030014195.1 Neosilurus mollespiculum | reverse complement strand
CTGCCCTCGCCCAGAGTCGGCTGAGATGGGCGCCAGCCTCTCCGCGACCCTAACTAGGATTAAGCGGTTCAGAAAATAAATGAATAAATGAATATCTCTTTCCATCTGTCTACTGAGTGTCTTGCTACTGATCTGTTGCAATCATTAGAAATGAATCTGCCAGAAAAGATATAATATGGCCATAAAAGGCCAGTTCTATAACAGTGCACATTTTAAAGTGTGCATAAAGGAGAAGCTGTTGTCTGTGTTGTTTGGGGGGAGAGTTCAGCTTCCTACTGGGTGTTGTGTTCAAAGAAGGACAGCTGAGAGGAATGACCAAAGGCACAGAGCACCAGGAGGCTCAAACCCTATGTTCTGATCATCATCTGGTCCGGTTCTGCTTCATAGCCTGGGTCTGCTGTGGCCGAATGCACAGTGTGTTCGATGACATTGAAAAGTTCAGCATCTCACTGAGCTTCATTCCCTACATTCCTAGGTGGTGCATTTTTTTTCTTTTTCACTCTTGAAATCCATATCTTTCTCCTATAAACTGCTGGAGGATAAAAGCAGCCTGAGACATCGTGAAAAGTGTATTCACATTCCTATTTAAATATACAGGTGATGACTTTGGTGGAAGTTAGAGAAAACAAGGTGGTCAATGCCACCTGACGAAATCATTATAAGGGCGGGATAACCGGATTAATATGGATATTCTACGGAGGAAAAATACACACACTAAGAAAAAAGGAAATTTTTCTTCCTGCTTAATTTACACTTCACAGGATTACATCCCACAGAACACTGGCACATAATGATGACATTAGTATGAGGCCACATACATTAAACATTTCTTTTCCTTTTAGGCCAATAGCCACAACTTCCAAACACTTGCACATGCATACAGGGGAGTCCATGGAGATACACATTTGGTACTTTCTGAAATGACAATTGACATGATTGACAGGTAGACAATATCACTTGGTTCTGATTGGTTGGATTTCTTTTGCGCATTCTTTTTTGTCCACACATTTTTATGTCTCCCCAACCCGCCTGTTCTTGCATAAAGTTTGAATAATCCCACTTTGTTTTATTCCCATAATATTTCATTTACATTAATTTCATCCTCTTAACAGCTTTATCCTTTATCAAGGTCGCAAGCAGGCTGAAGTCCATCCCAGATGACTCCAGGTGAAGGTGGGGAACAGCTGAACCCTGAACAGCTTGAGAAGACTATTGTAGGGCTAACACACACACACACACACACACACACACACGAAAATATTCCCATAATATAAATACTGTAAATCAGTTACAGAATCACAGCGATGTTGAACGAATAAAATGACTGAACCCCTAAAGATGATTGAATGACACAGTAAACTTACTGCATGGTTCAGTGTAAACAACTTGGAATACTCTGTCTCAATGTACAGTACATGGACTTCATTTGTCCTATCAACTTTATACTTGAAGGACCATTTTATAATATGCCAATATAGAACAAACATAGCAAGGCTGAATACCCCAGCTTCAACACGTGGCAAGTAAATGTCCAGAAACCTAATATACAGTTTTGCCTCTGTGACCTTGAAAAGTAGGTCAAGGTCACTCATACACAAACTCATCCTAGCACTCATAGTAGTGAGCCAGCATACCAAGTTTGAAAGCCCCAGCTTCAGGGCGCAGCAAGTAAATGTCCGGAAACTAAAGTGTGACAGACAGACGGACAGACGGAAGGACAGAAAAAACCCATTCCTATAGCTCCCGATGGGTGGGAGCCTAATTAAAAAATAAATAAATTCACCCACCCTTGTGACCCCATGGCATATCTCTACCAGTGGGTTATGCAGGCAGCTGAGGGTTGTTTGTTTGTTTGTTTGTTTGTTTGTTTGTTTTTGATATACTGTATTAATCCCGGAAGGGAAATTTTGGCTCTGCATCCAAACACACACACACACCCACTGACCCCACTTTTAAGTCCAGGTGCCTTATATGCATAAGACAAAGCGATGAATTACAATCTCACACAGCTACTGCATATTAAAGTTTCAATTAAAACAACTCCCTCAAGCAATCTCTCTGGCAGTAGGATGAAGTAAATTACGGTTTTATCTTCACTGCCTACTGGCTAAATAAAGTTAGAACATCTTTTCCACTGTCTCTGCTCGACACCATTTTAAGAGTACATGCTTTTGAGAAACTGATTTTCACCACACTTCTTTTTGTAAGGCACAGGAACTTTCCTCTGACAGGTCTAGCTGGTGAACACCGGAGCTTGTTCTATAACAGAAAGTCTTGTGTCAGCATAAAAATAACCTGCAGCTCACTGATGAGTCCCTGCAATGCATTCATTTTTATTTTTGTCTCAGAAATATAACCTGTAAAGTGCTTGGGTCATTTTCAAAACATGTTGCATTCTGATCACAAGTTTTTAGCCCTGATGGGTGCAATGTATTGTACTGCATGGTTTGAATTGGTTACCATGAGTCAGTCTCTCCACAGTTTGTGGAAGAAGGAGTGTGATTAATTACAGAGGTGTTAAACTACATTGGCATAGGAGTTCACTACAGAGATAGACACCTTGAGCAAACCGGTGTGGTGGAAATCAACACTGAATAACAAATCACCCTGTCTCACATTAGTTTGCTCTACATGAGAAAGTGAGACAAACTTAGTCCATGACTGTTCTTGACTGTTCTTGTGATTGAAAACACACCCCTGACATGACCCTTATTTAAATATAGCTGGGTGCAGTTAGCATCATGAAGCAACATGAGCCCTGGAGGAAATAAACAAGTCCCCCTTCCAACTACGTTCTGGAGTGAAAGCAGAAAAGGTTTACACTGGTTTTACTTTTCACTGCATTTCAGGAGCGGATTTCAATTTTCATTTCTATCATCTCCGTGAGACAGTTCTGTGTTTTGTATTCTGTATGATTCAGAGTGGTGGGGTTTGAGCCTCTATTTTCCATGTTTTAGTTTTGTCATTAAAAATAAATCAGTTGATTATTATTATTATTATTATTATTATTTATTTATTTGTTTGTTTGTTTGTTTGTTTGTTTTATTATTATTATTTTTTTTATTGCTGGCGTCATCATGCAAGTGAGTGAGACATAACAGCCAATCATCGTCAACTGAGCAACGCAGCAGCCTTATTGGGTTTCCTGTGGTATGGACACGGGACAACCATTCAAGTCATATTTAATGCCTATGGTGCTCGTTTCAGGAGTTATTCACCAATGTTAGTTCAGAGAATTTTTCACCAATGTTCATTACCCATATTTGATTTTGAAATGCTTTACTGCTTTACAAATAAAATATCTACATATTCAAACTCCCTTACATTTAATATGTTATGAAGAATCAATGACTTATTGAATTAATGACTTAATGGCTCTCTTATATGAGGGAAAATATGCTAAAGTGTTTTTCATATTGTTGTAGTCCTATTTTTAATGGGTATTAACTGTGGAATTCACTTGTTTGTTGTTTCAATGACTAGTTTAAACTCTGCAGAAGTTCAATACTTCTTTTAATTGAAAAACATTCATTCACTACACCAGTACAGTACATCAGACCTCTTTTACAACAATGTAAATATTTGTAAATAATTCCCAAGAGAGCTATATGGATAGCACCTCATAAGTACAGTGAAGAAAGAACAAATGAAAATAAAAGGGCTGTTTTGAAAAACTAATGAATAAATAAGAAAATATAGTAGTACAATTCACCCATGCACATGTTATAGTGTACTTCACATAGAAGCCTTCGCATATCTCCCAAAATCTAACAGACAAAATAGCAGTTTATAAATGCCTATATAAGCTTTGAAAAAGCAGTGTTTTTAAAGTTCATGATGTATGACTTATCTTTTGATTCTTATTTTATGAAACCTACATGTGTGTTCTATTATTTAAAATAAGTTGGGGAGTTGAAAATCAGACCTGAGCGTTAAAGTTTTATTCCACTCACATATACACTTGCATAACATGACCCAATACTTTCGTAGCAAAGCGGAAACAAACATGTCTAGTATAAACAACCTTCACAATCTCAAAATCACTATATTGTCCAAACTACAAAAGTCGTTGTAAAAGAGGCTCGCACACTACACAATGTTCACCTGGAGAGATCCCAGAAGAAACATGCCTGAGCCCCGTATCAAACTCCTTCACAAAATACACAAGAGCCTTCCATCATGTGACTGTCAAGTTGGAACCTGAGCAACTGCTGAAACTGTTGTTCCTGCCCTTTTTTTTTTTTTATAGAAGCAAGAAATAAAAGAGAAATGTGAAGGTAGGAGGGTTGTCTGTTCTGCAAAGATAACTGAAAATGTAGTGTGTAAAGAAACACAGCTACTGGATTATTCTACTGTACAAGGAATCATCATGTTTGTTTTTTAATGTTGCTGGTGCAAAAAACTATGTGGGCTAATAAACTATAGAGTTAATAAACTATATTAACGTATGTAGACACTACAGTCATTTGGAAAAAAGAAATAAATAAGTACTTTCAATGGAAACTTATTTGAAAATGTCTTGCAGTGAATACAGTGAATACAGGAAAAGGTGACATACAAAATGTCATTTCTTCAACAAAAAGATCAGTAGATAATACTCATTATGTACAACAATGGCATCAGAAACCATTATTACTGACCACTTTTACAAAAACAACCATTTGTAGGCGTTTTGCATAATTGTCCACTAGTCTCTGAAAAAGCTTTGCAGAAAATTCTGCCCACTCTCCCATGCAAAATATCTTCAGTTGCAAGAGAATAGCAGGATTTTAAGGTTTAAATGTTGATCAACACATCAAGCCAAAATGTCTTGTTATTAATGATAAAGTGATATGAACAGAAACTGAAGACAGAAATGCCATGACCAGACTGAAAAAGCTAGATTTCCATTACCCCCAAATTACTGGGTTTTTGCCCTATTCTCTCTCCAAATAATTGCCCACTACCACTGTTATATAGTCTTCTATGTATGAATGAAATCATCAACTACTCTGGCTCCATACCGCCAACCACCTGGAGGCTGTGTAAAATAGCATTAGAACTTCACTGAGTACAAAAATTAGGGGTGGCATGGTGATGTATTGGTTAGCCCATCTGCCGCACAGCAAGAACATCCAGGGTTCGAGTCCCATTTCCAGTGAGGGTGTTTATATATGGAGTTTGCATGTTCTCCTCATGCTTTCGCGGATTTCCTCTGCAGTCAACACAGTACACCCTGGACAGCTTGCCTGGCTGGCTGGACACACATCTAGAGGCGATTTGGAACAGCCAATTAGGCTACTGTGCATGTGTCTGGACTGTGGGAGGAAAGTGAAGTACCTGGAGGAAACCCACACAAGCACGGGGAGAACATGCAAACTCCATACAGAAATGCCCCGAGCCTGGGAACTGAACCCAGGACCTTCTTGCAGTGAGGCGAACATGCTAACCACTGTACCACCGTGCCGCCCCAGTGGGAGGATGTGATACATTATGAAATAAAATGAAATACATTAAAAAATGAATGTAAGAAATACAATAAAACATATACAATTAAATACAAAAATGTATCTGAATTTAATAACATTTTTCCTAATAATTCCAAAAGGCGACTAGAAATATATTCATTTTTAAAGTATGGAATGTTTCAGCTGACAGCAGCAACAATGTCACATGATCCCTAAGTCTTCTGAGGAAGATGGCAAGAATTCACGAGAATGTTCAACTTACTAGTCAAACAATTAATTAACCCTTTGTCGTTAAATGTGTTAACAATGTGTGTGTGTGTGTGTGTGTGTGTGTGTGTGTGTGTATGTGTACATGACTGAACAAACAAATGATAGGCTGTAACAACAAACTGGCCAGATAATGAAGACAGATAATGTAAAGCAGGGCGAGAAAGAAGGTTTTAGCAACAGCTTGAGAAGCAATGACGTTATGAGAGCTAGTTCACATTTTGTTAATGTTTTCCATTAGTTAAAAATTAAAAGCCCACAAACTGACATTAAGAGTGAATAGTAGCATTATTTTTTTCAAAATAATGAACCATTTAAAGGCCACACCAAGAGCAATGGCATTTTTTTTTTAAAAATCAGTTCGGCAACAATAACAATAAGGTTTTTGTTTTTGTTCAAACAACCCCATATTTTTCTTTTTACATACACACCTCTACCAAACAGTTGAGATTCGTAAAAAAAATAATAAAAATAAATGAAAGGCAGTGTACACCATGGGCAACTCCCCAGCCCAATGCAAGCCAACACACAATCATTCACACTCACATCTAGGGGCAATTTAAAACAACCAATTAGCCCAATGTGCATGTTTCTGAATTGTGGCAGACGACCGGAGTACCCAGAGTAATCTGACACACGCACGGGGAGAACAAACAAACTCCACACAGAAGCGGGACTCAAACCCATGACGTTCTTGCTATGGAGTGGACATTCTAACCACTATGCCACTGTGCCACCCCATTTTAAAAAAAAACATCTTCCCGAATACCTTTATAATATTTTTAGGTGTACGATACATAACTCAGCAGATATTTTTCAGAATTATTTGTTAGAATTAAATGAGAATTATGAAAACACACTCTGCTTGTAGACTTATGTCAGGCATCTTCACTCATACCCACAAGTGCTGGTGTGGCTGTAGGCTTACTTTTAGAAGCCACCCCTGATTTCACTAGTTTAATCATTTCATCTTAGCCTCCAAGCACCGATCAAGTGTGTCTCCAATTTGTAAGGAAAGGCTGCAGCCACAGCAACCGTTCCCGGATAAGATTAAAGATCCCTTAATTAAATGATATAATTATAAGAGCACTGGACTTCTACGATGAAAGAACTTTGGTCAATACACTACCTAAGCCTTTCTTTTTTTTTTTTAAACACATATCCAACAGCACCCTCATTTATCTACAGAGGCCAGCTTGTTTTTTTTGAATGTCAATAATATTTCTGTCATGATAACAAATCGTTTGCATAGCCAGAAGTCTGCTTTAAGCATGATACAGACTAATATTCATAAGGTGGTGTTTCCTGACACTTCTAGCTTATACAGTATGTTGTAGACCTGAGGTGATGCGGGATCTGCTCAGGCGCTGCCTCAAAGGACTGTGAGAGATTGAGCTGGATTTAATATTTACTTCATATTAAATAAAATGCACATTAATGATGTATGCTGTCAAGACTTGTAAGTATTTTAATAAATCAGATCCATTTTGCCCCTGTAGACTGCCACTTGAGGCTGAATTAGAGACAGCAGATGGCACTCAGAGCCTCTCAGCTTCATCAGTGAACACAGTAGATGAAAAACGAAGGAACGGCTAATCACAAAAGAGATTGTTTAAATGAGCAACACAGGACACAGTTTCAAGTAGTTCTATGAGTATATTCCAGCCTTCCACATTATTTTACTCAGCCTAATGAGCACTCTTTCCCCCATCACACACCTTCTTACACACATTAATGGTTACAGTCAAGGGCATAACTTTGGCTTACGCGTTCGAGAGTTGTTAACTGGCTGTTTCACATGAATTTGAAGTGGAAGAGACATACCAAAACCACATGATATGCACCTAGTGTAATAGAATAGCAGAAAGCAGAAAGTCATTCACTTAACATGCTCAGCAGTGTGTATTCATCCCAACATTTAATCCTAACCTATGGCAGTACTCAACCAGCACCAGCTCATGCATCTTCCTTTATTCCACATACAAAAAAGTCCATAACTGGGTCACCTGTACCTCCACTGCCCCCCTGATCACCCTGCCTGCCCTGCTGCTACTGTTACATTCACCTTCTTGGATCTGAAGGCAATATATATATATATATATATATATATATATATATATATATAATTATTCTCATCTCAGTCGACTCTGGGTGAGGACAGCATACACCTCGGACAGCTTGCCAGGCCATCGCAGGGCGGAAACACGTTGACGGCTATGCAGCCTACTCTTATGAAAATCAGCAATGGTTCTTTTACAAGCCTCTCACCATAGACAGTGAGAGACATGGCCGGCCTTTAATAACCCAGTTAGCTGCACTGGGGGACAACAGTGACAACCCATATAGTGATAGTGGGCCAGCACCCTACCACCAGGCCACCACTGCCCCTAATTCCTAAATTATTACTTGTTAATCTCTTAGCAGATATAATCTCCTAATATAGCCTACCTCATACTAGCAAGAAAATGGAAATAAGCTTGTAGCCATGATAAAAGTGGTCTGATTGCATAATGGGTAATCAAGTTAGCTAATGGTTCACCTAACACAATGAAACAACAACAGGAAATACAGCTTTCCTTCAGTTATTTGACCCAGGGGTGGTAGAACTATTACAGTAACATACCTTCTGTTTGGAAGAAATGTTTCTCTTTTTGTTGGCTGGTCCTTTGTTGTTCCTATTTGTTACTTTGTATGGCAACTTGCATGATGACCTGCTACCACTTGCACATACTGGTGACTTGAGTTGTACATGCTGGTGACCGAGAGCAAAATGAGTTAAGCTAAATCAAGTTTTAACCATTTATATATATATAAATACCTGAGTCGATTTTCCGTAGAACAGTGTTCGATACGTCGAAGTAGAGCGAAATATATCATATGTGGGAAAAATAATAGTACTACAATTTCATCCCGACAAGCCTGTTTCGTGGTTGCCCACTCATCAGGGGATTTATTTAAATATATATATATTCAGCAATATATCTTACATTGTTTTTAATCTGTAACCGTACTATTTTTAGTACATTACACTAATTGACTGTTCCAAATTGACCCTAGGTGTAAGTGTGAATGGTTGTGTGTGCAAGTGTTGGCCCTGTGATGGTCTAGTGAGTTGTTCAGGGTCTACCTAGCATTCGCCCATTGCTGGCTGAGATAGGCTCCAGCCTCGCTGTGATCCAAGTAGGAGTAGACGGTTCGGCAAATGAGTGAGTGAATGTTTTCAATGCTTCCTGACTGAAGAGGGTTTTTTTTAATTATATGCGAAATTTTGTTTTACTGTTATTAATTTGGGAAATCCAGCTGTTTTCAGTAAAGGAATCTTGTGAGACATGATGTTGTTAATATATTTTTATAATATTACATGGATGATATCTTTGATTTATTGTTAGGGAAAATATGTATAACAAAAATTTTAACATTGATTTTTAAAAAAACAAACAAAAAGAAACCTGTTAAAATGGCTGGATGGAACTACAATCATGATTTAGTTTTGGTTTTCATTCTTACTAATGAACTGCATATTGAACTAGATCTGGTTTATCGGTCAGTCTCATAAGGTGGTAAAGAGGTCAAATAGTCCTGTGGGTACAGATTGTATAAATAAGTCATGTACTTTGAAATGGCACCATTACTGAGCTCTTTCTGGTCAGTGAAGCAGTCTGTGTCCTCAGGGTAATAACACTGCGGATTGGAAAGTAGGTAAAATATGTGTTTCGCAAATAGACTTTAATGACATTTTTAACAGACCTAAATTATAACCCGCATGTTCCTCATGGGAAAAAGAAAAATCTGTCTGTGCTTTTCTTCTAGGAAAGGGTTTCCATGACACACATCCCATACAGAAGAGTCATGAGTCCACATGGGAGAACAAAATAATTAAATAAATAAACAATATTAATAAAATCACATGTCAGTGATACACATTTTTTTAGATGTCTCATGTTGCATGTAAAGTAAGTTTATTTACATATTCCTTTCCACATCTGGAATCCACACACGAAATCCATATAATTGATTTATTTTCATGTGAACTTGATTTATTTCCTGCATAATTCGTTCCATTTCTTGGGCACTCTTTCAACATGTGATTTATTAAGCTTTCATTTATTTTCATCTGTGACCTTTTATGAATTGGATAGTTTGAAATGATCAACTCATTTTCACAGGTATTTTTCACCTGTACTCTCGGACACATCATTCAATCCTATAGATGTAATTTTATTACATCAAGAGTATATTGTTTTTATAATGAATGAAAATATCAAAATTGAATTTGACATCTTTAAAATGTGAACTTGATGGGATTTTTTTCATAAGGATGTCCTTCCTAGGGTTTACTAGAGTATTTTTTTCCCCCTGAATGCACCAATGTGAATGCCTGCATTGTTTTACCCATGTGTTTAAAATTTTGCCTCTGGAGAGACCCAGGTCATGCTGAATCAATATGGGATGAGTAGAGGATGTGTGACAGTAAGCAGCTGACACATGCCCAGAGTCAATAACAGATGGTGATACAGGGTAAGGATCTCAGGATTCTCGTCAGAATACTCCTTTTGTGAAATCTGGCTGTTCGTTCTAAATTACTTCTGTGCTGCTCACCCAGGGACGATGCCTCCTTCTGGACATGTCCAACTTCACAGATCAAATCACAGGGAGCCATTTGTTATAGAGTATAATTATTATTAGATTTGGCTGAAGGCTACGACGAGGTGAATGCTGCTATTTCTGCTGTGCTTTATAGACTCACACATATATACGCCGTTAGACCTCCATTTTCTATTCATATTCCTTTTCCATCTGGTGATAACCTCAGCCACTGGTGTACACTAAACTCTGATCCATGTTCATGAACAAATGAGGTGTTAAATCATTGCAATGATAATTAGAAACTTCTCCTTCCATGTACGTTGCCCCCTGGTTCATATTGGTTTGTTACCCAGAACAAATCGAGCATTCAAATTATCGTATTGGTTATACATGTCCTTCGGCTCTGTACGACAGCCCTGGGAATTTAAAATAGAGCAATTGCTCTACAGTTCAAATTTAAGGTACCGATGTTTTCTTTACTGATTAGTAAGACATTTGTATATCTTTATTTCTTTGTCAATTTTTGTCCTTGAAACAAGTGTGAAGAAAGGGCACTGTGGCATGTGTGGTTGTCTGCAGCACAGGAGCCCCACAGGGAACTGTTCTGGCTCTCTGCCTTTTCACCCTTTACATATAACTCAGCTCAGTACTACCTGCAAAAAGTTCTCTGATGACTCTGTACCCGAAGGTCTAATCACAGATGAAGACAAGGGGGGTAAAGAGAACTAGTGCGTGGAGAACTGCCTCCAGATCAAAGCGGGGGAATGAACCCAAAAAACTGGATTTTCATAAGAATTTCATAACAACATTAATGTGGCATTAAGATGGTGACATCTTACGTACCTGGGTGTTTACATTAACAAAAATGTGGACTGGTCAGATAACACTGCTGCTCTTTATCAGAATAGCCAGAGCAAACTGTACACATAAAGACAACTCAGGTCCATTAGGGTGCATGAGGCGCTCCAGAAGACATTCTTCAGTACTAAGGCGGCATCAGCCATTTACTATGGGGTGTTTTGCTGGGACAGCAGCATCTCTGCTACAGACAGGAAGAGACTGGACAAGCTGATTAAGAAGGCCAGTGCTGTCCTGGGGTGCCCACTCTATCCGGTGAAGGTGGGTGTAGAAAGAAGGATGATGGCAAGTCTTTCATTCATGTTGCTGAATGAGTCCCACCCATTGCAGGACATTTTATCAGCACTTAGGAGCAGCTTCAGTGACAGGCTCTTTCACATAATGTGTGTGGAGATATGTCACAGGTCATTCTTTTCTGCCGCTGTCAGACTGTACAAGCAGCAACAAGCTCCATCAGACCATACAACACATTTAAACTGTCTTAGTGACTGAATATTAAATTTACATCAACCATGCAATTATCAGTAATCATTTCTTATATGTGCAGCACCAGTGTGCAATACCAGTACAATACCTGTACCTACATTTTATTTCTAGATTTGCCTTCAGTTTTGCTCTTAATTCTAAACCTACGGACATTTTTGTCTATGCTGCTGTAACGATGCAAATTTGCGTGGGACAAATAAATGATTATTGTATACAAGAAAAAGACGTGAGAAAGAGGGATATCATACTAGAAACTGATTCACAATCCTTTTTAAACTCTTGTTGCTACACTGCAGTGTTTTATGCAGTGAACTTATGTGGTGTACTTACCAAAAATAAGATACAACACTCCCTCTTGAGTCCTGCAATCCGGTAGAGTGTCTCATACTCTTAGATTCATACTGAACATTTAAACAGTTATTTGTGTTTGATGTTATTCATTACACACCGGCAGTCCGATGGACCCACTATCTGGGGAATAATCAGCAATTGTAGAATCTCACTTTATATGAGTGATTCAGATCTTGGATTGAAAACCCTGTTTGATCTGAATAATTCTTTATATCGTGCAAAAGCCTAATTGTAGAACTGTTTTATTAATAATTTGAAAATATTTCCAAATTATTCAGCTATCCGTGATGGATAAATCAGCCTGTAGAAGAGTATCAAGAATTATTTGATGGTTTTCTACCAATCAGAAACAATATTTTCAATTGATAATAATAGATATTAGCATATACTCCAAGGGAATCTCAGGATCATGAATCCACAGTTTCAGACCCACAGTTTCTCACAGGCAGCATCATCATGATCACTTTAAAATGGAAAAATAAATAAAACAACTAAATAAACCATAAAAATCTCTTCTCTTGCATCTGTGGTGGTGTATATACTAATACAGTTATGCACTTTCGTCTCGGCGGGTGTCACAGAGTATTTCACAAGACGGAACATCAAGAGAAATATAGATTTTTTTTTTTTTTTTTACATCACCCTCGACTTCGGTGCATAATTGTTAATTATTCCGAGTGGATAATGCTTAAATCAAAGAAATTTCTCATGCTAAAGCTAAATTCTGAATAAAGAACCCAACCCCCCCAGGGATACACCCTACACTGAATCAGATATACATACACTGTCGATAATGTTTCACATAACCAAGAACAGAGGCTCTGACTGCAGGCTTGCTTACCCTGAAACTCAGAGGTTTGGCTTCTATGTATTCCTATGCTTCCTGCAGCACAGCTATAAATATCTCTAATTAAAGCAAACAATTAGGTAATGGCTTTAGTTCATTCAAATCCAATGAATGAGAGTGCGTGGCTGAAACAGGGATAAAAATGTCCATTTACTTGTGCACCAAACTGCATATTATTTTAATCTATACCAAATGCTTTATCTTCAGATACGTCTTTGGTGTTCATGAGCTGAAAGGCTAAAGGCTTATCTGCAGACTGCCATGACTTCTCTATGCAAGAGTAATTACCTGCTGAAAATCAATTAACTTTGCATTGTTATAGAGCTCAGATTACAGCCATAATTAATTTTCCTACTATAAACAACCACCAACAAAAACAACTTTACGAGCACCACCTAAGCAATGAGGTTCACTTCCCTGTCAAATGAATATTTTGCATCCTATACATCATGTTGAAGTGAGGCAATTATTTGGCAGGGCCAGACTCGTTACCAGCTTTACATTTCCGTTTAATTTTCTTTCATCTTGTTCAATACTCACAATGAACCAGGATGAAAATCTGACGTATACACCCCCCCCCACGCAGCTGTACAAGGATTTGCAATCATGTGGTGGGCCAGACTGCGGCCGCTCCTTTTAATATAATAAAACACTGAGGGTGTTTAAAAGTTAGGGCTTGTATTATAGTTGAATTGGATGTTATGAGCTGTTGGTATTATGCGCAGGCGTTTGAAGGGAGGAGCGGCGGGCTCCAGACGGGGGCAGCTCCAGCAGAGTCTGGACAGTGTGAGCAATGCGGCTCAGTCCTTCGTCCTCCAGAATGAGCTGAGCTGGACACAGAGAGTCCTGGTGGGGTTTGGAGAACAGATCAAACAGGTTAGAAATAGGTATGTGGAAACGTGATGAAGCACCAAGGCCAAACATGCACACAGATACAGACAACTCCACACTGATGGGGATTAGTGTTTTATATTCCTGTTTCTCAGTTCAAGTCCTGAGGGACCTAAACAGGCAGAGTTTAGTTAGTTTGTTTTCCTTTATCCCTTTCTTTCTCCGCTCTGGCTCTCACAAACCAGATTAAATTCAGGCAGTGCTTTATGGACCTCAACAGGACATGCTAGCACGGGACAGGAACTGAAAGAGTTTAATCAGGTCATAGGTTTTGTGAGAAAGGACAAAGAATGCAGCAGCAACAGCATGCACACAACACAATACCACAAACACACACACACATTCCCTCTGCCACCATTTCTAGTTTTAACAGCCATGCAGTTTTAAAGAAGGAGCAAGAAAGGAGGAGGCCTCCACCCTGGTCAGTGTATCGTCAGAAGCTGAACGTGTTACAACAAGATCTAAACTCACTCATGCAAATCCATTCTTTCCTTCACCCCAGAGTAAGGTTGGATTAAACACTTACCTTAGCAATAACCAACACAATAGCTAGACACTTACAAGCAATCAACAGACACCTAAGAGAAGAGGATCGGCTTGAGAAAGTAAAACACACACACTGAAGGAAAAACATAAAACAGAAAAGCAAGCAGCATAGAAAATACCATCTTTAAAGGGGTTTCTTTTTTTTAATAATTACAGCCCAAAAAAAACAAACAAAAAAAATGACTCTATATAAACTTACAGTTGACCTCGTTAAATACATGAGGGATATAAATATTACAAAATACATCTTGCTTTTAAACAATTTCTTTAAAAGTTCAAAGTTTAACTCCAGTGAGTTCCGTGCTTTCAGAACGCGCTTCACCCATCGAGACATTTTGGTTGAAACATTATTGCAGATCATATTCCAACAAAAACTGAAAGTAGTTTAAAAAAAAAAAAACAAACAAACAAACAAACAAAAAAAAACCACAAGGGCAACATTTGAGTGTAGTTCTTCACTATCACTATCACTGTAACAGTAACCCAATTTCATTCATGTGATCTGAAAATATGATAAAAACCATCATTTCAGTTGTGGGCCTGTGTGAGGAGATATTTCCCATCCGTGCATCTTTACAGGTTTGAGTAAGTTCAATTTAAATGTTTGTAGACGTTAAAAAAAAAAAAAAAAATCAACAAATTGGGTAAGTGAAAATTAACCCATATACTAAACATAAACCTAAACTTTTCCCCTCTCCTCCCATTTTTCACACTATCAGCCCACCCTTGTGCTTCTCCTCTCCTCCTTCTCTTTCACTCCATTCTCTCCCATGTGCCCTTATCACTCTGTCCAGAAGAGCGTCTGCTCGTTAGTCAACTGTCTGCAAAGCCGCTAAATCACATTAAGTATGCAGGGAACACAAAAGCAACAGCAGCAGTCAGTACTGAGGAAACATGGGTACTCATGGGCCTTGAACCAACATTACTGAGGCATTTCAAAAAGAAGCTTAAGAAGGTTTTAATGGGCTGGTATTCCACAGAGAAGAATTTACAACTTTCATTAGCTCTCGCTGTTTTTGTTTGGATATACATTACACACACACACACACACACACACACACACACACACACACAGGTGCTGAGATTTACTGTGTACAACTCTTACTACTAATCTGTCTTAAACTACATATTTAATGTATTAAATATCGCAGGATTTGGAGAGTTAGTAGGGCTCATTGAGGCCGTGTTTCACCCAATACTACTGCACGACACAGGAATGCATGAATAAATAAACAATAACTTAATTTTTTTTTTACAAAGCAAGCTGACCAAAACAAAATACATAAAAACAACATCAGAACTTAGAAACGTTACTTCGGTACCATAAGACTTTTGAGTGCAGTTGTGCAACACTACTGCCCCCTGGTGGTCACAGTCAGTCAACAGGACAAAAACAAACAAACAAACAAAGAAACGAACAGCAACCATTTCATTCCAGTCCCTCGAGCCCAATGTTTGAGTGAAATATTCTGGATGAATATCTCTGAACAAACAGGATCAGGGTCTTTAATACACTTTCATATCCACAGATCATTTCAAAATGTTAACAACACATGCTGCAGGACCGAGAGACTGGAATAGACATGGTGGTGTTTGTAACAGTAGCTTTAGTCAGACACTGCAGGCACTTACATTTGCAAGCACTGAGACAAAGTGGTTAAAAAAAAATTTCAAGCCCTTTGAACAAGACGGGAGTGGATTTTACAATTGCTGCCAGTGGTGACATAAACCGTTATAAAACATATTCCTCCCCAGGGACACATACAAACGTTACACCATCCTCAAAGCTGGATCGTGTGTGTAAGCTAAGGCAAAGTGGTGGCGAAGCCCTTTGGGAAGTGGATACTAAGAACAGCTAAAATAGCACTATAAAACAGATTCGTTCTGATTAAGATCGTCCGAGCCATAACACACAACAGAGTTTTATGGGTTTTAATAAGCTCCCCAGACAAAAAAAAATAAATAAATACATAAATTAAAAAATATATATATATTTTCATCCGCATCCATGAATAGCAGCACACAGACGAAGGGAACTCATCTTTAAATCATGGTCAGTTTGTTGGCCAGGTTCGGAGGATTGGTGTTTCAGGTTCAAGCAGAACACAACAGTGACTCACAGGAGCAAATCAACAAGCATCATAGCACACTCCTCAATCCCTCCGACAGAACAGCCAACATTGCTAATAAGAAAGAATGATCAGAATATTAGCTCTAAAAGCCGAGCGTGTGCCAGGATGGGTTTGTAATAAAAGCATTAAAGCAATGAATCCTTAGCGTTTAGAGTTTCATTACTGACATGAAAGAATGACTTATCTGCTAAAGACTTATATCTTATCACATAGAAAGGAAATAAAGTACATCTTATTCAACACACAACTAAAAGAGAAGAATAAATGTTTACCCTGCTAGTTATTACTGAATGACTGAATAAAGTCAGTGCAACACAAGTCTCCCTTCACCTTACAGAATTTGCATTTAGTCTAAATTTCTTTCTGTTTGGTCACTGCATCAAAAATCTAAAAGTCATGAGTCCAAAATCATCCATGCTACGAGTGGCGCATTGACAACCTGGAGAATGCAAGTCTGAATCCAGGTTGATGCTTCAGTCATCCGCGACGGGGAGTCCATGGGAGCTAATTGGCCGAGCTCTCGCAGGAGGGAGGGATGGCATACTCTCCCCTGTCACTCACAGTCTGGGAGCGCGTTCGTACAAAAGGGGTGTATAATGCTTTCCCTCCAAGTGTGCTAGTCCACCCACAAATACGCATGCTTAAAGAGGCGAGTGGCAGCATGTCACAGAGGGGGCTCACCCCTGATTGGTGGTGGTCGTATGTGATAGGAAGGCAACACTTGATGGGTGGGAATTAGATACGACTAAAATTAGAGAATAGGGGGGGGGGGGGGGGGTTTAAATAAATAAATAAATACATAATAAAAAAAATTTCATACATGCTACAATTAAACCATAGATGGAGGCTTATCACTAGTGTTCATCAGGAGACTGGAAATTCAATTACAAGCAATTCTACATCCATCTATGTACGGGAGAGCAAAACTGGATACATCTGTAGAAGGGAGGGTGTTCCTCTCAAGTCTGTCAATTAGAGCTATAAAAGCCAATCAGGGTTGTCTCTGAGCTCATGTATGGAGAAGAGGGTTGATAGATATTAACAGCATGAGCATCAGTTCTAAACGATACGGTGGCTGATTTCATGTGTCCCAGCAAGCATGCACTGATGCTCCCTAACTGGTGTCTGAAGTATGATAGGCTAGGCCTGGCCAGAGGGTGGGTATTAGCAAAAGACTGAAACTGAATTAAAATGCTGAGTTGCATACTGTAAATGAAAGTGTGGACTAACATTGACAAACGGTTCAGGCTTCCACACCTAACAGGACGGGTGTGGTTATGAAAGCAAGGACAGGAATAACAATGCATTAGAAAAGAAATGACGGATAAGGCTAATTTTTGTCTGGGCAGCTTACATAAAATGCTTTTGCAAATCACGAGTTTAAAAAAAACACAAAAAAACCCAAAAAAACACCGCAATCGCACAAAGTCTCGGTCCATAAACTTCTAACAGTATTAAGAATCTTTCTATACAATTCTGCTTAAGACAGATACAGCAAAAAACAACCTCTGTGTTGCTTCCACATCTTCTCACTGCAGCTTACAGTGTAACAGAAATATGTGGCATATAAAATGTGTACGTGTGCCATTGCCAGGCTGTCTGGATGGCAGTGCAGCAAGCACTACATATAGCGCACCTCCAGTGCATGCCTCGAGCGCCACAGCGTGGAAATACACTGCTGCAAAGCCTTATTAACATGTGGAAGCATACACATTGATTTGATCTGACATGTGCTCTCATGTAAACACACACGTATGCGCTTTATGCAGTAAGATGGTGGTAGAGCAGGTAGAGCAGGCCCATGACGAGACAGTAGAAGAGCAAGAAGCTGGTCGGGATGAGGGAGAGGGGAGAGAGAGGTGGAGAGTGTGCGTTTATCTCCTCCTTCAGCTCCTCTCCTCCTTCTCCTTCTCCTCCTATTGACAAGAGCGACTCCACACAGCGCTGCACTGCACGCAGCTTAATGCAGAGGATGTCAGATGCTAGACACACCTCCGTCTGAGGGAGAGAGAGAGATACAGAAGAGAGAGCAAGAATGAGGCAGCAGAACAGAAGAACGAAGAGTGGGGAAAAAGGAGTAAGAAACAAATAAGAAGGAAAAAACAAAGTAATAGGAATTAAAAGCCGGGAGAATGAAGAAAAGGTGAGAAGCACACAGCAGAGAAGATTCAGTAATACATTGCATATTAAAAAAACACACACCCACACAAAAACATATAAGGCAGCACAGAAAAGGACAATACATCTCTGATCAAGTCGTTTACCTCAGGAACACCCAGTTTGCGGCAGGCAGCAAGGAAATTCTCGACGTTGAGACGACACTTGGCAGCGCTCAGTTTCGGCTGAACAGATCGAACAGAACAAAGTTCGCAAAACAATGTGCTCAAAGAGAAAGAAGAGAAAGATCTCTCAGGTAATCACTGAGGACTCACCACAGCGGGGGAGGGGATGTGGATGATTGTCACCGACCGCGGGCGGACGTGGTTGGCCAGCTGACAGAGGATGGTTCCGTTGGACAATGATTCACCAAGATCTTCCGGAAGGGTGATCTTCAAAGCAGACTCCAGGGACTGATGGATAAAGAGTTGGATGAGAGGAGAGAGATGTTAGATGATACTGTCAGTGCCAGAGAGTGAGTGATGAAACGACCTTGAGAAGCTGACGCATGCTTTACAGAGTGACTGACTGTGTGCAATGAATTCTTACCGAACAGAGAGTGTGTGGGGATGCACATGCTCATTTCTAGACTCATTTCTTAAACCACTGCTGAATATGAAACATGGAGACGTCCTCTCACTCTATTCTTATTACATGAACCCAGTGAATACGCACTGTCATCCTGGAATATGCCTGTCATCAGGGAAGGGAAAAACTAATTTGCGGGATACCCCCGTCATTCAATACATTCAGGTCACCAACTGACTCCATTTTTTTGAGTACGTAATGCTGCTGAGCCTCGACCTAACCAACTGAGGCAACCCTAGATCATTACCTTGAGTTTACACTGGGGCATGATGTCCATGATTTCCACGATTTGAGAGAATTGTGATGATCTTGAGGGAACTTGGTGGATTCGCGATGATCATGGCCAAATGTTTGACTGATGTTTGAAAAACTTTGCCACGATTATTACGATGTATTACGATTTGATTCCAATCGTTGATGGGAATCGTAGTAGAGCTTCACGGACCTTAATCCTGCCTTCTTTTTATATCCCAATCGTGCGCCAAGTGTGCTCATAAATCTTGGTGCTTTTTTGAATTGCGGACATCATGCCCCAGTGTAATCCCAGGGTAACACTACCTCCAGAAGCCACTATCCATGATGGGTACATTGTTTCACATGCTTCCCTTCTTACCCTCACACACCCATCCCGCTAGAATGGGATAACACATCAGATCACATGTTAAATATTCACTTATTTTAATCCACATAAAGACTTCATTGACCAGGCAGTGTATATGTTGTTAGCATGTATGTATATAAACATACCAATATACCTTACACTAATCTCTATGCTAGCTTGACACAAACTCTGTGATCAAAGTTATCAGGTATGCGAATATCAACCTGATGATTGTAAGTTTCAATCCTGGTTGAGGCAAGCAGACATCCATGGTCAGGAGTGCATGGAAGCTAATTTGGTCACCTCCCTGTCACTCAAAGTGATCAATACCTAATCATGTGCTTCTGTGAGCTCATGCACACTAGGGGATAGCACCTTCCCTCCAAGTGTGGTAGGCTTCCCTTAAATATGCACACGCAGCAACTTGAATAAACGAAAGTGGTAGCATCACGTGTCACAGAGGGGGCACATGCTTGTTTATGCCCCTCCCTGCTCTGTGATGGTTGCATGATAGGGGAGAAAAAGGGCATGACTAAAACTCTTGAGAGAGTGCTGTGAGGGGCAGTTAATCCAAGTCTATACAGTCCAACTGTATGCGTATTGTTTATTTCTCCAGGCCCCTTTATCCCTGCATGGAAATTGGTGGTGACGATTGCGAAAACTCTAAAAACTGCCGCATATGCGCTACCATATAAATCAGGCCGCCCATGAAATTCTGGGAGGGCCACTGAGCCCAACCAAAGTGAGCATAACCTTCCTATAATTGTGCCGCACGTGCGCTACCACATAAATCGAGTCAGGCGAAAAAGCACAATTAGTGTTGCTGTTCCTCTTGCTGCGCTCACTTCACAGCAATTATTTTTCTATGTCGATGACATGAAATTCTCTAATGGGGCAGCCATGGCCTTATGGTTAGAGAAGTGGGTTTGGGACCAAAAAATAAATAAATAAAATAAAATAAAAAAATCACTGGTTCGATTCCTGAACCAGCAGGAAAAATGTGTGGCGGTGGGGGGAAGTGAGCAGCACCTTCTCTTCCTTCACCAAAGCAAGGCACCAAACCCCAACTGCTCTCCGGGCACAGCAATATGTGGCAGCCCACTGCTCCAAGTGTGTGCTCACTGTTTATATGTGTGTGTGCTCACTTTGGATGGGTTAAATGCAGAAGCCAAATTTTCCTTGTGAGATTAATAAAGCATATCAAAATCAAATCAAATGTAAAAAGCTGTAAAATGTTCTCCCAAAAGAAGTTAACCATTCAAAAAAATAGCAATTTTGAATTCAGGTGGTGAAGTTTGTTAGTTATCAAATGAACAAGTTTTATGAACTGAAATGTTTTGCTTCATACTTAATTGCATCTCATTCATATATAACAAGATGGAAATAAACAAAGCTTTCACATGTCAGACTAACACTGCAAGTGAAAGGTGGGGGGTTGTGTGGGATGAGAACCACAGTATAGGTGTGAGACACCTGCAATCAATCAATCAATCAATGAATAAAGAAAGCACATAAATACTCTACCTTACGTAACTGGGCAATCTCAGCACTCTCCTCTCGTGGTGATTTGAGTGTGGATCTGGATTCACTACGACCCGACTCAGCCAGAGACTGCATTGATCCTAACACACACACACACACACACACACACACACACACACACACACACTTGTATAACCAACTTTGAGGGGTATTTCCATCATATTACTATAAAATTCAGATACTTAAACACTACCAGTGTAGACAGGGATACCTATTCTAAGGTGCACTTTGTTGATTTCTGTCCCATGCATACTTGGAAAGAAACCTCTGCAGTACCACTACATGAATCATGTCAGCACACAGCTGTGGCACTGCCATCATAATGATATGGCTTTGGGTGCAGCAGTGTTGCTATGTTTTTAAACACTGCACACCTCCTGACTGCTTTACTAAACACTGTTATAAACCTGGTTGGTATGCACAGTAAGAGTAAGATTTCGGTAAGAGCTCAATATTTTTCATGCACAACTGTTCTCTTGCCCTTCAGCACTGTTTGGTGATTACTTTCCTACACGAACGCCATAGGAGAGTGTATTTTGCTTCTATCAGGAAAGAATAAAATGTTAATAACAACTATTCAGCGGAGGCTCGTTGTACTGTGCTGTTATCAAAAAGTTATTAAGACCTGCTGACCAATCAAATTTCAAGGTACAAACATTATTATGGCTTTAAAGAAAATACAAGCAGATTTGATTTTAAAACCTCTAATGTACTATAGGACAAACCATGCGTGCATGGGAAGTAAAACTTTACTGTATCAGAAAAGAATCCATGTTTAAAGTAATAGTTATATACTGCTCAAGCCGATGCTCTGTGTGTACCTGACGTTTTGACGTTGCAGCGTGACGAGGCACGGAAGAGGAAGCTGTTGGGTTTGGGAGCGCTGCCAGTGGGAGAACATGGCTTAGCAGAGGGAACATCTATTTATTAAAGATAAAAAAAAACACCCACATCTTACAGCTCACATCTTTCTATATTTGAAGAAATAAATAAACAGCTTGTACAGCACTAAAGTGTAAGTAATGAAAACTGTGTGGAGAAGCTGCTGCACCTGTGCGACTTGTCGAGCGATGGAAGGATGGAATCTGATCCACAGTCTGAAAGAAGGGAACAGAATCACACACAGCATGAAGTGTAAACAAATAAATGATAAGGAGAGACACACAGACAGAGAGGGAAGTACGGGAAGTAACGAGACTCACAACAGATCTTTGGCGGAGGCCATTAACAGCCGTGCTGCTGTCTGTAGAGTCGCCCCTAGAGGGAGACAGAGAAGATCAAAACAGGAAAGAGAGCATCACCACCCTCAGACAACATGGACAAACTCTCAGCTACAAACTTAATTACCTTTTAACATCTTAATGTGGGATTATAAGCATCAGATAAAGTTCTCAAAATTGAATGACTCAGGTCTTTGACCAACTATAACACACACAAACAGCGTCATCATGAACGGAACGCAGGTCTCCGCCATCTTACCACGACACATTTCCTGTTCCGGCATGTTTGCTTGTTGGTGCTGACTGACTTCCTGTTTTCACTGCTGTCTTCTGCAGACTGGAAAAAAAAAAAAAAAAAAAAAAACAGCGAAGAGACATAATTGAATAAATATAACTGAAAAAGTAAACGAAATATGACTATGTACCCACTTTCTTTAAACCACTTGTACACAGGACTGCTGACAGATTTCACTTTCTTTCTCCTGATCCAGAAGACTATTTATTTTATAGTACTGAGTAACACTGGTGTCCTGTACAGCTCAGGATATGACCGTTATAGATTATTTAATGTATTCGTCTGTTCATCCACCCATCATTAATCCCCTTTGTGTCTCTGCCAGGTCTCTTCTGCTTCCTGAGTGGCTTTCTTGTCCATTGTGGATTTCCCCTTGTGTCATCTTCACTTACCGTTCTCGCTGCTGCTGCTGTGCACGCTCCCTCTCCTGCCAGAGCTGCAGCGTGCCAGGCCTCCTCTTCTCCTCGAACGTGGGACTGGAAGGAGAGCCTGCATCAGCCGAGTCACTGCCAGCACTCCTCCTGCAGAGAGGAGAATTACATCTTCAACAGAAATGCCACAACATCCCATCTTCAAACGTGTTCATGGCCGGGTTTAGGGCGTCGAGCCGCCCACAACCTAATTCACTCTAAACAGGCGATATTTCAGCTGCGACGTGGTAATAATAATAATACTATCAATGTTCATTACTCAAGACAGCAGAAAAATATGCGCAAACAAATTGCTGGATTTTGGTTTATTTGTCTACTTATCCATACACTGAAATGCAGCCAGCCAATCAGATTGCATCATTCAACATTGTAAAGTTTGTAGCTAGAAAAGTGAACATAAAACATCAGATGCTCTTTACACTTTATTGCACCAAATAAAATTTCCTGAATAACTGAAACAAAACTGATAACATTTTACAGCCTGACATAATAATAAAAATTGTTAATAATATTTAACAATAAATAACTCTAAAAACAACTAAAGTACAATAAAACAGTAATACAACACTGGGTATTAGACAAACTAAATTAGACTTATTTTAAAAAACATTAACTAAACAAAAGCTTATTTAAGCTATATTTTAAGCTGCTTTTTAAAATTTGCTGTATGAGCGATGGAGGTCTGCATTCTGGAAACATGGACACTAAAGATCCCCTGTGTGATTGTCTTAAGCATTTATGTAGAACACACTGAACTCAATAACCTGACATATTTAAAGGTGCCAGTCCAGCTTTCACATGTACGAGTAGTTTCCACTACAGCAAGAGTACTGAATGAGGTTTAAAGTCAGGCAGCAAAGAATTCTGGGAGGAGGTTAATATAGGAATCACTGTTGACTTTTCCAAGCTCCTCAAACACACAGCGAGAAGTTGACCTTGTGAGGGAGTTTTGGGGAGAAACAGTGAGTAAGACACAAAAAGTGACAAGAAGGAGGGGAAAAAACATTATGTTTATAGAAAATGGTTTTGGTATATGAGGATGTTTACTGTATAGAGCTGCCTTTCCTAAACCTGGGGTCGTGACCCAAGCTGGGGCATAGAACTGTTTTATTAAGCAGAGTTAAATGTATAAAGATGGTGTAATCCTAGATTCCATTTATCTAATTCAGGAAAACACTGAATGGTCTGACCAGATCAGATGATGTGTACTGCCCCCCCAGAACAAGACTTACGTAGTCCCTTAGTTTTTAAAACTGCTGCTGCTTCTGTGTTTTTTTTTTCTGGTCTTTGTATTTCTGTATTTCATAATGTAATTACTGTATTACATAATATTAAATTAATAAAAAATAATTATACCAATAAAGGGATGGTTAAAAATCACAGGTCTTTCTCTCCCCTTTTGTCTCTGTCCCCCCCTCGCTCTTCTTCTGTCTCTACCTTTGTCCCTCCATCCCTCCCTTTTTCATTCTCTCTTGCTCAGTCCATCCCTCTTTCCTTCCCTCCCTCCATCTCTGTCCCTCCCTCCCTTTGTCTCTCCATGCGCCTCTCTTTGTCTGTCTCTCCCTGTCTCCCTTTCTTCGTTGCTGTCTCTGCATCTCTGTCTCTCCCTCCGTATCTCCGTCTTTCCCTTCCCTTCCCACCGTCTTGCCTCTCCCTCCCTCGGTCTTCTTGTTTCCTGTGTGTTTTCTTTAACTCGATCACTGTTGATTATGGGCATGATTTTTAACTGAAAATACAAGGATGAGTTTATTAATGTTGGCTTCATCAAATGTTATGTTGTATGTGTGAAGGTTCTCATTACTGAAAGTTCAGAAATGAACAAATGGAACTGACATCTTTAAACAAAGCATTCTGAGGATCAGGGCAAATTAACAGAATTTTTCCTTTGCAAAGGAGACTGCAGAGACTGTATTTTCACAGAGGAGAAATCAGTCAGTTAAGTTTTTGTTAGCTTCTGCTTTTGAACTGTGTGTTTCGTGTATCTGTTAGTTGCTAAATAGCATGCTGCTAGGCAGCTAACATTACTTGCCAGTGTAAACCGTGATCACAGACATTATCTTGTTAGTTGTAGTGGATTTTCTGTCCTACACTGGTAGGTTTATATAATATACAACATTGGTTTGATGGTGGAAGGAGTAATAGTAAATGTAGATACTACGCCAATTAATAATGTATGATTGTAAGTCTTGGGTTTCGTTGAGACACCACATATATCTTTTTTGGGTCTGGAGCTGAAAAGCGAGTGGGCCCTGGATCTACAGTAATACACAATGACTTCTTATAATCCATGCTTTAGAATCAGAAAGCAGCTTTTGGTTTCTCATACAATAGGAACCAGAGGTGTATTGTGAATCCATGAAGATGAGCTAATGCCATGTGTAAACAGGTTTACCTGCTGCCAACTGAATCAGGGCTCTGTGAAGGTGTCAACCTGTTTTCAGTTTTCTCCTAAAAGACACAAACAACAGAGTAAATAAGCCAAAGAGCACTGATACACAGTCTAATATCATGATATGGAGTTCAGGTGAGACTTGCAGTAGATAAATAAATTAATATTGCACATATGGCAAAAAAACAACAACCACCCAGCATGAATGCTTGATGGATCTTCCTGCCTGTGCTTGTGAAGAGTGTTGAGGACTGGGAGTGTCTGGTTTGCAGCTTTCCTCATCCTCTTCTGTTAAACTGCTGTCAATGAAATCCACCTGCTCCACGTCTCCATTCACTAGAGGTCAGGGCAAGGCGAGAGAGAGAGAGAAACAAATAAACAAATAGAAATTTAATTATGCATACTCAGAGAGCTTTTCTCTTTCAGCATCCTGTGAGATGTTCAGTTACCTTTGGGTGTATCCAGCAATATGTTCCTCTCATCTTCTTCCCTGTGCTGCTCACGGGAAATTTCCAGCAATCGCAATGATCTCTCTGAAAAATCGTCAGCCGACTGGAAAGAGACAGGCAGGATGTTCCCGAGTGCATACAGCGCGAGACGAAAAACAGATTTACACGCAGCTAAAATTTGTTTAATTGGTTTCATGCTCCTTCCTCTTACCTCATTTCCAGACCATCTCTTACTGCCACTGTCTACACTGTTAAAGCCAGAGTCCAGACCACCATACTGACCAGAGAACAACTCCTGATCTGAAAGACTGCAGGGACACACACACACACACCACACACACACAGAGGGGGGCATAGAGAAAGAGAGGGGATAGACAAAGGAAGGAAGAGAAAGAAAGAGGGTGAGAGGAGAGAGAGGGTGGGTGAAAGAAAGTGAGGAAGACAGAAAAAGTGGAGACAAGGGGAAAGAAAGGTGGACAATGGGAGAAGGAAGGAAAGAGATAGAAAGAGAAGGGTAGAGGGAAAGAGAGAGGTGAAAGACAGAGGAAGGAAGAGGGAGAAAGAGAGAGAGAAAGGGAGAGAGGGAGAAAGACAAGAAGAGAGAGATAGAGGAAGAGAGAGGGGGGGAGAGAGAGAGAGAAAGAGAGAGAGAGAGACAGAGAGAGAGAGAGAGAGAGAGAGAGAGGAAGAGGGAGAGAGAGAGAGAGAGAAAATCAGGCTTGGTGCTTCTTGTATTCTGTGTTCTCTTTTTTCCAGTTGTGTAAATGCACAAATTCTCTCACCATTCATTTCATTACCTCATAAATCCACCAGAGCAATAAAGTGTTCCATTTACTCAACACTAACTCCACTCTGGCGATAAATTTAATTTGTTAAAATCAAACTCTTTTCAAACGGCATGTGCACCACATACAACATCAGTGCACTGTACACACACACACTTCTTCAAAAATGTAAATATTTATCATGGAATTATATACTGAGTACTCTGCACTCTTAACCATCGTGAAACAATGTGAGCAGATTTCAAGATATAACATCTCTCATGGTGAGAGCAAATAAACTCACCACCATCAAGAGACATACTTGTGTTATTAATTTGTCCTTCTACTTTCATCACCAAAATCATTCATCTTACCCCATCCCACCCCACCTGATCACCATCCCACCCCAAACTCTTCATCCTGGCCTCACCAGCTGCTGAAGCCACTGGGGCGCAGAGCTCTCTCCAGTTGGTCCTGGCTCCTTTTACATGCCTCCATGTTTAGGTACTTGAAAATGTGGAACTTTCCTTTGGAGCATATCTGTGCTGGGGGCATCTGTAGGGGGTTGTTATCCAGAGAGATGAGCTGCAGATGCCTCAAGTGTCGATAGCACACGGGAACATGGGAAATTCTGTTGCAGGAGACATCCAGACGGACTAACGGCAACTCGGCCAGTTCTGTAGTAGAAGGAAAGCAATAAAGGGGTCACACGTAGTACTTCTAGTGTTTGACCCGAAATGAAATTTTGTAGTAAGAACAAAGAACTGGAAATTTTATATACTTTATTAATTACTACTTCTTTACTAAATATAGCCCATTAATCACTGAGACATAATCACAGATAGACAGAGTTGTTATTTGGTTTCATGTTTGTGTAGAGATGGGAACAGTGGTCTCAAGTTTGTGCGTGTGTGCATGTGGGAGATGAACTAACCCTCTGGCAGGGTCGACAGCTGATTTCTTCTCAAGTTCAGATCACGTAAACCCTCCAGCTGACCCAGTTCCACCGGCAAACACTGCAGCTCATTACAGCTCACATCCTGAAGACAAAAGATCAGAGACGCTGCCTGTATGTACTTAAAGCAACCCACATGCAGTATATATTCAGGGAGCCCAAAATAAAGAGTCTCTCTCCCAACCCCCCCCCCCCCCCCCTCCCAAAAAAAAGTTATATAAGCCCCGTGCGGCATGGTAGCGTAGTGATTAACACATCCACCTCACAGTAAGGTGATCCTGGGTTCAATTCCCGGGCACGGGCATTTCTGTGTTTAGTTTGCATGTTCTCCCTGTGCTTGCGTGTGGTTTCCTCAGGGTACACCAGCTTCCTCCCACAGTTCAAAGACATGCACATTAGGCTAATTAGCTTTTCCAAATTGACCCTAGATGTTGTGTAAGTGTGAACGGTTGTGTGTGTGTGTGTGTGTGTGTGTGTGTGTGTGTGTGTGTGTGTGTTGGCGCTGAGAGGGTCTGATAGCCTCGCGAGCTGTTTAGGGTGTACCCGGCCTTTGCCCAGTCTGCTGAGATAGGCTCCAGCCTCCCCGCAACCCTAGTATGATTAAGCAGATTGGAAAATGAATGAGTGAGAACAAGCTGCTTAAAACCTCCACACTCAGCCGCAATCTCACAAAATCCTTTAAAATTTCAGCAGGTAAAAAAACAGTAAGACCTTGTATAACATAATCGGGACATAGTAGAAACTGATAAGGACATGGTATGGTCTCCATGGACGTGCAGGCCATGGTCAAACTTTGAACAGCATAAAAAAATTGGTACGGATGCAGGAACCTAATAATGGCATAATAAAAATGACACTGATGGCGTAACCTAGAAACTGAAAATCTAGTATGGTGCATGGTGTGGACTTGTTGAACGTAGATGACGGCACAAGAAAATTAAAGAAAGAATGAAAAACTATAGAGTACGATGAAGTATTTGCGAGGACCGGATGAACGCAGTGACAGCGTGGTAAGTGTATGGTGCGATCTGACCGACTGTACTAAAAAGGCAGGAATGCATTAGACATGGTGAGAACCTTGCATGGCTGTAACAAGGACGTGATATCCACACAGAGTGTGACGGAAGACTAATCAACCAACAGAATTTCTACATGAATTTTCCAGCAGCGACAGGAACTGCGTTCGTTCTGCCATTAGGATTAACATGTGGTACGAATGATGCTGGTCTTAGTCTTTGGCATTTGTTATTGTTTAGAGTAATAATGTAGATGATTTTAAGCTGCTGCCTTTAAAAATAATAATTAAAATTAGACAAAATAAGATACGATGTTTCTGAGCTGCAGCAGGTTACCTTGGGAACCCGGAGTAATTCACAGTCAGAGCTGCTGGGTTGGAAATGGCAGCCAAAAGGAAGGCAGCCAAAGATCAACTCCAAAGTCTTGGTACAGCTTCACACAAAGCATTCACACATAACCAGAAGTCTTTCCTCTTTTTAAGGTCTAGGATTTAGTTTTTGGCTAGCTCTTTAGTTGTTTAGTATTACCGTTGGCTTCAGTGATCCCATAAGTGAAGTCAGCCCATGGGTTTAGCAGGTGAAAATCAGTTTGACTGAAAATATATTTGGTGATGTAGGGCCAAGGTGCGCGGGAGAGTGCAGGAGGGGGTGTCTTGAGGGACACCCCCAGAAAATGTTTGATAAGTTACTGCTCAGAGGTGTATTCTAAAGGGTATTTTATACTTTCATAAACCATGTAGCAGTGATAATCCAGCACTAGACAGACAGACAGATAAAAAAATTATTGCATTTATTCTATTCATAGTATTTTGTATAATTCTATGCTACTTATGTATATAATACGTCAATCTAATGTTCACACGCTGTGTATAATAAACCTTAATTGTTTTTATTTATGTTACTATAGTACGTGGAACAATTAAAATATAAAACAGCACAAAGTACATATGAAGGATAGAATTTAGTCAATGAATTAAAATGTCTTGTAGAAAACAAAATCCACTGAATCATTATTTTATGTGAGAAATTGATAAGTTTTGAATTGAAGCCTATGGAAACAGAAGTCTTCTGTAGCCTGTCACTAGGGGATCCCGGTGGTATTGCACTTTAAGTGACTTCTGGGTAAGTTTCATTTTCCAGCTTGGGTGGTTGCCACTTGATAAATACACACACATCTTTCAAGTGTGAGATCTTTCTCCAGAATAAAACATTTAATTTTCCTCCCCCCAGTATTTTAGCGATTTAATTTTGACAGAATTCCGTTTTTCGGTCTAGTAAACATGAGAAAGCTGGTGCGAGTTGGACGTACCAGTTGTCGGAGATGTGCAAGTCTGTGTATGGAAGCAGGGAGGACTGGCAGCTTGTTGTTGCTGATGTTGAGCACCCGTAACAGTGGGAGCTCACATACTGACAAGGGCAAACTGGACAGCTGGTTACGACTGAAACACACATGTACAACACACAGTACACGATTATGAATACTTGTTACTGAAATCACTAAAAATTACAATTACTTACAACAACACTGTTTTATTCCACTTTAACAATTGTTTAAAAGTATCATCACAAACATGATGAAAAAAAAAAAAAAACAGCACCTGGAACTTCACAAAATAATTAAAAACATTAAGGACAAGCTGGAAATTTTACTTAATAAAATTAATACAAAAAATAAATGAGTAATATATTAAGCTATTCATACATTTAGTGAAGATCCTCAATATCAGTCAATAATTCAGGGAGTCATAACTTTTTTTTTTTTTTTTTTAAATAGTATCCAACTTCACTCAAGTATAATCGATTTAGATTCTGTCTACGAGTAGAGCTTCCCATAAGGTCTTTATGAGTTGTGGTTTTTATTTATTGAACTGATGTTTTCCTGAGACTTAAAATATTTTCAAAGACAAAAACTGCTTAAGTATGCATTCCCAGAATGCCTCAAGGAGCAAACAGCAAATCAGCATTGTGATGCATATAGACAGATTTACAAACACGGGCCATGGAAAATTAACTCGATGGTTTCTTACCAAGTATGGTTCTCCCTTATAAACACATAATAAGCATGATTAGTTAAAGATGAAATGAAAGGCAGCCTTATAAACTCTTCTGTTATACATGAACATATGTATATTTTCATCACCTGGAGGTTTTTTACTTAGTTTACAATCTGCTAAAATCCGTTTGATCGTTGGCATTAGTTAGTTGGAAAAGGCGGCTGTTTCACTCATTATAGTGCGAGATCATGAGAATCCCCCAGTTTATATTAGGCAAGTTAATGGCAATAATACCAGTTTTCAGATATTAAACAAACAAATCCGATATAAATTAGTGAACTTCTGAATAAAATAAAACTGGGCACAAATACGAAGTCATAATGCAATTCCTTTCACAATAATCAAACAAGCGTCTGATTGTACAAATGAAAAAAAAAAAAAAAAGATTAAAGTTTGGGTTTAATTACTTTTAATTCTATAAGTGCAATATTTCATCTGCTTATTATAAGGTATTGTACTGTATTATACTGTAAGATCTTTTTCCTGTAAGACTATTTTAGGTCAACTGTTTTACCATGTTAATTTTGCACTATGGTTAGTAAACTTTTTCTCCTTTTCAACTGAAATTTAACTGGAATCCATTATGTGTTGATGCATCATTAGGAATATTGTACTTTACTTTGAGTATTGCCAATAAAGAGATTTTATTGTGTATTAATATCCTTGTTCTAATATGTTTCTATTGTAACAACTCATTCACAGGGACTTGTATAGTGTATATTATTCATAATTTAAACCTAATGACCTGATTTAAAAACAAAATGTTATTTAACAAAACCTTATGACCACTGATATGGTGAAACATGTAAGGAATCTCTATTGTAATAACTTCATAATTCACTACAAAAAGTGATGTTAAGGCCTGAGCACAGAGGTGTGAATTGAAGCTGCACTATTCATGATGTCAAAACTCAAAAGATGATCAGTTTACCATAACATTACATCCTGTGCCATGTATGAAGTGCCAGTATGCCCCCTAATTGATTGACAAGGGGGAAGTGATGACACCACTAGACAGCATAGCCCATTTCTCTTTTCTGGCTCCTGACGGTCAGGATTTGAATTTATATTGATTCAACACAGCAAAGGTGTTTTTGTTGTGCCTTTCAGGAGACCCAATGCATTGTACATTTTAATCTATGACACTCTTATCACCAAACGCCTGTGGATGGAGGTGTTCTATTGCCAGCATTTCTCTAAAAAAGACCACTGTATTCAACGTGAGTGTGTGTATGTGAACGTGTGTATTAATACAGGTGCGTGGGTGGCTGTGTGTACCTGAGGTTGAGGTAGGTGAGAGCCTGTAGCTGGCAGATCGTGGAAGGGACAGATCGTACACAGTTATGATAGATACTGAGTGTCTCCAGAGAGATGAACTGGCACAATTCCTCTGGCAACTCACACAGGCGGTTCTTTGACAGGTCTGAGAAAAAAAAACAGAAATAAAAACGATTAACAAAACCAATAACTTTATAAAAACAGATTTGACTATTAGAACAGCTTTAAGAGGCATTAAAATAAAAAATACTGCATACGTTATTGTGCAGGGTGGTGTAGGGGAGAGTATTGGACTGGGGAGATCAAACTGTGTGCAAAAAGCTTATACAACTACACTTGATGATGCAGGTTAACTGCTGATTCCTTGCTGTAACAACTGTACACATTATCTTAAGAGACACAGATAGATTTATTCCTTTTTGGTAAATTACAGGAAGACAGCAAACAATAAAGAACCCAGCACCAAAAATAATTTCATGACAATAATCTGCAACCTAACTGCCCTTCCAGTCAACATTACCATTAAAAATGCTGATCCTACTCTGTGATCTCAGGAAGTTTAACCTGACCTGGACCTGTCTCACTGTCAAGAGGTGCGCACAAAGGGAGTGATGAGCAACAAGCAACAATGTCATTGAAATCATGAGACGTTTTCAAGTGATGCCAAAGTGTTACAGTACTAAACTAATCTGAACTTTTATCCGACATGACTTGAGCGATTACCAATCAGAGTGTAAAAGATTGAAAGACTGTTGATTGAAAGATGCCGCCAAACACAGTTCCATCGGAACAACATACATAAGATTCTTCTGCCCACATGGGCATGGGGCATCCAGAGCTGGCCAATGAGTGCTTTGCCAAGTAATTTGCTTGTGTTATGAAGTGATTCGCTTATCTCATTGCTTCCTGTGTGTGCCCCTTTCGACCATGACCATGTCAAAATTGTGAGTAAAAACTAATATTTCCTTTAATGTTCTGAGAATTTTGACTGAAACACTAAATTAAATTTCTCCTCCTCTCCAGCCCACCAAGTCCTTCTATTATTTCACTTCAGAAATACAAAACTCTGTTTTACTTATTTTGGTCATGAGATATTAGTTCAACAATACAACTGTAAATCTCTAAATTATGTGGGCAAAAGTGTTAACAGCTGTGTTCAACGTAGGTGGTGTGGATGTCAGTGAACAGAACACACAAAATGCAAAAGTTTGATGTTTGAGTGAACTACAGCAATCATTCGTAGTCATGCACATCATGGCCATCACAGTAGGCTAAATGAGGAGATCAAACATATAGATATCAGACTGTTACTGGGGATAAAATGCGGCTCTTTTGAAGGGTTTTTCTGAAAGATTAAGAGGATAGATTGGGTTTGGGGATGGGTCCAGCCCATCTTCTCTCCGGATAATGTGCACTGCTGCAGGATCTCTAAACTAATGGTACTTTACATATAAGAACTGAAGTGAGGAAGCTACATTTTGGGGCCAGAAGTGTACATACACAGACAGGAAGGTTACCTTAAACATTAATGTCATGGAAATACTGAGCTCTCCGTTACTTCTTTTTGAAATGTTCCTTTTCTGCAGCAGAATGATTGCACAACATACATCATTAATAAATTTAAAAAAACATTATTATATAAGATACTTAAGTAAATTTTGATTTTCTGCAATCAACACAGGGTGAAAAATATACACACGCCAACTCTGGTTATTAATTTAGCAATGCTGAATTTATACGATGCTGATTTATTTTAACTCTCCATGGTAACAGCTTCTTAACTTCCTGCCTGTCATGACTGAGTACAGCTGATAGCTTCTCTGTGTAAAACATAAAGGGTTTGTATAACAGAACTCATTGGATTAACCAACACTCATTGCTTATCTAAATAAAGGATTGTAGAGTTCAACAAGTTAGGAATATCTCAGAGTCATTTCTATACAACTGCATCGTCGTAGATCATCAGTTCAAACAAATATACATACAGTCATTACAAGTTATCTGGTGGTGTAGACACTTTCCAAGCCACTTTGCTTGTAGAAGACCCAAACCCAGGCCTGCTCTGAAAAGGAAGCTGCCGGAACCCCAGTATCTGTTTACAGAGGCTTCCATCCAAGAAATTAACCCCCAGCACCAAAATCCACACCTTAAAAGTTTGCAACTGACCCTATGAACAAAGAAAAAGCCTCTTGGATGAATGGCCATGAGGACAGAGGAACACTGGCGGTGGTAGCATCATGCTCTGTAGTGTTTTGTCTGACAGTGGAACTGGTACATTACACAAAGTGGTTGGCATAACAAGCACTGAGGGCGACCTCGGAATTCTTCTTCTATAAAGAAACTTCATCTTCTTCTGGGTTCCAAGGAAGACCAGTGCATATCCTTAAATATCACAGGGGATGTTTTCAGATGTTTACAAAAGAAGTCACCTTAGATAACCCTTAGGATTTTCGTCCAAATCACGTGGCCGATTTAAGCTGATGTAGCAGGAAAACGTGGTTTTGCCGAGTCTCAGTTTAAACTTGATTCAGAAGTGCAGACTTCAAACTATATATCAGTTTTAAATGGTGCTGATAGGCCAAGTAAAATCAGAGTACAGATTAATAACTTAATACTTTTAATTTAATTTCCTGCGATGGCAGTTTATATGGGGTGGTGTCAAAAAAAAAAAAAAAAAAAAAACAACCCACAAGGTGGCCTGGAGGAAAAAGCTGCCATCAAACACACACTGGAAATGTCAGTGTTAAATTTGCACATAATTTTTTAAATTTACAATTTATAATCCTAAATTATAAAAATGGTTTGTTAAACATGTTTGTGTTTTTCACAGTAAAAAAATTTTTTTTTCCTATTTTTTAATACAGTATTTCAAAATAAAAAAAGTAACTGTAAGGCCACACAGGTGAGGTTGTGTGGGAAAAAAAGGCAAGGTAAACCGTTTTTTAAGGTGAAATATATAATAGCTTTTGACTACCAATTATAACCCGAACCCTAAAGGGTTACACACTAGGGGTAATTTTTTTATTTAGCGACTATAAATCTTGCTCGACTGCTGACAATTTCCCTGCTTTATCTGCTCTGAAAACACAGAAAGCTTTACAGCTGATTTACAGCTTTTGTTTTCATTTCGTTGAGATCTGAGCCAAGTCTTATTTACAGTGATGCCATTAGAAACCAAACACATGCTTAAATTAAGAGTTGGAAACCGAGGAGGTAATCATTCGTCAATGTCTCTTGCTATACTGTCAGTTCAGACATGAATGAGTTCCAAAAGTTAATCCAATAACAGGTTATTTAAAGCTCGTCATCCCAACGCATTGCGTCATCTCGCCAGGATTGCAGCCACACAAGGAAGTGACCTGTTGTATTGTCACATGACGACATGAAGGCAGGGTTGAACAATATGCTCAAGAAATGAACGAGGACCAAGAAAGCTGAACTTTGATCTGTTGCCATTTTTTACAACAGAGCTTTAAGGTTTGATAAAGCCACTATTGAATAATATTAATAATAATAATAAATCACATGGTTGCAGCATCTTTTTATCACGACTTTTCTTTCTTCATCAAGCAATACACCCATTTGACGTCTCCTCATTTCTGACACTTTCCAAAAGCCGTCCTTACACACACACACACACACACACACACACACTTTCCCTGTGGCTCTAGACACAAACTCCTAGTGTATTTATAGAGAAGTTAATTACAGGGCCTGAGCAAAACCAGAACACAGTGTTATACATATATATTTGTGTGTGTGTGTGTGTGTGTGTGTGTGTGTGTGTGTGTGTGTGTGTGTGTGTGTGTGTGTGTGTGTG
>JAQMYF010000010.1:12502678-12525968 GCA_030014195.1 Neosilurus mollespiculum | reverse complement strand
ATATACACACATACATATATATATATATATATATATATATATATATATATAAAAATATATATGTATAAAATCCTGAGTTGCTTTTCTGTAGAACAGTGCTCAATACATCGAAGTAGAGCGAAATATATGGTATGTGGGAAAACTAAAAGGACTACAGTTTTATCCCGACAAGCCTGTTTCGTGGTTGCCCACACATCTGTGTATAGATACGTATATAGATATATATATATATATATATATATATATATATATATATATACAGTCAAGCCCGAAATTTCTTGTGAACAGCCACAGTGTGCTGCTGTGACCTTCTTTGTCCACGCCATTACTGTCCACAAACCAACTGCAGAGGGCTGCTGTTTTCACCTGTTGAGCTGATTAAAGCAGCTGTTCCCAATGAATCAGGATAATTAGGATGCTTTAGAACAGCTTGGACTATTTGGAATAGTATGAAACTTTTGATTTTTCCCTAGACTGGGACAGTTTGCAAAGGGTATGAATAATTTTGGACTTGCCACTTTTTGTTCAAATGTAAATAAAAGCTGAGAAATATTTTTTTTTCACAATGATGCCTCTTGTACATTTTCTTATTATCTTTTGGGAGAAGTCATTTCCATTTAAAAAAAAACCCTTGCTGGTTGAATAATAGTAATTTTAAGTTAAAATTTGCCAGAGCTATGAATAATTTCATACTTGACTGTGTATATACAGTCATTGATAAAAGTCTTGTCGCACATGTGGACATTCATGTATAAAGTCCCATATCTTACCAAACTATAAACCGATTTTAATTAACTATGACTTAAAATAACCCTCTAATGGTACTGAATAGTATGTGCTAGCAGTAGTATTGGAAAGAAATTTCTTCTAATTTTTACAACTTCTTAAATATAAACATTCCCATTTTTGCCTGGACAAAAGTCTTGTCGGAAAGACTTAATTTCACTTTCAAGACTATATTTATTTCAGAAAAATAATCAAATGGCCTTGTTTATTTCTAAATATATAATATTGTAGCAAATATATATCATAGCAATATGATATTGAATTAATAATTCATCTCAAATCTAATTTTTTACTCCATGTTTCTGCTAATAACAGTTTCCACGTGTTAGGGTCTTGGTAAGCACGCCATGGTGTTCTAGCTGTGTCTTGTACAAGATCTGTATGGTGTATTCTGACCACTGCAAAAAATAATATGATGACCAGTTCATGCTGAAGCAGACATTGCTAGCTATGAGTCCTAATGTAGGAGTCATCAGGAGGCTAACTACAACTTTTGTGCAGCCAGTTGTTTTGTGGATAGTTTTCCTTGCATGACCGAGCTTACCTATGTTTACAAGGATGTCTGAAATTTCATACTACTGCTTACAAATTATTTTCATTTGCTTTTAGGACATCCTAAAGGTTTCTACAGTTTTTGCAAAAAGATTTTAGTCAAGATTCTTGATTGCCACCAATCTTTTTAAGCTTTGGTCATAAATTGCCTGAAAGCTTCTTTAATACCTATATTTTATGTATATAAATTAATCAAGCACTTTTCATTATTTTTTACTAATTTTCCTAATTATATTTTTCTGCCCAGCCTGTTTTTACACATTTAAGAGGTGTGTTGCCCAGGACAGCTTGTTGTCGAATATCTCAAGTTCCTCTTTCGCAGAAAGGAGGGTCCCGCCAAAATACAAGTTAACTGTTGATGGAGAAATTTTCTTTGAGATTATCATCGCCTTGCACTTGGATGGGTCAAATGTTACCTTCCATTTGTCAACCCACTCCTTCATTTTCTTCAAGTCAGAATTTAAGCTTGCCTCAACGGATTCTCGGACTCTTGGTGACTTGATCAGGGCAAAGAGTGTAAAGTGTGTATATGTAAAATATATGATATTATATATGAGCAAGTACATTCATATATACAGTATATGTAAAGCTATAAATTAATGATTGTATAAATATTAGTGTTGATTGAAATTACACACTGGCTGATACAGTAAACTACCCCCACAGTAGTAGGTGCTGCATAAGCACATTTAGATCTAATGACATCCCCAGGAACAATGCTATATGTGTAGAAAACACACATTTAAGACAAGTTTAGCTTCAATTAGCTGGGTCTATGGTGTCTTAAAAAAATACAAAAATGGGCCAATTGTATTAACTACAATCACTGAATAACTATTAAATGGAGTAATCAGCCATAGCCTAAAAATGAAAGAGACACAGAATAGAGTAGAAAGGACTGCTTTGTGAATTAAAATACAGTGCAGCCCAGTAGAGCATGCATTTTTAGGGGAAAAAGCAGTTGCACTGACCAGTTAATGAGCCAGAATCCTGCAGTGTGACACTGTAATGCAGGGAGCAGCTAGCTAATGGAGCAGCAAGTGCAGCCCGCGGCTTTGCTAATGGTAGGGCTGTATGACAACCCACCGCAGGGCCACCTGTCAAGTGGCCAATGCTCAAATAAAACCCTAGAGGCGTGTCTTTGGAGCAAAACCCACCCATAGTACTAGTACAGCTTCCTACTGGACTGTGTGTGGGGCACGATTGCATAACTGCAGTGTGCAAAGCAGGGTACAAGCATGCCACTGACCGTTTATCTAGTCTTATATGCTTCATTTCATATTATTACCACTCTGAATGAGAAACAACAGCATTTACATCAGTGAAAACATTGGAAAGAAGTCATACATGCATAAAAAAAATGTTATGCTACATTTTGTTACAGGAATTATGTTCCAGAAATACCTGATATGTTGTAAATTTTACAGGCTTCGCGGTGAATAGAATGTTTTCACTATAGGACGCATTAAAGCGTGTTAAGTGTAGCTGCAGGGCAAAATATAAAATGGAGTGTGTGAGCTGGGGACAAGGGAGAGAGAGAGAGAGACTGACACACACATACACACACACATACACAAACATGACTAGGCACAGATTTTGTGTTGATGATGAGCTCTGTCCTATGGGAACCTATTTCCACCACCATAATAAGTCACGTGATTTAAAGTCGAATAATAATGATTTAAAATCTCATAATAATAAGACAATTTAAAGAAGAAAACATTTTGATACAAAGTTCATTCACTAATCCACTTGAGCCTATTACCGTAACAGGGAGGCTGAAGCCTATCTCAGCCGACTGTGGGCGAAGGCGGGGTACACCCTGAACAGAGCTCCAGTCTATCGCAGTACAAATACACACTCAAACATTGACTCTCACACCTAGGGGCGATTTGGAATGGCTAATGTTCATTAACATGTCCAAAACCTAATGCTCATGTACACGGATGAAACCCACACAAGCATGGGGATTACATTCAAACTCCAAACAGAAACACCCTTGCTGTGCCCAGGACCTGAACCCAGGACCTACTTGCTGTGAGGTGGATGTGCTAACCACTGTTGTTGTTGTTGTTCATTGGTTTTTAATGGTTTTTGCGGTTTGTACAAAAACATTATCTCCACTCTTTGCTTAGGAGTCCTCTGCTTTGGTTTACAGACTTATTCATGGTTTACAGGAAAAAAAAAGATTCTCATGTTCATTTTTTCCAGTCCTGTCTCTTTCAAAAACATTAGTGGGTACTTGATGACTTTATCATCTTCTGGCCTGCTCTGCATATTGTTTACATTTCATTAACACATGTTTAACAGTTTCACTTTCATCACAAACCCCACATCTTCCACTTTTGTTCTGTTCAGTCCTATGCCACCATACCGCCCTCATATAAACGCTATTTCTCATAATTATGACATCATAAGTCATAATTTATGATGTTCTCATGGATGTATCTTGGATTTTGGGAAGGGGGGTTGGGGTTCACCAGGTGTATAGTAGGTTTACCTACCTGATTTAATTTTTTAACATCACTTCCATCGAGTGCTATTGTATTGTACAGTATAGTATTGCATGAAATTCTATATTAAAGCATCAATGTTTTTCAGGCCTGTACCCAGGACTGGTTGGAAGGGATTCCAGTAGGGGGCCTGCCCCCCTTTTCACTGATAAAGAACAAATTGGAGTTTTAACTTTGGGGCCCTCTACTGGTTCTCATTATATAACATAACCTATTATATGCCTATTATTACTATTATTATTATTATTATTATTATTATTATTATTATTATTATTATTATTATTATTCATTCATCATTAATTCATTTTATGAACCGCTTAATCCTAATTAGGGTTGCGGGGAGGCTGGCGCCCATCTCAGCCAACCCTGGGCGAGGGCAGCGTACACCCTGGACAGCTCGCCAGGCCATTGCAGGGCAGAAACACGCTGATGGCTATGCAGCCTACTCTTAACGAAAGGGACAGCAGTGACAACCCGTTGATAATGGGGCTTGAACCCCCGACCTGGCCACCACTGCCAGAAACCACATTCACAAGGTATTTTATTTTTTTTTTTTTGGATTTTTGGGTTTTGCTATACTGTATTTATTTACCGCTGGTAAATTATTACCTCTGCATTTAACCCATCCAAAATGAGCACACACTCACACAAACAATGAGCACACACACTCGGAACAGTGGGCTGCCACACATATTGGGGGCGTCCGGAGAGCGGTTGGGGGTTCGGTGCCTTGCTAAAGGGCATTTCAGCAGTCAATGTGGAGGAAGGGAAGGTGCAGCTCACTCCCCCCCCACCGCAACACATTTTTCCGGCTGGTTCGGGAATCAGACCAGCAACCTTTTGGTCCCAAAACCGCTTCTCTAACCATTGGGCGGGGTTACAGGGAATCAGCAGGTGTTTTCAAGGTTATGGTTTACATTCTGTTACTTTATTAATTGGGATTACTTCATTACTTCCTTCCTGGTTTATTTTCTTGTAATTATTGTAATTCTTGTTATTATTATGATGACTATTATGATGATGATGATGATATTATTATTATGATGATGTTCATCATGATGATGATGATGATGATGATGATATTATTATGATGATGATGATGATGATGATGATGATTATAACTATTATTAATAATATTATTATTAATATTACGTCATGGAAACGGGCTTTCCATAATGTCCAGTAAGGTGTGGGTGAGAGAAGGCCTGAGACTTGTTGGAGTAACGGTGTGGGGGTGAAAGGGGGGGAGGGGGAGGAGCGGCGCTACACTGCGCATGGTTCCCAGCAGCCAACCGGCATTCTGCTCACGCTCGCTGGGGGAGAGACCGGCTTCTTTCCGCCCTCGCATTCAGTCAAGGACAGAGTGTGAATACGAGCTCGTGATCCTCAAGTCCGCTTCTCGGTTGCTTTGAACTCGGTTGATTTCTTACATGGAAACCTGATTGTCGGGGATTAAGCGGCGCAGCAGTGTGTGTACATGCACCAAGGACACTCCGGTAGCGCCATGAAGAACTGATGCTGGAGGAAGAGACAGAGAGAGATACATGTATATATACACACACACACACACACACACACAGAGAGAGAGAGAGAGAGAGAGAGAGAGATCATCATAGATCAGGGTTTTGGTTCTGATGGATGAATGCAGGAGTATGAGAGCAGCAAGTGTAATGTGATAGAACCCATCAGCACCTCACGTGCCATCGCATCCCCTGGAGTGACCTGCTGCTGTTCTCCTGGGATCCTGAATTATGCACGACGCAGCACGAACAGCCTAAAACACGGACGGGTTGTGTGTCTGGCCGGGGTTATATCCTGTATGAGCTTTTAAAGGACAGATGCCATGCAGTCAGTTCCCGATGAGGCCGTAAGGAGCTTCAGTACATGCACACGGATACCAGGAGTACCGGCTTGGAGCTGCTCATTTTATTTTCACACACCCTGACATGTGACTGTAAATGTCCAGACCAGGGCAGAGTCAATCTAACACTGATAAGGACGCATGTGCTCTGAACTGATAAAACATTAACCTTTTTTTTGGTGGGGGATTGTGAAGACGTGCTGCCAAGGATCATTCCTGAAATTAGTCCTGAAACATAAAGGCACTTCATTCAGCAGATTTCAGTCCAAGACCATTTGATTTTTGCATGCAGGATTATTAATACTCAGGATTATTACCAGGTCGTTATATGCCTAATCTGCTTTTTTTTTTTTTTTTTTTTTGCATGATTGAGTGACATTTTAATGAATGATTTTACCTGGCACCCTGTTTCACTTCAGTGGAATGATGAAATAAGTACTGGACTTCTTCTTTTTTTTTTTTTTTGGACTTTGTTTGCTTTTGTTTTAATCAGCGTGAACTAGTGATTATCCTGCTGTGTCTGAATCGCCTTATTGCTGAACAATCCCAGCGAATTTGTAAATCAGATTTACAAAATGTGCCCACAATGAGCAAGATATGGTCGGGCAAGGACAACTAACACACTGCTACTAAGTGCTGTATTGAGCCAGTCGACTAGTTAGTACTAAGTTCAACGTTCAGCCATGTGGTCTCTACCTCTCCTTCGTCACACCGATGTTCCACCAAGAGTGACGGAGAACTTCATTCTGTCAGGTTACCGCTTCCCTGACTACAGCCTCATACAGTGCCTGGTCTCGGCATTCCGGCCTACCAACGAGACTGGAAATTTCTGGACTCACTTCCTGCCGATATTTATTTTTACCTTTCACTTTATAGAGATATTTGAGTGGGAAGGAGCCCCAGCTTCTGGAGACCGCTTCTTTTACCCAGCCTGGACCTATTTCTTCGGGGTTTTCTACCTGCTGCTGGCCAGTAGTATGGCTCATCTCCTCAACTCCATGTCACTGATCATCAGAGAGATCTGCTTCTTCGTGGATTATGGAACCATCAGTGCTTATACTGTTGGTTCGTCTCTGGCTTATTATTACTACATTCACCCACAGGCAGGGATACCAAAGACTGGGCTTGGGACACCAAACGTATCAGAGACAAAGTCAGAGAGTGAAGACGCTCCTCCCTCTACTCCATCTTTCTCTCTCCTACATTTCCACCAATTTCTGGATAACTTGTACATCCCTTGCTCCTGCCTGGTGGCCATAATCTGTGTATTAACCTGTTGCAATACCAGGCAGCAGTGGAGGAAGTACCGCTATGCTGTACGTACTCTGGTTTTCCTTCTGCCGTTCTTCATTTCATCCACACCAATCTTCTACCGTCTCCTCAGCCCGTCACCATATCCAACTTCCTCTCAGATGCCTTCTTCTTACCCGTCACCTACAATGGCCACCTTTTTCTATCGTCACTGCTTCTGGCTGGTGGTGTCTGCAGCCTTTAATATTAGCAAGATCCCAGAACGTTTGTCTCCAGGGCAGTTTGACATCTGGGGCCACAGTCACCAGTGGTTCCACTGCTGCACCTTCCTGTCCATCCTTGATGAGCTCCATATGATCAAGGTAGAGATCCAAGCCCTGTTGCTTCATCCTTTCTTGGTCGTAGCACCCACCACAGTTCCCCAACTCCCTGGCCCGACGATCTATTCCACCTTCGGGCTGATGCTGCTGTTACAAGGGTGTATAGCCTCTATTATTGCATATTTCGGGTGGCGTGCATACCAGATTTATGGTCCTGTTCAGAAAAGCCTGAAGGCACACTGAGAAGCATCAAGCTAGAGACTCCAACATAATTGAGCTATGCTGGAGTTCATAAATTGGTGATGTAGGAATATTGAAATAATGATGAGATCAAGATTAGTCCTTTCAGTTACCGTTTTCAGTCTGGGAAGCTAAAGCTAAGGCTACTAGACATAATCTGACATTGATATGGGATGGTGTGGCTATGTTTTGTCCTTTTAAGGCTAGCGTGCTAGTACATAGAGAGCGTTAAAGAAAAACTCAGCAGATAATTCGGTCCTATGGGGATTCACTAGCACGAATAAGCATGTCAGGCTTTCTGAATCTCCAGGGGGTGCTTTCTCATACTCTTTGCTGGTATCCCTTACACACACACACACACACACACACACACACACACACACTTCCTCCCCTTTGTAAACAGGAAGTAAAGCTTTAGCCACAGTCTTTTAGCATAGAGGAAATGAGATCGATGTGGCTTTACTGTTGATGCAAAATGTGCTTGTGCAGTGCACTCTTTTAACCCGTTTCTTTAAAGCAAATTCACTTTAGCCTTTTCTCTCTGCATTAAAACTAAAAGTTGAATAATGCTTAAAAAAATACATACTAAAGTTAACAAATGCTACTTTTCATATATGTTATTAGAAATCATATAGTCCAGGATAAGCATCAACATTTAATACCAATAATACTTATAATACAACTGCTTATATAATACTGAAACCTATGCATGGCTTTTGATTGTACATGTAGGTGCATTATTGGAAGAAAAAAGGAGGGGATGAGTGTATAGCGGTTTATAATTCAATATCAAACGAAATAGAAGCCATAACATTATTTTTTAGACATATCAACATGAGTTCGAGCAGGGTTTCCCACTAATACGCTGAATTTGCACAGAATCAACCTGATGCTTTCAGGAAGTGGTGCATTAAAGGGCATTTCAGTGATTATGAATGCTATGCCTGTTGTCTACTTTATGAATTACAAATCCATTCTTTAATATTACCTTAATCCTTTGTAGACAACAATCTCCTTAGTTTTTATAATCTCCTCTGCCCTTCTTTCTATCACTTACCTCTTGCAGATGGTTCTTAATATTACTTGAACCTAAAAAGAAAACAGAAGAATCCACTGTGACAACTTAGCGCTTAGATGTCAGTGCTAGACTTGTTTCTACCTGTGTACGGTGATAATTCCAGGGCAAGACCACACATCTAACATTCAGATTTATGTCAGTGCATGTATGGTCATGCAAAAAAAAAAGAAAAAAAAAAAAAGTACATCTCATGAAAATTATTAATTTTTTTACCTACCTACTTAAACAATTAAACATTTCTCACTCTTTAACACAGTGCCTAGAGATAAAGGTGATACACTTAAAAGAAACAACAAACAAACAAAACACAAAAAAAAAAACCACGCACACAAGAGACTTGTGAGAGATCTCTGTTTGAATCATCCCACACTTCCACAGCAAGACCAACACCTACACCACCAAAACCAACACCTACACCTGACTCTACGTTTTAGGTTTAAATAAACCAGGTTCCACCTGAAGGAGGTTCTATTCAAATGGCACCTAATCTGGAACACATGACTCCAATTTTATTGAACTTGTGCTGAATGTTTTAAGAACTGAGACATAACAGCCAATCAGCATCAAGTCAGTGACAGGAGACAGCCATTATTATAAGTGCCAGTGTAATTGGTTGTCAAAATATTGGGTGTTATAACCAATATTTTCGTTGCCAGAAACTTAAAATAACCCACATAAATTGGTTGGTACTTCCAATCAATGTTGGTTGCCATAAATGTAAAGGTATACTTATTTTTTTCCATGCGAAGTCAAAATGGTTGCAAAATGTAAAGTTTATGTAATTTAATGGAGTATCTCACCTTTATTTGTAGGCTGTGTATTAAAGAGAGTGAAATGTTCAAATTCTTTGAAAAAAAAAAAAAAATCCACAATATCCATGAGATGTACTGATTATTTCACATGATAGTATTTGGGATGTGGTGAGATGGACTCTTAATCTGAAATACATTCTGAATGCAGGTATTGGTGTATATAATCCCTCCCAAATTGGTTCATAATTACTGCACGTTAAATAGTCTATCATACATCTGTTAATCACAGTCTAATATAATCTAATATCATGTCTAGCTAAACGATCAGTGATGGCTTTATGACAGATGGTGGTGAGAATCCTTGCCAGTATTGGCAAGAAAGACTATTTTTTTAAGAAGAAAGAATACAAGTAAGCAATGTCTTTAAATCTCAGTTCTGAATGTGCCTGTTATATTTGTTTCATTCATTTATGACTTGATTATGAGTCATTCGTGAGTGAAGCATTTCTGTTGTGCAATGGAATATTGTATTTCTACTGTCTTGTACTTAAAAAAACAAACAAACAAACAAACAAACAAACAAAAAAAAGATAAGGGGGGTAAAAACTGTGAGTGCTGGATAAATGAAGCCAGTTGGGATTTTCTTTGTACAGTATATCATGCAAAGAATAAATCATAACAGGGTTGGATGTTGTAGGAAAATAATCAACACTGCTGAGTATTTGCTGAATATTTTCCAATAAAGCGCATTCCAATGTGTTTTATACCTCTTATACCACAGCAAGTGTCCAACGATTACAATTTAATTTATTAATTTATTAATGAATGGCACTTTAAATAGTCACACTGTTTATAGATACAGCTAATAATTTGGAACATCTTCCCGAAAAGTTTTTTCCTGCTACGACTTATAGAATACTACAGTGTCCACAATAGAAGATGCTCTGAAAGAGCTTTTACTATAGAAAAGATAAAATCTTACAACAAGCTCAGTAATACAAGCCTATCATTTGAATTACAGTTGGTGCTATTGTTAGAGCCGTGTTGCTATGGAAAAATAATCAACACCTCCTGACCAATCAGGTTCAAGAATTTAACAGCGCTGAGGTATAAGTGATATTATATAATGGTCTGTCTTATTTCAGTACACATTTCATACCTTCTAGTTCAGGTTGTACCATACTTCATGAGTTATATGTTATTTGAAGTACATTTATAGCTATTTATGTGTATGTCTGTACTATGATGATCTGACAAATCTGTTTTTCGTAACGTGTGGTAGCACTTCTTTTGTGCATAGGCTCTATTCTGCTAACTCTCCAATCATATACTTCTACTTAGAATAACTTCTGTCCATTACTGCAATAATATTGATAGTTAATATACGTATTATTTTGTGAAGAGTATGGTTTATTATCCTGTATGAGTGCGTGTGCAATCATCTTCAATGTTGAAATTACTTTTGTCCTCGTTCTGCAATCTTTGTAACATGACAGAAAGACCTCATTGCTAAACCATGTGAAAACAATGCAGCTGAAACTGAATAGAATTAATGTTAATGTCTGCATCAATTCCATACTAATGTAATCACTACAGACGTACAGTATATAATATTCTGTAGAGAATCTAGATAGAGTGTACATCATATTAGACAATTATAACTGTCTAATAACATTTACAAAGTTGTCGACCTGACAGACGCAGTTACAGATCCCGTCGACTTGAAGAGTTCTAGTTCTCAGGGTTAAACAACGAGGCAGGTTTGTGATCTGATGTTCCTGAACACGCTATGCTTTATGACTGATATTGATTCAGTCTTATTTATGATTTACATATGTAGATCATTCTGGATTTCTCTTAATGAATGAGATATTGTTATAGACTGAATATAGAGTTACTATAATTGTATAGAGTAGATTGTTATTCCTTTTCACTGTATTAGAGAATATGATTAGAAATTAATAAATTTAACTTGCTGAATCAACAAGGCCTGTCTGAGTGTTTGTGTATACTTGGTTCATTAACAGACATTCCACGAAGCTGCAGCAAGACAACGACATTTTGAATAATTAAAATTTCAGTGTATTTCACTGAGCAGGTGCACATTTGCCTACATATTTGCATTAGACAGAGTGTGCGAACAATCATTCGCCAACAGCAAGATGTATCAATCTACCATCTCAGGGACTGTTCAGCGATATCCGCCGAGCCTGAGGTGAATAATCGTTTTAGTATTTGCTACATGGGAAGATAAGAAAATGTTCAAAGCATAACAATGATCACATGCTCCATTATAGCATCTTTTGAAATGTTTTAAAGACTTTTTTTTTCAAATGTTGAAAAAGTATAAAGGCCATATTGTGTAGCATTCTTCATATTTTTTGGGGATGTCATTTTGTTAAACTTTATTTGCATTTAAGAGGTGGATAATGTCCACTGAGAGTGTGAGAGAGTGTGTGAACGTGTGTATGCCTACACATGGTGCCCAGACGTCCCATACTCCTGCCTTGCACATGGTGTTCCCAGGGGATATGGTATACTCCAGATCTTCAGTGACCCTGACCAGGACAAAGTGGCTACTGATGATAATAAAGGATTAGGAAAAAAGTGTGTGTGTGTGTGTGTGTGTGTGCGTGCATAGGCTGTTCAGCTTGGCTGAGTTACAGGAACAGCTGGAAGGTAAGCATTATGTCCTAGCAACCTCCTACACACCACCTCTCTCTCTCTCTCTCTCTCTCTCTCTCTCTCCCTCAGTAATACGACACTGCTGGATGTTATGGTAGAGTAGAATGATTCTGAAATGTCAAAAATAGACAGGGCTGTGGGAAAACAGAGTGAATGAACAAGGGTAAAGGTGGAGACATACTCATTTTCCATTACTTCTCTTTTGGCCTAATTTCAACAATGTGCATGGTAATATGGTGCTGGAATTGCAGCTAGGGGGAGACATTTAGCTGTAATTAATGGCTGACATTCTGAAGGTCAAATGTCAAAGCCATTCGATATTGTTGACGAGTAAAATAGAATGATGCATTTTATAGAGGACGTCTTAAATGGTGATTTCTCAGGGTTGAGAAATGCCTACGTAATTGTACCTTATTACTATGAATATGTATTAATGTACAATAGCATGTTTATACTTGAATACTATTCAATTTGAAATAATTGTGCTCCTGCTTAATTACATTTCGAAAAAAATAAGTGTATTTTTTACTCCTTAGATTTTAAGAACTGGTTTTAAAAGCTCATCTAACCAGTGACTGTATGCTATATGTCAATATCACTGATACATTTCAGTTTAAAGGCCTTCAAGTTTATCATTGTAGAAAAACCTATCATGAATCATGTCTATTTGTAATCTGCAAGCTACATAATGCAATTCATTCAGTTGCGTGTGTGTGTGTGTGTGTATGAATATGAACCGCAGTGTGGACCTTGAGGATGAGCGTCTTAGCCCTACCCCAGGAAAATATTTAAGTATGCAGGAGTAAGCAAATATTCATACAAAATGAAGTATGTATTTTGTCTTCTTAGAAGGCACAAGGTTTATCTAATTCAAACAAATGTGTTGAGGTAAACTTTGTCAATGGCACCTGGAGCTCGCACAAAACGATATTTTGTTCTACTACTTGCCCTGTATGTACTGAATAATGATAAAGTTGAGTTTAAGTTGAGTTGCTATTTCATTAATGTTGACAGGCTATATTTTTCCAAGTTAGCCTGTTTTCTTTGCTAATACCGGTAGCTAACATTTATTACCAATATTCTACCTAATGATACTATAATATTGGTTTACTGGGTATTTTTCAATTATTTATTTATTAGTAAACTACAAATAGCATTATTTATACTTATAAAAAAGGTAAGTTACCATTTATTTTACAGTTCTAGATAAGTAATACAATTTTTTTAATTTTCATATCAGTACATGGTGCTTGATTTTTTTAAAGAGTAACCATTCTGGTCATCCCTACAGCATCATTTGTGAGTATGTAATAAAAACGCTTATTTTAACATAAATGGCCATAAGATGTACAAAACTGTTATTTTCATCCTGTGGATGGTTAGCGAGGGCTGAACTGTGGGGGTTAGCTGTCATTTTTTTCCCGCAGAAGTGACGTCAACACGTTGGGCAGGGTAAATGTCTCTTGTGGAGACAGTGAGATGTCACATTCTAGTGATTCTAAGGATAAGAATGATGCCAGAGATGTGTGTGATGGTAAATCCAAATTGCCGTTTGGAACTAACGTTTCGCCAACTCTGCTTCCCTGTCGTCAGATGGTTTATGAACAAAAAGAAAAGTTTTCTGCACTCTCTGCACTTGTTGTTGTAATGTGTTATGCTACACGGGTCAGTGAAGTAGCCCAGCCAATCCAACGAATTCGCATCACTACCAGGCTGGAACAGCCATTCAGAAAGGCAGAATGTCTCTGAGTAAGATCTTAACTCATTATCTTTATGATTTCTCAATATGCTTTCCATCTCTCTTTTAGTTTCTGATGCTGAAAAACTGATGTGACATAAAAGAATACACTCTGGAATGTACTTAAAATCCAAGAACTTGATATAATTTAAGAGCAAAAAAATAATAATAATACAAAGATTTGTAAGCCCTGCTTAAGAATAACAAATAATACAGAATAAAACAAAGAGCATGTTTAGCAGGGTGATAATATTTTAAAGGTACATACACACTTCATTTTGTACTAGTGGCAACAGGATGCATTGACATTCTGCTTAAAATTAATACATCAGAAGTCTTTTTTTTTTTTTTTTTAATTAAAGTTCATGACTGTTTCATCATTTTCTGCTCCAGAGATTAACACTGCTTTCCAAAATTGTGACTGGTGGAGCCAAGGCGTGGTTAGCATCCTTTCTTAGCTAATATGGCCAGTGCTTTATCATGCACTTGCTTATGGAGTAGGACAAAGTTGGAAGGGTTCAGAATGCCATGTCCTGCTTCGTCTACCTGGCCCATCAGCACATAGTTTACTCCTGAGACACAAAAGAATTACAGAATTAATCCTTCATATTGAAAAGAATATGTGAATGAATAAAATGATGTTTTTTTATACTGATAACTGTATAGATAAAACCTACAGGCTGTGAACCATGAACACTGTACCTTTACGCAGCGCAGGGCATTTTAAGCAGGGAGCAGAAAGAGTGACAGACATAACTGGGCCTCTCTTAGTGATGTTAAGTTTGCCTGTTTTAAACATCTTCATTATATACACATCCACCTCAACAATACCACGGGGGTTTGATTTCACTGATGTCACTTTTCCTGTCAAAACTGAGAGAAGAATAAAAAAAGAGTGAGACAAACAGGACATGAGAATATTGTTGCATTGTTTTATGACAGTAATTTCTAGACAGCAGCTTACCATGGTGCTAGAAAGTTTGAAAGGGTATCGAATTTAAATGTAGACATTTACACCTTTAAACATTCATTAGGATGCTCCAGCTTGATGCATATCTATTTACCAACTTGGAAATTTGCAAGGAAACTGAAGATTTGGAATGGTTTAAAAAAAAAAAAAAAAAAAAAAACCCAAAAACAACCTGGTAAATGGATTTTTTTGTTGTTGTTGTTTTTTTGGTTTTTTTTGTGAAAGCGAGAATAAAAAAAACCCCAAAATAAATAAACAAGTAATGCCACAGTTGAATTTATTTTGTTTAAAATCCCCATCAGCTTTGTATTAAATTACTGCTAGGCATCAGTTTAGACAGACAGCTTGAAAGCCTTCATTAAAAATTTCCAAAGTCTTCTTCAAATTCACTGAATTATATTTCTATGCCCAACAGAAATAACTGGAAATAAGGGGTCAAAGGAAAGGAGTTTACCAAAGTCGCTGGGACAGAAGCTGGTCAGAAGAGTGCCTGTCCTCTTACATGGCTGTGCACACTGTGGATTCGGTACTGCTGTGTGGAGAATAAAGCTCAAAAATGCACACACATACACACAAAGGCAGAAGAAAGTGCTCATGCTCTGATCTACTCACACTTCTTATTTCCAGCAGTGGTTATCTTGGTGCTTGTGTTGGTGGCAGGTTTGGGCTTTGGTTTTGGGGTAGTTTTCACACCAGGCTTAGGTTTGGGCTTGGGCTTGGCTTTAGTTGCAGGTGTAGGTTTCACTGGCTTAGTGCCTGGTTTTGCTGTGGCCTTAACACTGGGCTTCATATTTGGTTTAACTTTAGGCTTTGGAGTTGGTTTAGTTTTAGGCTTTAATGTCAGTTTTGCTGCAGGTATTGGTGTAACCCTATTGGTAGCTTTTTGTGGTAGCTTAGGCTTGGGTTTAACTGTAGGTTTTGCAGCTTTAGGCCTGATTGGCTTGGGAGTTGGTCTGGCAGGCTTAGGCTTCTGTGGCCTGACTGAAGGTTTAACAGTGGTTTTAGGTTTAGGTGTAGATTTGGGTTTAGTTCTTAATGAGGGTTTAGATGTTGGTCTAGGTTTAGGAATTGAGTTAACAAGGTTAGAGTCAATTCTTGGTCCATGCACAGTGTCCAGGGTTGGTGTTGTAGCTCGAGAGCCACGGGGGATGCTCTTATAATGTGCCATGAATCCTGCCCCTGTCAAACTGAGGTCAGATACAAACTGCACCAACAGCTCGTTTCCTCTGCTCACAATTGGCCTGTAAAAGAAAGAAATAATTATATGATGTGTGTGTTTTTTTAACCGCATGTCTATCTACCACATCTGTAGTGAATGGGCCATTACCAGGAACGTTTATTTAGATCCTGTACTTAGTGAGCTCAGAACTTTCTGTGAAAGGCCAGTTGCTGGATTGTCTCAACACACATTTATACCAAATTAATTTTTGGAGAAACACTTTGTGTATTTTCAGTCAGTCGTATTTAAAATTAAATAAAAATTTAACCCGAGGTTTGCCACTCATAATTCGGCAGTATCTAGCTCCTGTCCATTTACTTTACCTCTTAGTCTGCTTCAACTTTATTTTCCCAATGTAAATCAACCTTACACTTCTTAAAGGCAGTGTATAAGTATTACTTATATATATGTTATTACTTGTTCCTGTGTGTTCATATAGTTCCTCTGGGTTGTTAATTTTCCTACCAAAACATGCTAGTAATTGGATTAGCTTCTCTTATTTACCCCTAGGTGTGAATATATGTATGTGTGCACATGTGCTGGATTACTGACGCATTCCAGGTTGTATTCCTTGTGCTCATTTTCCCAGGCTGGGCTCTCAATCCACCAAAACCATTGTTAGGATAAAGCAATTACTGAAGTTCAACAATTTACTGAATATCGATATTTGGTAATAAGGTTTTTGAATGTGGAACCAGTTTTTCATGAAAAGAAAATGAAGGTACCTTCTTGGTTAAGTGTCTACTGCATACTGATTACTGCAAAATTAACTTTTGTTTTATTAGATGTGTTTGTAGAACCTGATGATTTTTGTTTAATTCCACAAACTACTGACAACATTTCTTCCAGATTTCGCATAAAATATTGTCACTTGGAGCATTTAACTGGAGAAGATAGCAACAGGTCAAAATAACAACAACAACAGGATTGACAAGGTCTTGTGATCCTCTATCCGCATGTTGATTGACCTGACTGGAATCATGTACCCTTGACAAACAAATATTTGGCCCCTTCTAGCTTCGCAGAAGCACCCCCAAGATCATCACTCATCCTTCAACAAATTTTACAATGTGTGTGAGACAGCATGGCTTGTAGGACTCTCCAGGTTTTCGTTTAACCATTACATGAGCAGGTGTTTGAAAAAGTTAACAATTGGAGTAATCTGAGAAGATGATTTTACTACAGTCGTCTATGGGCGAATACTTAAGGTCTTATGCAAACCTTAGCCTGGTTATTCTTTGCTTCTCATTCACGAAGGGTTTTTTTTCTAGCTTTGTATGACTTCAACCCTGCCTGGAACATTCTGTTTTGAATCAAGCTTGCACAGCAAAGCTGCCATTGGCCTTTTTTTGTAGGCCATTTGATATTATCCTGTGGTTATTCAGATGTTGACAAACATCCCGGTCGGTGGTGAATTGTGTTTGCCATCTGATGGTCTGTAACTTTGTTGTCCACAATGTCTGTCACTAGAACTTGTATTTATGAACTTCTATCTGAAATCATGAGGATGGACGCAACCTGATTCTCATTGTATTCCGCTTTCAGAAAAGCCAGAACTGAATCCTTTTTTCTTACTCAAAACGTTTCTTATTAAGTTTTTTGGCATGATGAATAGATACTGTATTTTTGTATTTCAATTAAATTTTAGGGTACTAGCATACTAGCATTGTTTTTTTTCTGTCCAAACTGGTCCTATTGCAAGAGAATAGTGATGACCACAGCAGTAATTTATTTATTTATTTATTTATTATTAACTAAGATTTGGTTTATGTGAAGGGGCAGTGGTGGCCCGATGGTAGGGTGCTGGATTACTGATCCCAAGGTTGGGGGTTCAAGCCCCACTATCAGCGGGTTGTCACTGCTGCCCCCCCAGTGCAGCTAACTGGGTTTTCAAAGACCAGACATGTCTCTCACTGTCTATGGTGAGAGGCATGTAAAAGTACCATTGCTGATTTTCGTCAAGAGTAGGCTGCATAGACGTCAGCGTGTTTCTGCCCTGCGATGGGCTGGCGAGCTGTTCAGGGTGTACTCTGCCCTCACCCAGTCGGCTGAGATGGGCGCCAGCCTTTCCGCGACCCTAATTAGGATTAAGCGGTTCAGAAAATTAATGAATGGTTTAGGTGATCACTAATCAATGCCTTATTAAAATGTATCTGTGCTTTTTCAAATTTCATTGTAAATTTTTTATTTTAACCAATGGGGGCTGGGTTTTTTAGCTAAAGACTAAAGACAGATTCTGTAACACTCTCTAAGACCACACTTTACCACAGTAGTGACCCAGAGCAAACAAAAACACACTCCCTTTCCTGTTAACCCAGAAAAAACTGAGAGTGAATGGGTCTTTAAGATATTATTAAGAAACATGTTACTCACTCTGGCGCAACATCTCCACAGAATTTTCCTATACGTCGTGAGTTGTCTGATTCGCCACCGTTAAATAGTGCCACATAGTCAAAGCGACAGTATTTATCCGTCTCCAGGTCCAGCTTCTCAAACTTCACCTCAATCACCTAGGGAACCACATACACACACACACACACTGATTAGATATTTCTGTTTGTGTTGGAACTCTATGTAAAGCCTTAAACAGTTTAAATTTTTAAAAAGGTGCAGCTAAAATCAAAAAGCATCTGTTATGCAGTTTATAATGCATATCTCTCTCTCTCTCTCTCTCTCTCTCTCTAAACACTTGCCGTCAATGGCATCTTAGTCTTCGGAATCACATGTACACGTACATGCCTGCATGCGTACTCACACACACATCCACATCTGCCCAAATGCACACACAATGCTCTCACAAACCAGTAAGCTAATAACTAGCTCCTGAGTATCATATAAACTCATTTCATACTGGCAGAAAGAAGAATGATGGCAAAGGAGCAGAGAAAAAAAAAAAGGCGTGAAACGAGGCTCAGCATGCTCACCATGTTGGTCGCTACAGAAATGTGCCAGGAACAGCTGATGCCTGCTGGGTAATTAGAATCTGGCCAGTTTGGTGTCTTCACTGATCCCTGAGGTTTTGTTAGCCTGCCACCACAAAACTGATTCTCTGTGTGGAGCGAAATAAATATTTATCCTCCTGAACTGATGTCTCTGTTTTTATTTATTAGTAAATTATATTGTATATTAATTATATTAAATATTTAATTTGGTGTGTATGTGTCTATAGCCAGAGTAGTTTGGGTCTTAGTTAAAAAAAAAAAAAAAAAAAAGAATACAAAAAAAAAAAAAAAGATTGCAAATGTATAAGATAACCAAATTGCCCAAAAGTGTTTTTGTAAATTTTATGTTTGTTGCCCTGCAAGCTATTCAGGGTGTACTCCTCCTTCTCCCAGTGTTGACTGAGATAGGCATCAGTCTCTCCGTGACCTTAGTAATAAGATTAACCAGTTCAGCAAAGGATGATGATGATGATGATCTTATTGAATTATGAATATATTAAGTACTACATGATAGAATATTGATTAGTCAAAAACTCTTTTATAGAAAATAAAAAAATGTTAAATTGAATGATTACATTTAAAAATCTTTGCTAAGATCCATGTCTTGGATTTATCAATTCAACCATTTCAGTGTTTTTTTTTTTTTTTTTTTGCATAAGTCTGGATTATTATTATAATTTTTTTTGCACAAGATGATTGAATTTCACATCTGCTATTCTGTAACTTTGTTGTCTCCAATGTTTGTTACTAGACCTTGTATTTATGACCTGCTGTCTGAATTTTGAGAATAGAAACAAAGTGATGCTTAATGTATTCCTCTGCCAGTAAAAGAACTCTTTTATCAAACATAAACATTTTAAATTAATCTTTGTGTCATTTTTAATATGATTAAAATACAAAATCTTCGCTAAGATCCATGTCATGAATTTATCATTATTTGAGTTACTTTTTTTTTTCTTCTTCTTTTTTTTGCTATAAGTCTGGATGATATTAATCATAGGAATATGATGATTTGGGTGAATTATTATCATCATCATCATCATTAGTGTTATTATTATTGTTATTATTATTATTATTATTATTTATTATTTATAAAACCAGAATGACATTACTGTTGATATTGTTAAGCAGCAAATAAAAGCTTCCAACCATCCACATGTGGCTTTCCACCACTGAAGAAAGCCAGGAAGCCACGCCCTCCCCTGCCAGAGTCAGACACCATCTCCAGCATCATGAGGTTGGAGGTGGAGATAAGAGCTCCCGGTCGGAATGTTCCACAGAAGCGGCCCAGCTTCTGCACCAGGTAGGAGTGTCCATTGTATACATCCACATAATCATAGCGACAGGTAGGGTCAGCCTCCAGGTCAAAGATACGGAACTGAAGCATTACTACCTGACCCTCAGGAACCTGTAAACAAGTCAATATTAACATGTTAACAGTGTCCTTTGTTTAGGGGTTCTAATATTTCATAGTGGTATAAATGGTTTAAAAATAGGGGTATGTTCAGATTTATTCTTAAGATATGTAGAGTTTAAAGGTTAAAATGACCAAAAATATTCAGTGCCCACATTTTACACATACCAGATTAAATGTGTCAAAAATCATGGTTGTCCCGTGGGAAACCTTTAATGTTCTATATATAACACTCTTTCCATAATTAAACCCATTTAGGATACTGAGAATTTAACTCCCTCTGAAGAAATCAAGGAGTGCTATATACACTGATCAGTCATAGAATTACTACCATTTGCCTAATATTGTGTAGGTCCTCTTGTGCTACCAAAAAGCCCTTACATGTTGAGGCATGTACTATACTCAGAAATACTTCTGAAGATATTCTTTGGTATTTAGTACCAAGACCTTAGCAGTCCTGTTTGTTATGAGGTGGGGCCTTCATGGGTCGGACTTGTTTGTCTAGTACAGCCCACGGATGATCAGCGTAATTAAGATCTGGGATATTTGCAGGCCAAGTCAACACCAACCGTCAGGTCACTTAAAGCATTCCTGTACAGTAAGGCAGGTTATATTGTCCTGCTGAAAGATGCCACTGTGATGTCTGGGCTGCTGCTCGGCGGATGCTTCTTTAGGGACAGACCTGCATCTGTTTATGCACTCAGCCAAAAAGTTTGGCTCTCTGCCAAAGACCTGCCTCTACACGTTCATACTAGGAAATTAGCTCCAAGGTTTGTTGGCCCGTTCTCGGTGTCCAAAGTGATTAACCCTGTCTCTGTCCAACTTAAACTCCCCAGGTCCCTTTGTGTGCACCCGACCTTTCACGTCAGCAAGACCAAGCCAGACCGCGAGAGTCGTCTGGTGCCGCCCACCAAGCCCCCACCGTCACCCAAAATGGTGGAAGGTGGACCGGTCTACGTGGTTAAAAGTCTTCTGGCGGTGCGCAAGAGGGGTCGGGGGAGATAGTTCTTGGTGGACTGGGAGGGCTATGGACCTGAGGAGCGATCCTGGATACCTGCGAGCTTCGCTGTCGACCACAGATTAATTGACGATTTCTACAGACGTCATCCTGTGTGTGTGTGTGTGTGTGTGTGTGTACTGTGATGTCTCGTCAGATTTGTTAGGGTTTATGTCTGTCTTGTGTTCTGTTTCCTGTTCTGGCTTGTTTTTTCTTGAAATCCCTAACTTTCCTCTCGTTTCAGGTCCCTTGACTTCCTCCCTTTGTGTGTGTCCCTGCCGTTGTGATTGTCTGCCCCACCCTGATTGTTTCCACCTGTTCCCCATTGCCTCATGTGGATATATTGTCCGCGTTTTCCCCTGTCCCATTGCCAGATCGTTGCCATTAGGGAGTTCTGTTACCATGGATACTTGGACTAACAATGCATAGGAAGGCGGTACGTGTCAAAGGAGCATCCACATGAATGCCAGGATCCAAGGTTTCCCAGCAGAGCAGAACATTGCCAGTAAGACAATGCCTTCACCAGCTTGCCTTTCTTCCATGGTGCATACTGGTACTATCTCTTCTCTAGGAAAGCAATGCACATGCACACAGCCTTCCTCATAATGTAAAAGAAAACATTCAACAGCAGTTCATGACCTTCCATAGCTCCATGGTCCAGTTCTGATGTTCATTGTGCCCATTGTAGGGACTTTCAGTGGTGGACAGGGGTCAAGCATGTGCACTCTGTCCAGTCTGCAGCTACATAGCCTCATGTGTGCTATGATCTGACATCTCTCTATCACAGCCTGTATTAAGTGTTTTAACAATTTGTGCTCTTCTGTGGGATTGGATCAGATGTACTAGCAGCCACTCACCATGTGCATCCAGGAGCTTTGTGCGCCCATTACCCTTTCATCGGTTCAATAGTCATCCTTCCTTGGACCAATTTTGGAAGGTATGAACCACTACATATCAGGAAATCCCCACAAGATCTGCTGCTTTAAAGATGTTCTGACCCACTTAACTAGCCATTACAATTTGACCTCCACAATTTTGTCCTCCAGCCATACGCTTGCCAATTTTTCCTGCTTCCAGCACATCACTCAAGTCACTGACTCAAGTTCACTTGCTGCCTGAAGAAGTGCTATTGTAATGAGATGAATGTTTCTCATTTCGTGCAATTTTATGGTTGACTGGTGTAATAGTATAAATGAATCTCTGAGCAATCTGGGTTATGTTACTCACTTTGAAAACTCTTTTGTCTTTGAACAGTAATGTCTGTCATTCATTTAGGCTTATACTCCTCCCAGGTTTTTATTCTTGTGATGTGGACATCTACTTACGGTGATGTACCAGGCACATTTTGAGTTGGGCTTGTAATGGGTGGGGAAGTCTTCACTAGCCACAAAGCCTGAATCTGTTGTTAAATGACCTCCACATCTGAAAATTGGCCTAGAGGGAGAGAGAGAGAGAGAGAGAGAGAGAGAGAGAGAGAGAGAGAGAGAGAGAGAGGATGGAGAGAGAGTATATACATATATACATAGAGAGAGAGAGATATATACAGAGAAAGTGAGAGAGAGAGGGAGAGAGAGAGAGGGACATACAGTATATACATACATAGAGTGAGAGATACATACAGAGAGAGAGAGAGAGAGAGAGAGAGAGAGAGAGAGCGGATTACTTGAGCACAGAGACCGAACACCAACACAGAACCACACTAACAAAGTTAGTTAGACTCAGCGCACACACAGTGGTCATAAAGACAGGCCGCTATAAGAGATCATGACTCCCTAAAGAACAGAGTGTTTACACAGTGTAACAGCAATACACCAGAGACAGAGCTTCACTTCCTCACAGTGTACCACATTCACACACATACACCAAAAATATTTCAAAAAATGAGACCCTGAGTCCTCCCTCCTACCCAACACTGACAAACTACCCCTCCTATTGGGGGAAAGGAAGGAAAGCTGCATACAGTATGTATCCT
>JAQMYF010000010.1:12472493-12489952 GCA_030014195.1 Neosilurus mollespiculum | reverse complement strand
CACACACACACACACACACACACACACACACACACACACACACACACACACACACACACACACACACACACAATATTCCAAATTAGAGCAAAAAGTGGTATCATACACCGTTTGTATTTTACTCTTTCAAGTCAGTGTGAAACAGTGAACTGGATGATAAGCGGAGGTCACCTTTAGGGTTGCTGGGGGTGTCTTGTTGCTTATCATCATCAGAAGTGGAGGTACAGGAGGAGGAGCCACACTTTCTCTTTACTGTGTTTGGGACATTACAGCTCTCTAGATACCTATAACCAGGATGCACTTCTTGTAAGTGTACATACAAAAACAGTATTTGAACACTTGCTTTCTTACAAATTAGTTTGTATCAGTAAAATGGATATGATTGGTTTGCTATGTATTTCGATGGATTTAGTATAACATTCAGTAATAATGATGAAAAAAAAGGTCAACATAAGATAACTGTCTGTAAAGGGGCAGTATTATTTTTGGCCTTATGCATTGTGCACAGAGATTTCTTCATATTCTCTGAAACATTTAATGATTTTATGAACTGGAGATGAGAGTCTTCGCAATTTTTACATTGAGGAACATTATTCTGAAATTGTTTCACAGTTTGTAGATGCAGTGTTTTGCAGCTTGGTGAATCTTTGCCTAGAGGCTCATTTAATATCCAATCATGTTACTGACCTGTTACCAATTAACCAAATTAGCTTCAGCTGTTTCTTATAGTACCACTTACTTTTCCATCCTTTTCTGCCATCAAATTCAAAATGAGCTACTATTACTCAATTCATTTCAGTTTTATTTGTATAGCGCTTTTTACAATTGACATTGTCACAAAGCAGCTTTACATAGTAAAAGTAAGGAGGAATTTAAACATGTTTTTACAACCCCCTACACTATTGAACATTATTCATGAAATAGTAAAATATCTCACTTTGAACATTTGATATGTTTCTTTGATACTGTTCTTGATACTGTATCTCTGTACCTATAGTACTATAACTCTCTGTATCTATAGTATAGCTCTGTATCTAGAGTACTATAACTCTCTGTATCTATAGTACTGTATCTCTGTATCTATAGTACTCTAGCTCTCAGTATCTTTAGTACTGTATCTCTGTATCTATAGTACTATAGCTCTCTCTATCTATAGTACTGTATCTTAGTGTCTATAGTACTCTAGCTCTTTGTATCTATAGTACTGTATCTCAGTATCTATAGTACTTTAGCTCTCTGTATCTATAGTACTGTATCTCAGTATCTATAGTACTCTAGCTCTTTGTATCTATAGTACTGTATCTCAGTATCTATAGTACTTTAGCTCTCTGTATCTATGGGACTGTATCTCAGTGTCTGTAGTACTCTAGCTCTCAGTATCTATAGTACTATAGCTCTCTCAATCTATAGTACTTTAGCTCTCTGTATCTATAGTACTGTATCTGTATATATAGTACTGTATCTCTGTATCTATAGTACTGTATCTTTGTATCTATATTACTGTATCTGTATCTATAGTACTATAGCTCTATCTATAGTACTGTATCTCAGTATCTATAGTACTGTATCTTTGTATCTATATTACTGTATCTCAGTATCTATAGTACTGTATCTCTGTATCTATAGTACTACTGCTCTCTCTATTTATAGTACTGTATCTCAGTATCTATAGTACTCTCGCTCTCTCTATCTATAGTACTGGATCTCAGTATCTATAGTACTCTAGCTCCCTGTATCTATAGTACTGTATCTCTGTATCTATAGTACTGTATCTTTGTATCTATAGTACTGTATCTCTGTATCTATAGTGCTGTATCTCTGTATCTATTGTGCTTTGTATTGCATTACTAAAATTCTGTGTTTTTGCACTCACTCTGACATTAACCAAATAAAAGTCAATTAAAAAAAATTAATGCCTGCAACCCAAGGTGAAATGCATACTTGGTTCGCTTTATGCATTTAATTAAAATAGGAGGTTAATCTTATTTTTCATGTGGTTCTACTGGTTTGTCCTCAAATGCTATTTACACAGAGAAGCATACAGAGAATTTTAAAAGCAGCAGGGTTTGATTCACAGATTAAATGCTGCCTGTGTGAAAGTGCCTGAAGAACACATGAGGACTGTGGGAATGGTAGTAAAAGAAAAACAGATGAAGACAGGTGTTTGTCAGAGATGTATGTACTGCGAATCAGTCATGGCTAACTGAGACTGCATTAGGCATTTTTTCCCTGCATGTCAGCTGCTTTACACACTTTAGAAGGGTGATAGAAACAAAACCACATGCCTGAGTGCACCCACTTACCGTATAATGCTATCTAGGCAGTTGATTTGCTGGTAAGAGTACGCACTGGGCGGGTCTTTTCTCACCATCTGAGTCAGGACCGGATCTGTAGCACGTGGGACCACATCTGGCACAGTGTCCACTACAGCTCGCAAAGAACCTGCTTAAAGAAGGAAAATAAAATAGTTTTTTTGAATAAGCAAATGCTTGGCTGAAAAATCTGTCCAGTAAATATCTCCTGGGAAATAGTTTGATTAGTTTTGTTTGTATGGATGTACAGTACATGTGTGTGTACCTGTGGCAGTTTGTTTCCTGGGAAGGGGGCGGTTACGGGACTCAATAAACACTTGCTGACCACTTGTTTTTACCATGTGAACATCCTTACAGATCTGCTGGAAAGTCATCTGCTCAGAAAGAAAACAGGCACACAAAGGCAAACTTCAATAACTATCACTCCGCAAACCACGAACACATGACCCTTTCTTTCTCTTTACATAGAAACTACTGTGTGTTTAAACTATTAACCATATAAATCATGATTTGTGAATTTTGACTGACTACAGATGAATAATTGGAGACTACACGATGGCGTAGTGGTTAGCACATCCGCCTTAGACACTGCCTGGCTTCCTTTATATATTCTCCTCATGTTTATGTGGGCATCCTCTGGGTACTCCGGTTTCCTTCCACAGTCCAAAGACATGCACATTAAGCTAACTGGCTGTTCCAAATTGCCCCTAGGCGTGAGAGTGAGTGTAAATGGTTGTGTGTGTGTGTGTGTTGCCCTGTGATGGTCAGGTGAGATATTCATGGTGAACCCCGCCTTCGGCCAGTGTCATCTGAGACAGGCGCCAGACTCCCCAACAAAATAGGATTAACTGGTTTGGCCAACACCAAAAAACCTTACCCGGATGAATAATGGCTATTTCAAAAGTGACAGCAGAACGAACAGTTCTGTAGCAGGCAGCACTACGAAAAAAAAAAAAAAGAAAAAAAAGAGAACTTCTTCCCACACTGATTACTACTCGAACCATTGTATAAGGTGTTGTGCTCAGCCCTCAGCCTAACATTTTTTTTTCTTCAATAGCCTGAGAAAGCAGGGCCAAGTGGTTTCTTCAATGATGGATCTATCTGCTTGACTGACCACCGATCAATGAAAGGCTAGGAACATGAAACTGCACACTCACTAGCTGTTTATCTAAACTAACGAGAGTAAAATGAAATATAATCCTGACTGTAATATTTTTTACATACAGGTAATTACATACAGAAGACTGTAGACTCTAGAGTTTTTAGAGTCTGTTTATGCATGTGTTATTTTCAGGTCATTATCTATAAAGGTCAGATTGAGCCTCAAGTCAGAGGCACTCAGACCTGTCTTTTCATATCTAAGTCAAATACAAAGCCGTTATGATAAAATCTGGTTTAAATCTCATAATCTCAGCTGTATAACTTATTCAGTGATAGGTTACAAATAAACCAGTCCAAAAAAATAAATAAAAAAAAATGCATGGATTTCAGTCTAAACCTTGGAGTGCTGTGTGCTGGTTTGTACGTGTGTGCTGACTGATTTGTGTGTATCCAGAATACACTGACTGATTTACACCCACATTGGGTTTAAATCTGAATACTGATAAAAAAAAAAAAAAAAATTTTGGAATATTGAGAATAATAACCTGATAAAAAGAATATCACTGTGTTACACCCCTAGTGTGTATGTGTGTGCTGACCGGTTTGTGAAGCTGAGCTGGGTCCTCCAGAGTGGTGCCGTTGCTCTCTGATGATGAAGTAGCACTGGGTTGCAGCTCATGGGAGCCGTTACTTGCGAGACTGCCATAGCCCTGTGAGCTACTGCTGTGTACAGGCTGAACCAGAAGACGGTGGATCTGCTCGCTGAGCTGTGCGATATCCGGAGTCAAGGTGCTCTCCTCCAGTACCCTCGGCAGGGTAAACACGTCCTCGTTTAGTGGAGATCTGGCAGAGTGAAGGGACAAGGAGGACGTCAGAATGCAGCATGAGACATACAAAGATGTATGGGTGTCTTTGATTTGCAGACTGCATAACAATACAAATGTGAACCGATCATCAATGCATCACATATACATTCCTCAAGATCTTGAAGAAAACTATTTCTCTTTTGATTCAAACCTAAATGACTAGAGATAAGATCACTTATTTCATGTAAATCATAAGACACAACATTTATACTTTGATATCTAAATACTTGTTATGTAAGAAGACAGAGAATGTGTGTGTGGGGGGGGCAAAAGATAGGGAGAGACTGCTTACATAACCATGTGAAAGATGCAAGTCAAAAGGATGAGACATCTCTCTCTCTCTCTGTACGCGTGTGTGTGTTAGAAAGTAAGGCTGTGGAACAGTCACTGTATGAGTCAGCGTAAATTGTAAGAACTGATTATGGTGCAGAGCTTGACCATAGGATAACAATGAATGACGAGGGGGGTGGGGGGTGGGGGAGTGGAGTAAATAATCCTGTGGGAAACATCCTGAACATTGTGTCTGTGTTTGTCTGAGAAGCTGCACATGGTGGTGCATGTGTTACTGAGACGCTGAAGTGGGTGGACTGTGATGAACATTACGGACGGCTGTGGGGGTGTGTGCAAGTAAGATGCATATGGACCACCTTTGTGACAGTGCCCACACAGTGTATTTGTTGATTTGTGTTTGTGTGTGTGTGTTTGTGTGTGAGGGCATGCTTTTCATATACTGGATAACAGCAGCTTGTATTTCAGTTTTGTCTATTATGGTTTTTAAAGTGTCATGAAAACACACTGGTTTTTTAATCGGAACACAAAAATTAAAAAATGCATGCAAATATTTTTGATCCGATTACTTATAGACGATTTGACTGATTACTTTTTTACACTGTGTTATAATCATTTTTATCTGTATGGTCTTACCTCACTGCTTGTTCCTATTTGTGTTATATTGTATACTGATGATTTACATTTGGATATTGTGCATATGCATGTACGTGTGTGTATATTGTGTTGTATTTTTGATAAGTAACATGCCTTATCTAAGAGAAAGAAAGCAAAGCCTTCCAAACTCTCCAGTTACACTGAAAATTTGTATATTTTCATCATCGGATGTTTTTTTTTTACATGAATCTAGAAAGTGTCAGATAGTTTGTGTTAGTCTGTTTGAAATGGCCATCATCTGCAGTCCATTTCACTCTTGTTAGAATGCAAAATCATGAATGTCTGGTGAGCTGTTCAGGGTGTACCCTGCCTTCGCCCAGTGTCGGCTAAGACCCTGCGACCCTAAAACATTAAGATAGTCTGGCAAATGACTGAGTGAGTGAGGTTAAATAAAATACGGCTGGGCACATTTGCACACAATACATTTACATACATCAGACACCGTCTGCTCGATTACATAAAAGCATGGTGTGTGTGTATATATATGTATACAAACAAAGAAAAAAATAAAATAAAGCATCCGAAACTTTACACTAACTTATCTGTAAGTCTATGCTCTGTTCTTTTGCCTCTGAAAATCATTTTCATAGCACAGGATATGCAGTGATTATAGTCATGGTGAAAATAACACAATGTAATTTTTAGGCCATGTTGCCCAGCCCTAATGTAGTACAGATGACATGTTTATTCATTTGTAACCAGCACATGTTGCATTTCATCAATAATCTAAACACTGTTTTGTACATAGTTATGCGTATGTTGAAATCCTTACGTTCGCACTTTGTGGCGTCCCACGATGAACGCCACCTTCCTGCTCCAAGGATTAACGAAGGAGGACCAGGAGGTGTCTATAGTCAGATACTCTCCATTCCGAGCACACATTCGCAATGGAGAGTGCTCAAACGGCTGCCCTGCAAACTGCAGAACTACAGAAAGACAAAATAATGCCAGATTTCAACTATACATTCAGCTCTTAGATTCAGCATATACAAATAAGAACATAAGCACACCCACTTGCTGTTCTGCAGCTTACATTCAAGGACACTGACAACAGTCATATTTTCATTATAAACTCTCATAATTAAACACATCTAATCTCAGGTATCAGAGAACATCAGGGACCATACTCTCCTCTTGTTTTTTTTTAACAAGTAATAATCCAAGAGAAGTACTTCACAGATTATCAGAAAGTGGAACAACTTCAGGAAAGGACAAAACATTCAAGTGGGATATTTTTGTTTAGACAGGTTTGCCTATATAAATCATAATAATCAACTGAATGCAACAATGATTTACTTATTTTTTGTTCAAGTAACCAGAAATCTAAATTTCTTCAATAGGAAAGAATAATCACAAATGACTTTCCAAAAAAAAAAAACACAAAACAAAAAAAAAAACCCAATTCACCCAAATATCAAGGAACAAAAACAAGGTTCAATTAAAAAAATCCTCATAATTTCTCCTGAGAGAGAAAATAATTAGGGTCGCCAAAATAAGTTCTAGAAGCTACCAAGTTTTTCCCACATGGTTTTGACACTGGGTTTTTCCCCTTGGTATTATAAAATAACGGCACTACAGAATTTTTATGCGTTGCATGGCACGTGAGAATAGAGTTACCTAATCAAGAATTATGTATCCTTATGCATATAAAACCATGGACTTAAAACGTTCTTTTACAGACGACAACCAAGACGTGATTTACCCTACCCCCTCCGCCATCCTTATTATATTACCAGTCTGCCTATAATTGCCTAGCCAATACAGCAGGCAAAATCCATTAAAACTTCAAATCATAACTGAGAGAAAGGAAAAGGGAGAAAGCAAGAAATGAAAAAGAAGGAGACTGACAGAAAATAACAGAGGCATTGAAAGTGTTATATATTAATAATCAGCACTCGCTAGTGCCTTCCTTTTATGCACTAAAACCATTAAAATATTAAGAAAGAAAAGGAAGAAAATAGAATGACTGTAAATTGCCATTAAATTGGTCACATGCGTAAATCATTATGAACTGCTCTTTCTTTTAATATAACAGTACAACCAATAATGCCTGAAGTTTACATAATAGGAATAGAAATGTCTTATTTAAATGAGCACTCAAGTTTTTCAACCTATTTGTTGGAACTATAGGCACAGCAATGAACAGCAGCATTTTCAGTAGTGGTGTCGGACTTTGGGACCCAGTATAATTTCTATGGAAACATTTGATGAACTGAAGCAAACAAAGCATTATTTTATTTCATCCTGTCTGTTACCCAAGTATTAGCTTCCAGTTCATTTTATGATTAGTTTATTGTTGGTCTTTAAAGCCTCAAAGGGACCCATTCACTTGCCAGGCATATTAAATAAACGTGAAATACAAGTGCTATCTCTTAGAAATAAAAAGGAATCAGCCACAATGTCTTTCTAAAACTATTTGCTAACTATTGTACTTGAGTGTCAATGACCCTGCACCGGACACGTTAATATTAGTAAACATTGAATTCTTGGAGCGAGCGAAAGCACCTGAACTCGGATTTTTCCACTTTCTACAAATTGGTGTTGCACTGCCAGCAGGACAGCTGTGAGATATATATATATATATATATATATATATATATATATATATATATATATATCTATATCTATATCTATATCTATATCTATCTATCTCCCCGTAGCCTAATGGTTAGAGAAGTGGCTTTGGGACTGAACCCCCAACTGCTCTCCAGGTGCCCCCAATGTGTGTGGTGGCCCACTGCTCCCAGTTTGTTTGCTCACTGTTTATGTGTATGTGTGTGCTCACTTTGGATGTGTTAAATGCAGAGGCAATAATTTCCCTCATGGGATTAAATACAGTATAGCAAAAATCAAAAATCAAAATCATATGTGCTCGACATCCTTGTAGACTGACACTGTGGAAGTGATCTGCTCTCTGCTAGATTAATGATCATTTCTGCAACCCAACCTCCCCATGTCCTTCTTAAAGAGGAGAGAGAGAGAGAGAGAGACAGCAGTGGTGGCCCGTTGATAGGGTGCTGGATTACTGATCCCAAGGTCGGGGGTTCACTGGGTTGTCACTGCTGTCCCCCGGTGCAGCTAACTGGGTTATCAAATGGCGGCCATGTCTCTCACTGTCTGTGGTGAGAGGCATGTAAAAGAACCATTGCTGACTTTCGTAAAGAGTAGGCTGCCTTGCAGCGTGTTTCTGCCCTGTGAAGGCCTGGCGAGCTGTCCAGGGTGTTCCCAGCCCTCGCCCAGAGTTGGCTAAGATGGGCGCCAGCCTCCCCGCGACCCTAATTAGGATTAAGCGGTCCAGAAAATGAATGAATGAATGAATGAGAGAGAGAGGAGAGAGAGGAGAGAGAGAGAGAGAAAGCTACTCACTCTTCTTATGGATGGCCACCATCATTGGTCTGTCCTCTGGGTGGAGAGAGAGTAGCACTGGAGTTCCCACCAGGTCCTGAGGCAGATAACCAAGCAGTGGAACAGCTCTCTCATCAACTTCCTGGAAGAGACAGCTGGGTGTGTGACTGGTGGTAAAGATCCGCTTATCTGGAGGAATACGAGGAGCTGGTATAGATAAAAGAAAAGCGATAAGTGCTTCAGTCAGTGGAAACATTCAAGAACAAAACGAACCAATAAAATATGTGGATATTTAAAAATAGTTTAATATGAATATAGGTGAACGTCAGACTATATACATGATTGTTGTAGTGTCTTCTGATATACACTAATCAGCTATAATGCCACTGACATGTGAAGTGAGTTTATCAAGTTACAGTAGCACTGTATTATCACATTCAAAAGAGCTACTGCTTTACAGCTTTAAGGGACATGCTAGAAAAATAGAGGCCAATCCAAGGCCCCACCTTACAACTAACAAGACTTAAAGGATCTGCTGCTCAGGTCTTGGTGTCAGATACATACACCTGCACCGTCTTGGCAGCACAAGAGGAACCTACATAAGTGGTGTTCACATTATGGCTAATCAGTGTACAATCACAGCTGAAGTCATGTTTTGATGTAAATGAGTGATGGAGGGAGAAAGGATGTGTCTTACCTTCGTATCCGGAGTGTACCCTCTCAACGATGAGCAGGCAACAGGGTTGGGGATCTGCAGTGTCAGAGTCGCGCAGTGTGAGCAGGTATGGGGTCAACCTGAATGGGTGATAGCGCATGTCTCCACTGGAGGAGCATTCTGCACTGATCCTGCAGAACATGGACTTCTCCTGGGTACACTCCACTGGAGGGGATGCTACACACATGCAGGAAAGATTAGTATCTACTTGATTTTAAAAATTATAAATGACTTATAATGATATATATTCTCCACTGGACATCTTGTATGCTTGCAAATACTTTGCCAAATAGATTCTCTAATCTTATGATTAGAAACTAGTGAGAATAAAATCAACCGAAACACACAAAGCCATATACAGACACACCCACGCACCAGATCCGATGCAGGAAGCCCATGAGGGTAATCTACAGGGGGCAGTGCTGCTGTAGAAAGTGCTGACATCCTGAGGAGCGAGAAGTTCTGAAAACAGAACCCCCTGCAGCTTCTCTGGTTTACTTCGCAACAAAGATGAGCCTTGCGGAGAGATGTACACCACCTTCCCGGATAGGAACGACACAGCCATGGAGAATGTATCCTAAAACGAAGGGAGATAATGTCTAAATGGGATAGCTTGCACACATCACTACTGACATGCAGGTTAACTTTTTGGCTGGGTTTGTGTGTTTCTCTGTGCAACGATCTCATAACAGATAAAAGGTCTGACTATGGAACAAAAGATAATAAATTTAACTCCTGGCTGACTCAAGATAACACTTATTCTTTTTTGCCCTTTTATTAAAGGTGGGGTACACCCTGAACAGCTCGCCAGTCCTTCGCACGGCCAACACACACACACACACACACACACACACACACAATCACACACAGCTAGGGGCAATTTGGAACATTAATTTAGTCTAATGTGCATGTCATTGGACTTTGAAGGAAGGAAATCCACGTATGCACGAGGAGAACAATCAAACGCTTTGGGTGAGCCCGGGACTTAAACCGAGGACCATTTTGCTATGAGGCGGAGGTGCTAACCACTATGCCACTGTGTCGGCTATTTTTGTTTCAAAGCAAAAAAAAATTTAAATATGATTCTACAAATGGAATCAATTTAAACACATATGGCGAGTACACGCTTGCCGCTAAAACTGTCCAGTACATGGCACAGGTGTTTCCCATTAGGGTGAAAAGGAATTTAACATGATACTAAAGGATTTTTACCATTATGAGGCAGGACAATTTTTGACATTTTGGTTCATACGGGGGACTATTGGGCTTGGCGGAGGTTTGCGCTCTCTGAGTGTTCTTGTGATATTAGAGTTTTGATCTAAAATGTATTATTTAAGGAACCTTATGTTGATACCTATTTAAAAGCATGTTAATATGAACTTGCATTCTCCCCAATGATTTTTCTCCCCTGTATGGTCACCACTCAGTTCTTACTCCCTTGCCAACTCTCCTCTATAGGTGCTTTCTGACCTGAGAAACTTTGTCCCAGTTCTCCAAACTGCTTAAGGAAGTACCCCATTTGCTGTGTCTGTACTCCACACGACAGGAACTGAGTGCAATCATCATTTTCAGAATGCTGTATTAAGAGTTTTTTAGCTCCTACTTCAGACTAGGTACTCTCCCAGCACACGGGGAACCATGCCTTATGTAAGTACATGATGACTCTACTGTGAATGGTCAAATATTTCCCCAATCTAACCCAGCCTGTGCTTACAAAGGAGGGAGGAGCTACTCCTTTAATTTACTTTAATTTTTTATTCACCTTCATACCAATCATCAACTTCAAAGTACTTTACTCCCTGTGTCAGTGTAACACACAAGCCGTGTAAAAAAAGTGTTACCGTAAAGCACACAAACATGCACGTGAACTGTCAGTCAAGTCCAGCCCATATGTGATGGAAGAACTACAATGATTTTGGTGCATCTAAGTGAGGTATAAAAATGATACGTTGATGGTAATGTAGTTCAGTGTATTGGGTTAATGGATTTTAAGCCATCACCAACTATTTTCCACTACAAACTCACCTTATATAATGCCAAATAAAAAATTACTATCAGCACATAACACTTGCTGCCCCCAATTCACCACGGTGGCATGATCTGTTTCTATAGAAACATGTCACCTAACCACGATACCTGAAAGTGGATAAGATTCGACCCTAATGTTTTTAGTTTATTGTTTTCACAGCAACACAAGAACACTGGTGAACAAGATGCACATTCATAGAAAAACACATCCAACTAGTGACTTCATCAAACTCGTACATAAAACTGACTGTCAGCAGCGTACAACACTTTAGTGCTCTTTCTGATACAGGAAAAAAACAAAACAAAAAAACAAAACCTAGAAGCCTCCCCTGGTGTTCATCTCAACGAGTCCCTGTTTGTCCAAAAATTCCTCATCATAAAATTGCCGACCAGGACAAATGTGGCTGACACATGCTTCCTACAAGACACCTGACACCAGCCACTGCTCTTCACGTTGCCTCACACCAGACCATAAACCCACTTGGACGAAAGCTAATTTTATCCTCTTCTGCATATAAGTGCACACTCAGCCAAAACTGACTTGTGTCAGTTGACTGACAGGGAAAGAGAGAATGAGTAAGCCATTCTTCTTACCCAGAAAGCACAGCAATTATGCACCTTTAGCTTCGGGGTGCAAATAGCTGTAGTATTGTCAGGAGTTAATTTCATGCGTTCTTGGCAATATGACCAACACTATTCCACTGCACCACTTGAACGCCTCTGATAGGCAGCATTTATTCACTGCCAGTGTGATACAAGTGAGTGCCTGACTTAATAATTGAAGCATTCAAACTGCATAAGAGTAAATAAGCCATTGACTTTAACTAAGCAAATGTCAGAAAATACAAAACCTCTGTTAAGAAGGAACACTCGGGTGTGTACTGAATATCAACTCACAATAACAAACCAACAATGAATGAATACTGAGAATGTCGTTTTCACCAATTAATTACACATTTCCACTCATGATACGCAGTACCACCACTAATGACCAAAATGATGTGTTCTGACCATTTAAAAGAATTTAAACCCAACCAACTACTTATTACTACTTTTCTAAAATGCTGTTTGCTGATACTTGAGGATATTTTCTTAGGTGGAATCTATCTGTATTCGATGCATTTGTTCATGCGATCATAATTTTAGGATGATTTACAAATTTATTATTACATATGAGAGGAGATATAGATTTAGAATTGTTTTTTATTTCTAATGAGTGACGCACAAAAAGCTGAAAGGGAGTGAGGGAGAAAGAGAGTGAGAGAGAAGGAGAGAAAGTTACAGAAAAAGAGCGTGAGAGAGAGAGAAAAAGAGAGGGAGAGAGAGAGAGAGAAAGAAAAAAGAGAGAGGGGGAGAGAAAGAGAGCCAGAGAGAGAGAGAGAGAAAAAGGGAGACGGAGAGAGAGAAAAAGAGAGAGAAATAGAGAGATAGATAGATAGATAGACAGATAATTTATTAATCCCAGAGGGAAATTCACCAGAGAGAGAGAGAGAGAGAGAGAGGTAGTCATAGGGAAAGAGACAATTGTGTATGAACTTGGATAAAAATAACCACAGGTGCGAGGGGGGGAGTAACACTATGTGTGACATGTACTAACCCTACTCTTAGTGAAAAAATAGGATCCTCCAGTACATAAGAGATGTTGATGGATATAATAAACTGAGGTAGATTACATGTATTAGAGCCTTTAAAGAGAAAAACAAAGAGAGGGAGAGAGGCGGGGAACTAATATATTATCATGATTGGAACAATGACCGAGGGGGAAAATAAATCGGAGAATATTACTGTATGAACATGTGTTTGTGAACGGTGTGTGTCGTGTGTGAGTACGTACTGTGTTTTTCAGCGTATATTCGGAGGTAATGTTATCAAGCTCTTCTATGGTGAATGTGGAAAGATCCAGACTGCAGCCATGACACTCTTCAACATTCCACTGATGATAATACTCCTGATTGGCTATAAAACACAAAAGCATAAAGTCATTAATGTACACTCTAAAGGGGAAGTCCACCATGTTTACAGCCCTCTGTTGCCTGCAAAGAAACTGCAATTCCACCAAATCAACATCTGAATCTCTATACGCCTAGTATGTTGGCTTTTATTGAAAAGGGAAAAACGGAGCGTACACACACTCACTCATACACACAACTGCCCCTTACCTTGCACTTGCTTAACACAGCTAAGGGCATATTTGAGGGCAGTGAGAGTACTGGAGCATCCTTTGGTCTTCCTCTCAGCTGGTAGGCGAATCTTGAGCTCCTTCAGTGCCCTCATCAGCTCCTTCTGGGTCTTCACACGAGCCGACTGCTCACTGCTGCAGCCACTGGTGGATGACGGGTCCTGCTCTGAGCTTGCACTCAACAAACTGTATGCCAGAGAACTGCTGGGAGGAGACGGGCTATGTGAGTTGGAGCTGGGACAGCAGAAAAAGAGTTGGGGAAGAAACGAGAAAAATAAATAAATAATGGTAGCCAAGCAGTGAATGGAGAGGTAATGAACATTACACTTAGTGCATTAGTACTTTCATCCATCTATTGTTCATCATATTATAGATTCATTCATCATGAGTTTCAACAACAAACAGAAATCCTTTCTTTGTTCTACATCCCTCCGTCTTAGTTCACATCTCTCACCTCTTGTTGCTTTCAGTAGTCTCCAACATCATGCCAGAATCTTTACCATTCTGACTTGAGGAGCTCTGGTAACTTCGCATGGACTGTCGTCCCCTGGAGCCGTTCTCTCTCTCCAGCCCTCCTTCGCTCTCTCTCTCTCCAGAGTCATTTCCACTAGACAGCGCATCCATGTCATCTGAATTTGGTCCCCGGGTATCACTGGATAATCCTGCGGATCCTGACTCACCGCTTGGTGAGGATCCTGTCCTGCCATTTGCTGGATTTGATGATGGGGAGTTGCTACTTGTGCTCGGTGAGCTGGTGTGCACCACCACCAATTCTTCCTCCTCAGCTCCTCCCACTTCCACCCTAGGAGCTTTGCTGGGGGTGGAGTCTGAGTTGTCATCACTCATAGTACGGTGAGAATATCTGGTGATAAGTCTCACCTATGCCGTGTTAAAAAAATTACAAAACAAAACAAAAAAACTACAGAAATGAATTAGGTTGGGCTGCAGGAACCGTAGAGGCAAATCATTTTGGGTTGAATCTTCCTCATGGGCTAATTTAGAACATTCACTGTGCCTTACGAGTCTTAAAAGCAAGATGGTGGATAATCTGCAAACTCCAACCTCTTGGGTAAATGATGTTGATGCTGACGATGAACTATAAGATTATATGTTATTTTTTGGGGTTTTTTTTTTGTAAACCAGAGACAAATAAACCGCTAATTTCAGAAACGGCGGAGGCCAAAACGATGCGGGCAAGAATACTGCTTATGAAACAGTCTTGGATGCAATCTTGCAGCCAGATGGACACAAACAGAATGTGGAAAAAAGAAAACCATAAAAAAAACACAGAATCTAGAAGACTCAGATCTATTTTCAGGATCTATCTGTTCCTCTTCTCCTTTTCACCTGCTTCTTCTGGTCCTCAATCAATTTTTCTGGATGACAGAGAAGAAGAAGAAAAAGAGGTGTAATTCAAAGGACAGTCTAAATATTACCTTTGTTTTTGCAGTTTTAAAGTCCTAATGACTTTGAGGGGTTAAATCAACCACACACACACACACACACACACACACACACACACACACAGACATACATACATACATATATATATATATATATATATATATATACACACACACACACACACACACACACAAACAAATATGTCATGGTATCATTTGGGTCCCCTTCTCATAAAAATCTGCTCTCTACTATTCTTACTATCACACCTCTGGCTTTTTATGCCCTTCTTATATACTCAGTGTGCCAAAACCTGGGTTTGGTATGTAGATTTTCTTGGAGATAAAATTAGGCCGTGCTTCAGTGTACATTACCTACATATTCATCAATCAAACATAACAGTGAACATTATGACCGCTGAAAAGTGAAGTGAGTAACACTGATTATCGTGTGACACTGGCACCTGCCAAGAAGTGAGATGCAACAGGCAGAAAGTAAACAGTCGGTTCTAGAAGTTGACGTGTTGGAAGCAGGAAAAATGAGCAGCGTAAGGATCTAAGTGACTTTAAAAAGGACCACACAGTGAGGGCTTAACAACCGGGTCTATTTATCTTTGGGGGTGCTCCCGGTATGCTGTGGTAAGTGGTCCAAGGAAGGAAACCAGTGAGCAGACAAGAGCATCATGGGTGCCCAAGGCGCAGTGATGCACATAGGGAGCGAAGGCTAGTACGTGTGTTCTGATCCCACAGAAGAGTTACTGCAGCACAACCTACTGTAACTGTAGTGTACTGTAACTGGCTAGGATAGAAAGGCGTCAGCACATACAGCGCATTGCAGCTTGCTGTGCATGTGCTTTGCTGATGCTCATGTTAATGCTCATGTTATGGCTGATCAGTGTATAACCAGATACAACTTTTTTAAAAAGCCCAGCTGACACATTATTTGGTTTTAAGGGAAATTACATATTAAACGTCACATTAGGTTTTCAATCAGGTCTTTACGTCTGGCCTGTCAGCCCAAATGATTTTCACATCCATCTGCCAGCTATCTGGATCTTCATTTTGGTAGCTATATTTAAGTCTATCTAATGTTCTTGATTTAGGCATGTTGAATCAACGGAAGTGCCTTCTTCTTTTCCTGTGTTAAATTATGACCCAGCCTAGTTGCATACTAGAATTTTAATGGGTGGAGAGTGAGGATTATGACTATTTATCTATACAGATATGATCTATAGATGAATAATCATTTAAATGCCCCCAAATCTTTAGATTCCTTCAGCGTTCTCAGTATGATTAATAGTACTGGGATGTGTATTTCTAAGGGTTTCCGCCTCTTAATGTTTCTCAGGGAGATCTTAAGCTCTTGGGTATGTAATATATCAGTGTCGGAAGTTTTTGTGTAGCTTTGGCACTGCTTAGTTCAGATCTGACTTATATATTTAAACACTAATGCAGACTTGCAGATACAATTTTAAGATATCCACCCACAGATTCTTGAAAAGCATAGTGTTACTTTTCATCATTCGTTCTGTTTGGTTCACAGATGAGTAGTTCCTGGAATCTGCAGCCATGTGGACGTTATTTTTATGGTATTTTTTTGTGATGACTTACTGAAAAACATGACCGTACCACGATCACAATCGAAAGCCACAACAAGCTAATTGAAATGATCTGTGTTTTTATGAACTCTTTCAGTTATACAATTCTTTCCATTTTTTTAAGGATGCTTTAAGTTTTACTTTTGAGTTTTGATATTTTATATGCAACTCACTGATCATTTAAATACAGACATGTGCATAGTTTGGCGTATATGGAATGTAGGCTTTGCTTCAAAGGTCATCTTATAAAGCATGTGACAGTCTTAGTGCTTTCTCTCTCTATGAAATACCTTAAGTTAGGGAAGAGCAAAGGGCAGAACAGTTAATGACAAGGTTGCCAGGTTTGTGGTTTTTACACAATCTGGCCAGTTAAAAAATATCTTATTGCCATCACAACTGTATTTTACAGCAACTGATCAGAGTTAAATCCAAAAATGTTTTGCAAATAAAATCAGAGTATATGTGTAGACTGTGAATTTTCCTTTCCCACTGAATTAATTGACTAGATTCAGGTCTTTTGTACGGTTTTTCATATGTAGCTGACTTATAAACCTGTAAATTGTTGTGACAATGGTTATTGGAAAGGTATGAAAAACCCTCAAAATGAGTTTCCAGAAAAGCATCGGAATGTATTTATGCAACATGTAAAGACTGTACACTGTTGACACTCAATGGCATATTTCAGGGTTCCTTTAAAAAACACTACCAATCAAAAATTTATCATTTACGCAGTTTAATGTCTCAATACACTGTGAAATGAAAGCATTGATAAAAAGTAATAAAAGTCTGAAGACTGTGATGGCGTTCCATGATTTGAAACCTAACTGTCCTTTTGTTCTGACATTACATGAGGCAGGGTACATGCTGAACAGATCGTCAGTCCCTGACAAGATCAACACACACATACACACTCACACCAAGGCGCAATTTGGGACAGCCAATTAGACTATCGTGCATGTCTGTGACTGTG
>JAQMYF010000010.1:12464993-12469993 GCA_030014195.1 Neosilurus mollespiculum | reverse complement strand
CCAGGTTGTCACTGCCATCACCACAGGGAGAGGCATGTAAAAGAATCATTGCTGTCATTCCTAAAGAGTAGGCCATCCGGTGGCGAGCTGTCCAGGGTGTACTCTGCCCTCACTGCCCTCCGTGACCTTAATTAGGATTAGGCGGTTCAGAAAATGAATGAATAAACGAATCATAATTACTAGTATACCGGCCACAAAGCAATCTGTTAAACTGTCTTGAGGAAGATTTAATAAGCTGCTATGGTGGCGTAGTGGTTAGCACGCCCGCTGCATGGGTTCGCGTCCATGGCTCGGTGAGGGCGTTTTTTTTTGGGGGGGAGTTTTAAGGTTGTGCCTGTACTTGCGTGGGTTTCCTGAAACTGGGTACTCCAGTTTCCTACCACAGTCCAGATGTTAGACCCTGCAATGAACTGGCGAGCTGTTCAGGGTGCACCGCCTTTGCTCGTAGTTGGCTGAGATCAGTTCCACAAGAACTGAACATATGTCTATTAAGAAAGCTTATAAGTTCTACTTTGGATGCAAGTCGATGTCCAAGAAGAACCCTCGCCTCATCGTTTTTGTTGTGAAACATGTACAGTCAACCTGAGCGCTTGGCCCAGAGGAACCCAAAAGTCAATACCATTTGGAAGTTTCTGCAACAGTCCCAATGATGTATAAACAGAAGGATGATGTGAAAGATGTGTTACTTCTCTCTGGGCTGTACTGGCTCTCATCTTCACTCTGGTCCCGACTGAAAGCATAGCAAACAGTTCCCAATTGATTATTATGTCCTGAAGTGAAAATATGTTTTCATTCGGAGGGAAATCTCAGCATTATTTTGTCTTCAAAGCAGAAAAATGTGAAAAATATAACAGTACAGTGCAAGTTATTCCTTGCAACTGTGAAAAGTTTTGGGGTGATACAAGAGCAATGGAAGTAATCAAGTTATGTTACTTTAATACTGTGATACTTTGATTAGGTAACGAACTACATTACAACAGATAACTACCTTTAGCCAAAACTGAGTTTTTGTGTAGGCATTGCAATCGCTTGTGCATCTGTTTGTTTACTTATCAGTTAATCTGTAAACAAAATCCTGACCACATCCATGCAAAGATTTTTCACCTTGGTTTCAAAATTGGGCGAGGCACTACTTTACCTGAGTCCCAGAAATGATTTGATTTTGTAATGTCTGGGTCAAAGCAAAGATAAGATTTCAAGAGACATTTTTTTGACATTTTCCATGTCAAAAATAGACCACAGGGGACCAGACGGTCCCGCCGAAAGGACCATTTCATAATATACCAATATAGAACAAGCATAGAAAGTTTGAAAGCCCCAGCTTCAGCATGTGGCAAGTAAATGTCCAGAAACCTAATATACAGTTTTGCCTCTGTGGCCTTGAAAAGTAGGTCAAGGTCACTCACACACAAATTCATCCTAGCACTCATAGTAGTGAGCCAGCATACCAAGTTTAAAGCCCCAGTTTCAGTGCACGGCATTCAATTGTCCAGAAATTAAAGTGTGGCGGACAGACAGATGGACGGAACACATTCCTAAAAATATTTAAAAATATTACATTTACATTTATGGAATGTAGCAGACCACCTTATCCAGAGCAACTTACATTTATTGTTGTTATACAACTGAGCGATTGAGGGTTAAGGGCCTTGCTCAAGGGCCCAACAGTGGCAACTTGGTAGTACTGGGGCTTGAACCCTTGATATGATCAGTAACCCAGAGCCTTTACCACGGAGCCACCACTGCCCTTTTTGGAAACAAAATGACACGGACCCATAGCTGCAATGAGGGAACAATATGAACTAATGGACCCACTTTCAAACAGCTTAATCCCCTTTCGCATTGAGAGGTCTAAATTAAGGTCACAGCATTTTGAGCGCTAATAACTTTGAAATCGGTGCCGATAAACACACTGTTGCTATTAAAAACACTAATAGGAAACCATATAAGGACTTACATAATATAAGACGAGCACATGGGTGATTAAAACCAGTACTCATAGTATCTGCCACATTATCCACGCTGCGCAGCAGAGGTACCTGGCACTCTATGAGTGGCTCGCTAATTAGAATTTGTATCTGAATTTGTTTTAATTTTTAAAAGTAACTCTCCCAACTTTGGTCTCAAGCATGAACAGAACTCAAGAGTGAATGGAAAACATTACTCATCCAGATGTCAAACCCTTAAACCCTAAAAGCTAAAGTAGGAAGATTTACTGTTTATTGTCAACAGACACAAAATGTAATATTTTTAGAAACATTAGGACATTACCCGGATTATAACAGTATTTAAACTTCTTTTTTGCAGATTGAAAGCCTCCGTTTCTACACTGTTCATGTGCAATTTTTGGCATTTTTAAAAAATAAAATCAAATAAAGTTTATCCAGAAAGCTGTCCTTTTACATAATAGCAATGTACACCCTCCATTATCAGTGTGTTCAACAGTACTGATATGGGAAAAAAACTGATAGCACAGAAACACGATAGCATGGGACTTCTGTTGAAACATATACAGGACAAGAATTATGACTGGAACATCTGTTGTGATCTAAAAGTATTGGCACTACGACTAGGAATGCAGTCCAGATATACAAAGAACGGTTATTTCCTTTGTGGGTCAGCCGTGCTACAGTCATTTTAACATAAAAAACAAAACAAAAAAAAAAACCCTGGCTGCCCCATAATTACTTCTTTTCTTGGCTGAAAAGTGTCATGTGTCATCAACATGCTGACACAACAAATATATAGTTACCCCCTCTTAATATAAAACTCGGATTGAAGAAAAAAAAAGTGGAATCAATCAGTGACGATAGTGATGGGTTTGGTGATTTGCTTTATGGAAGGTTCTTGGTGCAGTCTGTGATAAACATGTTGAAAAGGTTTCACTAGGACACTGAGAATAAAAAAGTGGTATCAGTGCAGTTGGAAGCCATCAGTGCTTGTTGAGTATCGTTACACATGGACATGATGGGCACCAGACGGCGAGTATGAAAGAAAATCAGCTGCAAAATATTTTAAGCTCAGCTGAAGTAACCCAGTGGGTCAGCGTCACTATGTGCTTAATCTTCATGTCAATAAATCCAGTACATCTATTTTAATGTTTCTCCAAACTCAGTTATGATACAACAGATAATTAATTTTTGTATTAAGCATGACACTATCATCTCTTTTTTTCCAGGAACCTAAAATTTTGAAAACATTTGTTGTCCAGTGTTACCTGTAATCATGTAGTACAAATTGTGTCTCATGTTATACAGCAACTTTACTTACTTATCTGCTGAACTGCTTAATTCCACTAACGTAGGGTCTGACACTTTTATTACAAGTTTTATTCATGTAGGTTGTTTTAAGACACCAAGTTGCTGCTATACTTTTCTCAATGTCTTATAAACGACCTGTATAATAGGGTTGTAAAGTCGACAGTTTGCAGACGACTGTTTGCATTGGTAAGCTTTACAACATGGTGTTCTGCTGAACTGTGTAATTAATGTGCACACTCTGTATTGGTACCGTGTAGTCCAGTGTACTCTCCTGCTGTATTATATGTTGCACCATAGCCTATGAACAACATTTCATATACACGGATTAGTTTTTTGGATGAAAGAAAATAAAGCCCACTTGACAAACAATGGCAAAACTGAAGAGAAAGCAATTCGTAGCAGATTCTGGCGTAATTTTTCTTTATTGACACATTTATCTTTATCTTTATCTCATTCCTACTTGGTACGGAGCAACTGTGTGCACACAATTTCCTCCGGGATCAATAAAGTATTCTGATTCTGTAAAGCTAAATTGAATAAGAGTGCTAGAGGACCTGAATGTACACAAAGGACACTAAAACTGAAGAAATTATTGACAAGTGGTGGCTAGAGCACCTAAGCCTTATAAAAATAGAAAAAGAAAATGTATTCAAAAAGAACCAGGCGAGACCAGCTGAGAGAGAAAGTCCCTCCAGCGTGTGTTCTGGGTCGACCCCGGGGTCTCCGGTTAGACATACCCGAAACACCACACCAGGGAGGCGTTTGGGAGGCATTCTAATCAGATGCCAGGCCCACCTCAATTGCTCCTCTCAACGTGGAGGAGCAGCGGTTCTACTCTGAGCTCCTCCCAGATGACTGAACTTCTCATTCTCTCTCTAAGGGAGAGACCTGCCACCCTGTGAAGGAAGCTCATTTCAGCCGCTTGTATTCGCGATCTTGTTCTTTCAGTCACTACCCAAAGCTCGTGACCATAGGTGAGGTCAGGAACGTAAATCGACAGCTTTTGCCTTCTGGCTCAGCTCCCTCTTCACCACGACGGACCGGTACAAGTTCTGCTTTACAGCAGAGGCTGCACCGATCCTCCTGTCAATCTCCTGCTCTATCCACCCTTCACTTGTGAACAAGACCTAGAGATACTTCAACTCCTCCACTTGGGGCAGGACCTCATTCCAGACCCGGAGGGTGCATTCCACCCTTTTCTGGCTGAGAACTGTGGCCTCGGACATGGAGGTGCTGATTCTCATCCGCTCAATGGATCACACTCAGCTGCGAATCGCTCCAGCGAGAGCTGAAGGTCCCGGCTTTATGAAGCCAAAAGGACAACATCATCCACAAAAAGCAGAGATGAGATCCTATGGCCACCAAACCAAAACCCCTCAATGCCTCGGCTGCGCCTAGAAATTCTATCCATAAATAATATGAACAGAACCGGTGATAAAGGACAGCCTTGACAACCCCCACTGGAAATGAAGTCGACATGTTGTTCCCAATGCTGATCAAGCTCTGGCTCCTGCAATATAGAGAGTAAATGGCACATAGCAACGGGTCCAGTATACCATATTCCCGGAGCGAGACAGCCCGAGGGACATGGTCGAAAGCTTTCTCCAAGTCCACAAAGCACATGTGGACTGGTTGGTCAAACTCCCATAACCCCTCCAGGATTCTGTAGAGTGTGTAGAGCTGGTCAAGAGTGCTGCGGCCAGGACGAAAACCACATTGTTCCTCCTGAATCCGAGGTTC
>JAQMYF010000010.1:12435541-12458746 GCA_030014195.1 Neosilurus mollespiculum | reverse complement strand
ACGAAAATCAGCAATGGTTCTTTTACATGCCTCTCACCATAGACAGTAAGAGACATGGCCGGCATTTGATAACCCAGATAGTGGGGCTTGAACCCCCGACCTTGGGATCAGTAATCCAGCACCTTACCACCAGGCCACCACTACCCCACAATTATCTTCATTTTTATTATTATTTTTTTTTTTGGTTTTTGTAATTGATATTTCTTCTCTCTTCATCTATCTATTACATACACTGTCCAGCCATAACATTTAAACTATATGCCTATTATTGTGTAGGTCTGGCTCCAACCCTTCAAGGCAGGGACTCCACAAGACCTCTGAGGGTGTGCTGTGGTATGTAGCACCAAGCACTTCCCAGCAGATTCTTTAATTACCATACGTTGCAAGGTGGGGCCTCCATAGTTTGGACTTGTTTGCCCAGACATCTCACTCGGAATTCGGAAAACCATTCCTGAACAGTTTTGCAGTATGTCAGGGCTAACTATCCTGCTGAAAGAGGCTACTGCTGTTAGAGAACACGACTGCCATAAAGGGGTGTTCTTGGTCTGCCTGTTCACTTGCAGCTTTATGTAACTCACTCTGTGACAGACGTCACCATAATGAGATAATCACTGCTTATTCTCTTTACCTCTCAATGATTTTAGAGTTATACCTGATTGTTGTAAATAATTCCTTAACACCAAATGACTAATGCTGACTGGTTAACAAGCAACCAGAACTGCCCACACACACACACAAACATATAAGACGAGTGTTCACTGAGGCAGTAATGCTGGCATACACATAACACTGGAAATATAACATTAACAATAAATGCTTGCATTGCATATTTTTATGAGCTTCATACTTCATGTTATGCCAGAGCAAACAAAAGATATGCTTCGATAGTGGCATCCACGTGTTTTTTTCACCCGTCGAACATGCTGAGGAGGGACTTTTGAATTACAATCTGCAAATTATTAGTTTACAACCCACCACAAACAGCACATGTGAAAAAAAAAAAAAAAAAATCCCAATTGTTCATACAATTCCCTGTGGTTCAAAGGGTGCCCCGCCTCACGTTCATTTAAATTTATAGCATTTAGCAGACGCTCTTATCCAGAGCGACGTTCACCTGTAGCTGTTGCATTATCTTTGATCCGAGGGATCTCTCATGGTCTACACTAAACCTGAGGGACTTCTGTGCAATGAATAGTAAATAAACCAGCCAGTGTCTTACATTTAAACATGCAAACGGATGAAATGATATCACATAAACAAATTACATTCTGACAGCTGATATTATTTAGATCCATCATTTTATTCCGATTTATTCTATCTACAACCTTTATTTATTTATTTTTGAATATGAATACCATAATTCATTCCTAGGATTAAACGACATGGTTAACCTACCAGAAAAATTTTATTTGACTCATAGGCTACTTCTAATCAGACAACATGTTCCTGGCTGTAAAATAAAGTCCAGCTTCAAGCAATCACCATCTAATAATAATCATATGACATAATAAACAAATAAATAAACAAACAAACACATACATAAATAAATAAAACAGCTGTCATATCAAACATGTTTTTTTTTTTGTTTTGTAATTAGACGCGATGGGTCAGAAGGTTCCGGGTTCGAGTCCCGGGCTTGACGAGGGTGTTTCTATGTGGAGTTTGCATGTTTTCCCTGGGCTTGCGCGGGTTTCCTCCGGGTGCTCTGGTTTCCTCCCACAGTCCAAAGACATGTTAACTGGTTGTTCCAACTTGCCATTAAGTCAGAGTATGAATTGTTCCGTGTATGTTGGCCCTGTAATGGACCGGTGAGCTGTTCAGGGTGTACCCCACCCTCGCCCAGCGTCGGCGGAGACAGGCTCCAGCCTCCCTGTGCCCCTGATAGGATTAAGTGCTGGAGTATAAATGGGTATTGTCAGTGGTTGTTATTGCTGGTGTGCTGCAGGTGGAGCTGGCACGACTGTGGGATGGATTGTGCTGGTCTAACGAGTTTTAATTCAGAAAGGTCGGCCTGGTGAGGAGGATCTCTGCTCCCTTTCACGTTTTGAATACGATCTGCTTTAGGGAACATTCCCAGACTACCCTCAGAAGTGAACTGTGATATAAATATATCGACATGACATGACCAAAATAGTAAGAATGACCAGTCACACTCAGGAGCAGGAATAACACGACAATCCTAAATGCACATGAGTACATTTCGATCTTTAGTAAAACGATAATCACACACACTCACACACACACTCACACACACACACACACACACACAGCTTTTTGACAGCATAAACCGTTGCATCACTGGGGGTTGATATTGTTATGATCCCTATAATAAACCACTGGCCTTACCTTTTCAGCCTTGTAGTGTTTCCTCCGGACAAAAAAAAGACCTTCTCGTATCACTTTTCGACTATTCGATTTCCAGCCTGTTCGTTGTTTGAGCTGGACTTCACGTCGCTTGAAGGTCGCCAAGTGAAGTGCTTATTGTGTGGCACACTTTCCTCTCCCCTGTGCCACCCCAGACACGCAGTAGTACACGTTCCTGAACGTCCCACTGCAAGCTGATAGCATACGCCCTCCCCATTGGCTGCCTGCACTCACAAATCCGACCTATTCACGTCCAGCTCGGTGCTGATTGGCTGTTGGAGGCGGAGCTTGCCGCACGGGGCCCAGCTGTCACGTTGCAGCATGCCTGCTCCGAAGCGGACGTAACCTGCGCAATGTTTGAGGCTGTCTGAAAGGCCGACGTGGACCTAATATACGCGTGTTTCCTAAGATCTCAACGTATCGTGTACCATTAACGCTTCCTTTCTGAAACCCGGAAAAGACGGTGAAAAAGAAGATTGTCGAACATTTATGATGTACTAAATCATACAAAATGTCGTTGTTCTTAAAAAATAATACCAATAGTTTTTATTATATAGAATTTATTCAGCTTTTGCACGACTAATTACTTTAAACACAGTCATGTAACATAGTTTGAGACGTCATATTTTGTCATTTTAATCCGTTAACCGCTTTTAGTGCTCCCGAGCAATTTCTTAAACCTGTGTTTTCGAAAGATTACGGTAAGCCTTCGATTGCCTGGGCACCTACATTTCCTCGTGCCTCTGTGGCATGTAGATGGTGACGTCACTGACTCTGCTTAAACTCACCAAGTCACGCGGACGGTGGCGTGCTAAGATGCGCATGCGCAACGACGAACTTGGTGAACCGTCTGGTGTGTACATCGAAACACTGCGTGCTTTTTGCCTGTATGAATAAAATCTTCAACCTTGCATATTTAATTTGGATCTTATAAGCATAAGTTGATTTCAGTGAACCAAGGCACGTTGTTAATTTTATAGAAAAACGTAATTTCGTGTTCAATATCTTATTGACGTTACAACATTGCCATCTGCTGGTGTCGGAGTGCAACTACATCTGTTTTGGAACACAATGAGTTTTGAAATGTATAATTAGTGCCTTTAATTTCTCTTCCATCAACACAAATCCATATTCAAATATTCTTCTTACAAACATGTCTGTCATGCTCATTTACTATCCAAATGAGAATTAACATAATAAACATAATCTTTCACGTTGAGTTCATCTGTAAACGTTACTATACTATACTATACTAAATCTCAAATTTTGGAGGGCCATAGACTGTTAGAGGTCTTTGTTCCTCTGCACCTCTCTTCTCACTCCTGTCCACATCTGAACTTTTTTTCAGCAGCTCTGCAGCCAGCTCTGGCCTGCCGATGCGAGTCAGACAGTGGGCAAGCAATGGCCATTTTGGTGTAAGGGATGGCAAGGCTTGTCTCCATGTGGTCAGGATGTGGAAAATCTGCAGCGCAAGGTTGTTTGGAGCTCGGAGTCGGGCCAGCTGGACAGATGAACGGCGCAAACGAAGGCACATGACCAGCAGGGATGCATCTTCTTCAGATAGCTCACTACATAGCCAAGTTAGCAGCTCTTCACAGAGTGGTTCTGGCAGGAGACGAGGATAAGGGTAAATAAAAATTACAAGAGGGGGTTGATTTGAACATTTCGACATACCTGCCTGATCATGCCGCAAGAATTTTGCACTGATTGGTCGCGATATAGTTTTCACCGTCTGAAACACAAGGCAATAACAAATCCTTGTTATAACACGTCCTTGAGTGAAAGTGAAATCATTTTAGTTTGTTACAATTAGAGGAAAGGAAAGCGTAGAAGCAGTACATGAGACTAGAAATTGGGATATGGCTTTATAGAAGTAAAATGATTTGAACATGTAAAAAAAATGCAATTTTATATGAACCTGAACTTATTTATATGATTTCACCTTTGGAAGAGTGAGTGACAGCTTACAGACCGGGTGTCCTAAGTTATAGTCTTCTGATATAACTGCTCTGTCGTCCCTCCAAACCAGCTGGTCTTTAGGGATTTGGAAAAGTATAGCCAAGCCTTTGTAATGAGGCGAGCTGGAGTTTCCAAAAGGGTCCAGTTCCTTTAGCTGCAGACAGAGCCAGTTCCTCCTCTGATTGTGAAATGTGAGTGTATGAGGCTCTGTGCACTGCTCAACTGCAAAAACATCTACATCCAGCTCACACAAACCAAAAAAACCAAACAAATCAGAATTATACTGTATAATGCTGCATTACACTGAGGGCCTTGCTGTGCATTCAGGATGTTTACATGATCAGAAAGGCTTTGTAACAATCAGAGGTAAAACCTTTACATTTTCTAAAACTGAAAATTTGCACACTTGGTTGCGTCCGGCCCCGGCGGCTTTCTTTGAAACACTTCTCTGAGCCGCTCTGACTGACACTGTTAGCAGCTAAAAAGCGGAAAAAGCAGAACCAGCTGGCAGACATTAGAGTGTTTTTTTAGACAGTAAGCAAGTAAATACCTAAATAATAGTGTTGTTGCCAACATGAGTGTGCAATGTAGGCAAAGAAAACTATAAGGTAGGCTATCTGCTTCCGCCTCCGAGGCAAACTACATTTCTGTAAATTAATGCGCTCATCCCTTCACAGACGTAATGGGAACGGGAGGAGGATGAGAGTAGGAGGATTATAAAATATCACATTCATTTTAAGACAAATCAACAAAATACAAATAAACTTGGAATTAACTTAAAAGTCCACTGCACATTCTTGTGATTCCAATCACAATATAATGTTCATATAATAATATAATACAGTAGAGAGAAATGCACTTCTCCTTTCTAGGGGAGAGTTCTCATTTGGACCAACCCCCAGTGTCTAAGCTATGGTTAAGCCCTTGCTTGTATATAAAAACTATGATGAAACATCCTTTCATAAATGGAAACTAATTAGCGTTGGCAAATTGTTATGGTATCAGAGGAATAAACTATTTTGGGGGGATGCTGTTCTGAGAAAGTAAGAACTCTGGTGATAAGAGCATTACAATGACTCACTGTAAATTATTTATTAATAACAGCATACCCTGGCATGTTTGATTTCCTAATTATTGGATATATTTTGTGAAATGTAGCACTTTTAACCATAATAATAAGGTACATTTTGGGAAAACTGATTGATGAAGAAATGTACTGTAATGCAAGCATTGTCTTCACCCTCTCCTGCATAGCAAAATCCCCAATGTTGAATTAACACCCTACAGCGTTGATATATGTCCAGTTGGACTCAAATAAACACCCTGGGTGTCAATTTAACACTAGGGATTTTACTGTGTACAGCTCCAACATAATGATGTAACATAGTTCTGTACCTCTGCTTGTTATGTTACCACTGAATTTTAGCAGCAGCTGCTCTCCCTCCCTCATCAATATCTCAGCAGATTGATATGGAGACCCACAGTAAGCCTGGGCATGGAGCTCAGCCAGCCCCCAGCTCAGATCTCTACTTGGCAGGATAGCCAGAACCACACTGCTGGGGTCCTTCTGTCTTTTGTGGATGCCTATGTGTACTGTGCGGGTCCTCAGTGACTCCTGTAGCTCCTCAGCAAAGAGCACCAAGCAAGAAGGTCTTAGAGAAGAGAGCAGATGAAGGACTATCAGTCTAAAGTAAAGAAGAAGATTCCATCAGCATAAACATAAACTGGATACAGACAACCACTCAGTAACGAGAATTTCCCCCAAAACATTGAATAGGTACCGCTCATAGTTCTCCAAGATCTCAAAAGAAACAAGGTCATTCTGCATGTTCCTCACAGTGACTTTATCCAGAACTTTCCAGCACTCATCTTTCCAGCCCAGGACAACCAGCTGCGCTTTAGTCGGCTTTTTGGATGCCTTCATTAATGCACTTAAAAGAATTATTTGGAAAGAAATTACACATAAATACAGACTAGTCGGGTTTCAAAAAACACATTGTTAATTTTAAAATAAATAAGATTCATGAAAAATATTTTGTGCAATCAATACACTGTCCGTCTAATTGTGAGAGTGCACTGTCATACACTAATATATCATTGGACTGCCTTTAGCATTGACTACAGCACATCACCATGGCATTGTTTGTTTCAGTTGGTCAGGTCGAGGCTCAGCAACATTACCCAGCAAAAAAATGAAATCATCTGACAACCGTCTTGTACTGAATGACCAGATCATTTCATCAACTTTCCTTCCCTGATGAAATAAAAAAAAAAATAGGGCTCATATAATTAAAAAGTGGTTCAGAGAGCACGAGGAATCATTTACACACATGAACAAGGTCATGGAACAAGTAGTAAGGCACAGGACAAAGTTATAAAATTAAAATTAGATTTTTTTTTTTTAATAAAAAGCTTAAACTGCCTAAAATACAAAATAAAAATAACTAAACAATTACAAAGCAGAAAGCATCTCAAATAAGGAGAAAGATTTTTTAGAAACCCCAATCACTCCAACCATGACATGGGGGGATAGTGTTAACTACCAAAAAAGAAAATAGGAAAATAAACCAAAAATACAGAAATATACCACAAACTATCACAATAAGAATATACTTGATTTAATAATTACCTACTAAGCTTTTTTGCTGCCACCTAGTTTAGTCTACTTCCTGTTATTTATTTATTTAATTTTTTTTGCATAAAAGCTCCACCCCTGTAAGCTTCAAGTCTTTTGCTCATTGGACTTCAAGCAGTGGGTGGAGGAAAGAGGTAAGTGGCAGTTCTAAGGTAGAAGGTTAGCTAAGTATTGCTATCTCAATAAAATATTTTAAGATGTATTATTTCAGGAAATTACATGTTATGTGTACTTACTAAGTACTACCACCATGGTGGCGGGTGAAGTCGTGTCTATAACGCTGTTGAAAGTCTTTGGTATGTGCTTGAGAATACTTCATGGAGTGGTTCAGTTTTCACTTCAGATGGTGATAAATGTTTATGTTGCCTTAAGTGTACCGGTATTGGTCATGCTTACAGCATAAGTCGTTTTTAATGTATATGTCTGGGCCATATAAGAAATATCCTGGTTTCTCATTAGAACTTTTTGAAACGTGGCATGGTTGAAGCCCAAAAGCTGTGAACTGGAGCTCCAAGGAAGTTTTCCGATGCTAACAGCTAGCGTGCCAGCTAGCCGCCTATAGAGTTGCATCCCTTGGTTAAGCGGTGCAAGGTATTAAGCACTCCAAGGTTTGAGTGTGGTTTTAAAAAAAAGAATAAATTGATGCCTGTGGTATGGCCTGTGCTTATGTTATGTTATCCGCAATTTCTGCTCTTGTTGTTTGTGCAGCTGTATGCTTTGCACTCCACTATTTTCCTGGCGATACAGCTCAGCACTGGCCGATAATGTGTTATCTTAGACTGGTGTCTGCTGCATGCAGCTCAGCTAATAGAACAAAATGAATTTGCGTCACTACCAGGGCTGGAACAGCTAATGAAGAAGACAACATGTTACTGCACATGCGTAGTTGTAAGAGTAGTGTGGTAGCATCCGCACATACTTGACAAGAAGCAAGGACTGACATTGCCTGACAGAATCGCAGATGTCGTACATGATCCTTTTATAGAGCTACTAATACAAATTCACTTCAAGTACAAAACAACGTCATGAAGTTTACATGCTGAAACCAAGGCTAAAGGCAGTCCAACAACACAGTGGAGTGTCTGACATTTGTTTTGGCTGGGTAGTGTGTGTGCAAAAATTCAAGGTTTGTACTAAATTTTTCACTTTCATATTCACTATCATTTTTTTTTTTTTAAGTTAAAGAATATATTGCCTTGCAGCCAAAGAAAGGAAAAACCACAAGATGCCTCTACCTGACCCCATGGGATGAGATGGTGTCGGGCATAAAAGCTGTGTTATCAGAGTAAGTGCAGCTCTTCTCCTGTCCTGTCTTCATCTTAGGAGGACATGGCACTGTTATGTTCAAAGGTTGTTGAAGGCTTACAGTTAAAGGGTGACTCAGATATAGTAGAGGGCTTGTGGTGAGGATGGAGTGGCAGGAATCATTTCTGCTCTTCAGCAAAGACAACAGCGTAGCATCAACAGGCTGCACCTGAGAAGAAGGGAATAAAACACAGTTTGGAAAATTAGATATTGGAGGTAAAGGATAGCTGATGTCATTTTACACAGAGCAGTGTAAAGTCATGCAGGTATTCTTAACATGTGCCGTGTGGTTGGTTATATGTACACAGAATGTAAGGATGCTAACAGTTAAATTGTGTTTCACTGTACATGATGCAAGAACTGCCTTTAACATGCATTTTTGTTCTTGCCAAGTTGGCTGACTTATCTAGTCACTATTCTCTGCATATGTTATCTAGCTTAATTAGACTAGCATTGTCCAATTTTATAAATTCAGTTAAGCAGATAGGGTTCCATTCGTCACAATCAGGATGAACTGCTTACTAACAGTAAATGAATGATAAGATGAACCAATAAACTAACGGCTGTCTGTTGGCTTTGTATTTTTTCTAATATACACAGTATGCATGAATATTTACACATCTGCCGTTGTCTCTGTAAATGAAGGAGCTACTGAATTTAAATGACTAGGAGTACCATTGCTTGGGCAACCACAGGTGTGCTGAATGATCCAGGTGGGTAATTTAGGCATATCCTGGAGTCCACACTTAGTTTAAGACGCAGACCTCTTTTTGGCACTGTGAACGTCTCCCTCTGCAAATGTGATAATACCACAAATACTCCAAGAGTGTAAACCCTCACCACTGCAAATGTACCCTGAGGGGAAAAAAATGCACTTAACCAAGTAAATCAATATTATTGTTTAAGAAATAATTTTTAAAAGTACAGTGTGTAAGATTTAGTGCTATCTAGTGATGAGTTTACAGATTGCGGCTAAGTGAAATTTGATTTCCAACCCACCCCCTTCAAAGACCGTGTCGTTCTGGGATACTGTAGAAAACTGGCGGTGCAAGACGCCATCCTTCATGTGAGGGGGCCTGCTGATGTGTGTATAAACGGCTTATTCGAAGGTTTTAAAAATCTTTTTTTTATGGTTATAAATGAATGAGAACTTATTTATTGATGCACTTAATTTCTGAGCGTAGATCAGAAAAATCTTACACACTGTACCTTTTAATAAATTGAACAATGTAAATTGCTGTCACAGACCCTGTGACCTCCATAGATGCCCTCAGTGGCTACCGGAGTGACATAACTGACCCTCTGCTCTTGATCCACTACTTTCACCACAGCCTCATGGTATTTCAGGCGGTAACAAGCCTGAAAAGGTACAGCTATGGTAAGCGGAAATGGACACTTCATGTTGCTGATGTTTTCGAGTCGGATCACGCTGCTGATTAGCTCCTCTGAGCCGGTCACCACGAGAGAGCTGAGGTGGTCCACTGCCTTACATGTGATGACCTGTGTGACTTCCAGTGGGGCAGTTATATAACAGAGGGCTTTGGAGGAAGAACTTGCTGAATCTGTTAAACTGTGATGAAAAAGGGGTTTGGATTAGGTGTTGTAGACAGACTTATTAAGACATGTACTGAATGTTACATGTGCAAATGATCTGTCAATGAAAATGCTGTATAGAAACATGCATGAACTAAAAAGGCACTTAGAGTGCAAACCTCTGCCAAGCACCCCTTGCTGGGCCTGCTGTAATACCACACTTCACACCCCTATCTTGTAGTGTAATGTTTTATTTGATTGATTGATTTATTTTAATCCTGACTGTAGAATTTGATCCTGATCTCAGAAATCTAATGGAGTGTTACTTGAACCATATTCCACCCCTCCAAAACAATCACCTAAATTCTTGTATAACTGTATGCAAAAAATGAAAACATAACCTCCTCTGTGGAGGTAATGAAATGAAAATCATCCTATAAAGTCTTCTATGCACATTGCAAATGACATTGTGTATGTAATGGGTTGATTTTTCTGTTTTTATGGTAGACAGTTTATTAAGTTGACTAGCATATAGATGTGCAGTTACTGATTCCAAACATGGTTAGATGGAGCTGATGACCCAGTATTATAGACATGTATTACTAAAACAATATTGCCTATTGGCTTTCTTATTATTAAATTCTGTCTGTAATTTGGGTTGTCTCTTACCCTTTGTATTTATATATTTGCCTATAAACATATAAAAAAAAAAAGTATATTATTAAAATGTAAACTTTTACCGGTATGCTTATTGATATAGTACTTTAACCAAACTCCTTTCTGTAATTTCTTTTTTATTATTTCCTAAGAGGAAAAGAAACAAATGATGAAGAATTAACACTGGTTTATTTCCCGTATGTCCTGTATTTAATTGAGCTGCACGCTGGAGCAGCATTGCTTTAAACAAATCACCATGAACTAAATGTGATTACGTCTACCTTACAGCAAGAAGAGCCTGGGTTTGAGGCTCCGGTGTTCTTGTATGGAGTTTGCATGTTTTCCCTGTGCGTGCGTGGGTTTCTTTCAGGTACTCTAGTTTCCTCCCACAGTCCGAAGACATGTATGTTAGGCGAGTTGGCTGTTCCAAATTGCCCCTAGGTGTGAGTGTGAATGGTTGTGTGTGTGTGTTGGCCCTGTGATGATCTGTTAGGGTTGGCTCCAGCCTCTCTGTGCCCCTAGTAGGATTCATTTCTGCAAATGAGTGAAATGTACTACGAGCTGGGCAATTGAATATTTGTCTGTGATGGATGTTCACTAGATTGCTCATGTTTATACCCTTACATGCAAAAGACCTGCTGCACTTGTGGCCACAATCATTGTCTTGTCAGCACTGACTCTAATGCAATGAAATACATGTTTAAATGTTTAATTTTCTCTGTAATTGTTACTAAAAGCAGAGTGTGTATGTGTTCACAGTGCTGCAGCGTGTGTATGAGTGAGAGAGAACTGCCCTATGTTTTGCCGCACACAAAGGCTCTAGGATGCATCATAGATGAAAGTTTGAAACAGAAATGGCGTTGGTAAATCAAATGTGCAAGATACCTTTAATGTGCCATAATTAGAATTTATTTTTTTTTGTAATCCTGTACCTGAAAGCAGAACTGATTATCACAGCTCAGCGATACTGTTTTAAATAATTTAGTACTGGGTTTGGTTTCATCCTGGGTAACCATCCATTAAATCTGAACTCACGAGGGGTTCACGGTTGGTTGAGGAAGATTGAGTGTAGGAAATTAAAAAGGTACTCAACATAAATTGTGTTTTTGAGCTGTAGAGTAAATGGTATGATTTACTGTGATGAAATACATCAGTGCTGGTGTTAATCTCACCTCATCTCATTTCATGTCATTGTCTGAACTGCTTTGTTTTTTAGGGTCAAGGGGAGGCTGGAGCCTATCCCAGCCGATTCTGGGTGACGGTGGTTTACACGCTGAATAGCTTGCAGACCATTGCAGGAACAACACAGACTGTCAACAGTTTACTTGCATTGTGTGTGTGTGTGTGTGTGTGTGTGTGTGTAAACTCAAACTGTGGAGAATGTAAAGAAATATCTCAAGCTGATATCTCCAGGTTGGAACACTTGCACAATCATGCAGTGAAAACAACAAAAAAGATATCTTACCCTACTGTAATACACTTATGTGCCATTGTCATGTGTTCTTCCATAACCACTGTGCTGATTTTCTCTGCCTTCTTGTCACTTTCATCGTCCAGTGCTGGTTCTTTCTTCACCTCTCCAACATCCTCATCAAGAAATCCATGACCATCATTTCTTGGGCTCTTCAGCACTTCATACAGAATGTTGTCCTTTACTTGTCTTATGGGGTCAGTTGGGCTTTCATTAAACAGATCATGTGGGTCATGGTGGCGAATCTTTCTCTCAAATGCTGCAGGGGTCACTGCTCCGCTGTTTGGATTGCTTTGAATGAAGCATTTCTGAATATTTAAGGTATATTCTGGATCAGTGTATTGAGGGCCATATCGCTCTTGAGAAAATATTTGTGGAAGGACTAGCCTGTCCTTGGAGTGCATCATAAACTCATGAATAGCGAGATCATCTCTTGTTGTTTCAGTTTCTGTGTTTTGCACTGTTGCCGCAGAGATAATGGAGATTGCTCGGTCAAATTTACTTCTCATCGAAAACAGCATCTTCTCAATGCTGTGCACGTCTCCCGAAACACTTTGAATGAGATCAGTGATAGAGACATGTTTGTGAAAATTATCTTCTCTGGGGACTCCTGCAGAGAAATCGATCACAGAAACTTTTTATGCCACTGAGTACAAATAAACAAAATGAAAATGCATGCAAAAAGTAAAAAATAAAAATGCCAAGAAAGGCTTGCTCTCACTAACACAACTCACCCGGTTGCTTTGCTTGAGTCTCTCTCTTTGGGAGCATGTAGCCATGATTTGTGTGCCTGTCTCGCTCCATGAGTGTGTGTACTATTACGCTTAATGTGTCTCTCAAGCAGGCTACTCTGTCTGTGTGTAGTACACTCCACTCCTTAAAAAGATGGAACACTTTCTTAAGGACCCTTGCTGAATCTCCATGCCCAAGAGGATGTACAGGAATGTGGATGAATTCTGATTCAGGTGCCTCTGTGCTGCTGGTTCTCTCAGAATATAATAGTTCCTGTAGTCTCTGGATTGTAGCTTGCAGCAAGTTGAGAATTTTGTCCTCAAGACATGATCCGAAATGACTATTTGCCCCCAGCATAATAGATCAGGTATTTATTTCTGTCAAACTTTATATTTAGAAGACCGCTGCATACAGAAATTCTACTGACTGCCTGTGATTGTTTTTAACCTTTCCCTTTTCTTTCTAGGTCTCTTCTCTAAGATACTGAAGTATTTACAGTTTAGTAGTAAAAATGGGTGGCCATGGCAATAAGAGGGTGTGCCTGAAGACAAAGAGGGCCCTTAGCAACAGAGGACCCTAATAAAAGAGTAATGTGTGTCTAGAATGGCTTCTGTTCAGACAGGCTGCACATTAGAGTCCTTTTTGGGCTTCGTCTCTCTCTCTCTCTCTCTCTCTCTCTCTCTCTCTCTCTCTCTCTCTCTCTCTCTCTCTCTCCTCTTTCTTTCTCTTTCTCTGTCTGATGCTCTCCGATGCTCTATCCAAATGTACTGAACAAAATCACCCCCGGCTTCTGCAGCCTGAGAGCCAATTACTTTGGGAACGAGCTACCACTGAAATCTGTTAAAGCTCAACTGCACATAATGAAGGGAAATGCATATCGCCTGACATTTCATAAGCTGAGAGCTGTTCACTGAATATTTCATTAGCATGGAGAAAACCAGCTGGCAACATGTTGTATAAAGGTCTGTCTGCTTACAGAAAATGTGTTAGCTTATTATGAGATTGTACAGGGTCTGCCAACAGAGAAATGACTGTCATGATTGTTACTGGGTGATTTAAGACATAGCTCCATGCTTACATTTGTGTAAACACACACACACGAGAATATCAGAAAGTCAGTATAATATTGCTATTGGTTTGTTTCAGTTCAGCTTGTTGCTAAATCATTTTCCTAACGTACTCTAACACTGTAAAAATCGATAGTTTGTGTTAGAAAGTACAATTTTAAACCCTCTCCCTGCCATAATATAACTCTGCTAAAGCTTTATGCTCAACTAAGGCTGAAATCAACATATGGCTATTTTCCAAAAGTAACAGATCAGATAGAGACTATATTTTGGCTGTGAAGAATTCAAGAAAAGCTTCCTCTTATTTTTATGGTGCTATTACTTTTGACCTAATTGAACAGCCAGCCTTATTTGTCTTAATTTGTGGATATTTTTTGGATTGCTTCAGTTCAAGTCACTAGGGAATGAGCAAGTTTCATGCAATTCATGCTCCATTAGGTTCTTTTAAACCTAATCCATAAGTGCAGTAATTCTGAAGGATTAATGAGTGCACAGAGCCGAGGTAGGACACAATTTTTATTCGGAACTGACTGTATCTTCATTATACATTCCTTCTCTAAGTACGTTCTTGTGGACAATTTATGGATAAATTTATTCATATCCAGTTTAATAAACTACAAACCTTATACTTTACACTGAGTTCTATGTCGGGATGCAACAGGCAGAAATTAAATATTTTAGGAACCTCAGGCCAAAATGCAAATTTAAGCTACGATATTTAAAGTGTATTAGAGACCGGTCCTAAACCTTTTTTTTGCGTTTAGTGTAATTTAAAACACATTTACCCACTCATGGTACTTTAGTCTCTCTCTCTCTCTCTCTCTCTCTCTCTCTCTCTGAGCATGTGTATTAAGCAAAAAAACCCCAAACAAACTGGTTGCAAGGCAGGATGGGACACCTGTCTATTACTCCAATTCACCAGCTGTTACATTTTTTTGGTAGGTGGGAGGAGACCAGTGAACGCAGAGGAAATCCACATATACATGGGGACTCCATCAGGGAGTAACCTGAGCTCAGTATAAAACTAGGGTCCGAGATGTGAGAGATGGTCCACATATAACTAAAATACCATTTGGGACAAAGGATTAAAAAAAACTTTACTTGTTCTCCATGAGCTTGTGTTGGTTTCCTCTGGGTACTGTAGGCATTTTTGGCTAATTAGCTGTTCCATTCGTTCATTTTCTGAACCAGTTAATCCTAATTAGGGTCGCGGGAAGGCTGGTGCCCATCTCAGCTGACTCCGGGCGAGGGCAGAGTACACCCCAGACAGCTCGCCAGGCCATTGTGGTTGGCTGTTCCAAATTGCCCCTATGTGTGAGTGTGAATGGTTGTATGTATGTTGGCTCTGTGATGGACTGGTGAGGTGTTCAGGGTGTACCCCACCTTTGCCCAAAGTCAGCTGAGACAGGCTCTAGCCTCCTTTGTGACCCGAATAGGAGAAAGCAGTTCAGCAAATGACTGAATGAATGAAAACAAAAAAAAACATTTAACATGAGACACTCACAGGACTCTTTACTGCTACAATTCTACAGTACATAAGTACATCTTCAATTTCAGTAATCTCTCAGGTGTGGCTCCTGCTTGGTAGGAATGACAACCTGCACCCACGCCAGCCCTTTGTTGATAATATTGGACACCCCGATTTAGGCCAAGAGCAGGTAGTAATAAATCACATAACATTGTTAATGGCGCCCTCGTGTGCTAATCCTGCGTTATTGCAACAAGGGAGTTGCTAATATTTGTGGTCGGCTTGGCTTTGGCAGTACATTGAGGGATTAAATCTTTAATATCCAGTGTACACAAACACACAGTGTTTTTCCCCATAACTTCAGTGGACAATACATAGACTTCCTTTCATGTCCTGGAGACGTACCCTAATCCTATTCATAACCACTACTTCCATTCATTCATTCATTTTCTGAACCACTTATACCTGATTAGGGTCGTGGGGAGGCTGGCGCCCATCTCAGCCGACTCTGGGCGAGGGCAGAGTACACCCTGGACAGCTCGCCAGGCCATCGCAATAACCACTAATGCCTAATCATAATCCTTAACCTCACCTTAATCCTTAACCTGACCTTAACTTTTCTAAACTTTACTTTAACCTAACCCTGCTCCTTACCCTCATTTTACACTAACCTTAACTTAACCCTAATCCTTACCCTAACCTAACCCTAATCCTTACCCTAACTGTACTCCTTACCCCAAACTTAACTTAACCCTAATCCGCACTGTTAAGTTACGGGTAAGGAGTACAGTACTCTAACCTTACCATTAAGTAAGTCTGTTGGGCTTTTTACACCCGAGCCTACTGGCTCATCAGGCCGGAGCTTATCCCCTGTTTCCGTAGCAAGAGGCGACTAGGAGTTCAACTCCTCCTGGAAGGGACACCAGTCCACTGCAGGTTACCTTCCCAGTAATCTTACTGGTACTCATTTATACTGCTGAGTGGACAGAGACACGCTTGTGGTTAAGACCTCGCCCAGGGTTCTTAGTACGGTGGGGGTCTAACAGGGATTCGAACCCACGACTTCGGAATCATGAGCCCAGCACCCTAACCACTACCCTTACCCTCACTTTAAAACATGTCTTCACCTTGCAATTTATTCCCACCAGGGTTTAACACAGTCCCCATAATGTGACCATGTAAACCACACACACACACACACACAATTATTATTATATTTATTTATTTTTAATTATTGATGAATGAGCTATTATCACTGATTTATTCTATTTGATCATTTTTTAAAATGCATTTATGCAGATATTTTTTGTCATGACCTGTGGCTACACGAATGCACTGAACCCCCCCTGCTCAGGTAAAGTCATGTTTATGGGCGGTTATAAGGCGGAAAGAAGGCGGAACAGCTGCATGCTGGAGTTTGTTCTCTGCACCACACGCCGACAGGGCTGATGGTGGCTGAACTGAAACGCAAAGTGGAGAGAGACCTTTCTGAACACGAACTCTGGCAAGCTGTAAAGTGGATTTAGACTGAAACGGCTTCCATTCGAAGGTGAGTGAAGGGAAAGAGGGATGAAATGCTTCTGAACAGCCGGCTGGGAAGTTTTAACGCTGCCAGTGTAGAGACCGGGCGCGCGCTCCCTTTAAACACTCACACACTCCTTCAAAGCAAACATTTGGTGAACTTGAGCTCACCTGCTTGAGGTTTTCCTCTGACAGACCTTTGTGCAGGAGAAAGGGGTTTTGCATTGTCACACACTGTGCATGAAATTTGGCCACTATTTTTTGATGTAGCTATAAAAGTTCTTGATGATTTGGTTATAGATCCATATTTTATAATGCAGGTGTGTTCTGTTGAATAGCTGGACTTTGCTCCAGGAACACTAGCTGTAAAGATTCCAGGTGTGTATGAGTCAGAACACCTCCTCATTCTCCTGCTTTATTGTTTTATTCCTCTTTATACCTCCATGCTATTCACAGGAGTGCATACCTTCAGCTTGAAAGGGAAGGGAATATTTTCTGCAAGTTACAAACTCCAACAGCTGTGTGTGTGTGTGTGTGTGTATAATAATAATTATATATATGTGTGTGTGTGATATAATATATATATATGTGTGTGTGTGTGTATGCGTATAATAATAATAATAATAATGTATATGTATGTGTGTGTGTGTGTGTGTGTGTGTGTGTGTGTGTGTGTGTCTTTCATCTGAAAGTGAGGATATAGTCCATAGGTGCTGGGCCCATTATCAAGAGGTCACGGGTTCAAATCCCAGTTAGACCCCCACTGTGCCAAGACCCCTTGGGCAAGGTCTTAAACACAAGTGTGCCTCTGACCACCCAGCAGTCTAAATGGGTACCAGTCAAAATACTGGGAAGGTATCCAGCAATGGACTAGTGTCCCATCCAGGAGGAGTTGAACTCCCAGTTGCTTCATGCTAAGAAAACCAGGGACAAGCTCCGGCCTGATGAGCCAGTAGGATCGGGTGTAAAAAGCCCAACAGACTTTACAGTACATTACATTAGCTTTCTGAGAGTGCATGTTTCCATAGCAACTTAAAATTACAGAAGTGTCAGCATGGTCGCTGTAAAACACACCAATTATCTTATAATACAGTTAAGTAAAACATGAAACATTGTACAAAGATTATGTTTCCAAGTTATGATAAATAACAAATCTAAATTAATCTACACACTACACCTGATTAATAATAAATCTATTAGATAAGTAAAGTTTCTGTGCTTGGGATTCATAACGCACGCAATTAGCAGATGCCTGGTGTGGTGTAGTTAAGGTAGTAAAGCCTTGCATTCACAACAACATTATGAAACTGGAACTGATTCTGATAGATGTATGCTAATAGATGTAGTCCTGATAGTTGCAAGGTGAAAGCTGTGGATCTGTGCACAGTGCAAGCTAATAATTTCTTTTTGTGTCGCATCTTAGTTTCGAAGTGCATACAGTGCCGAAGCACAGCATTCTGCCAGGACATTTCACTCTTTAAACTAACTTCAGGGCATGTTAAAGCTTGTTCAGGATATGAGCCTGGGCAAAAAATTTTCAGGGACCATTTCCAAAAAAGGAGTATTAGTGTTCTGTTGTACTCAGTGTTTATCTTATTATCATAAATAAAATCCTGAAAAGTGAATACACACAGATGATATTTACACCGTATTCATACTCTGATTTCCAAATGTATGGGATATTTGCAAAGCTGACTTTCGTCTCGGTTATTGTCAGTACCAGCAGTACACACATACTTTCCACAAGTACTTGTACAAAGTGTCTCAAGATTGAAAGATTTCCACTTGCTTGATGTCCTGGTGAACTTCTGAGTCTTGTCATTACTATTTTCCATAATTGACCTCTTACATCTTTATTAAGTTTTGGAACATCTTGTTTGTTTATTTAGGGCTGATTAAAGTTAGGCAGCCACAGGGCTATACTTGGTAGTGATGACACACCAATCAGAGAATCTGCCGACACCACCTACCCCTTTATCCTACCGACAAAAATGACTCTTCTGTTCACTTTTGAGTTACTATGAGCAAAATTATATGTAGAATTTATAGTAAGCACTTTACTCATTCATATATTTCCAGAACCACTTAATGTCTATCTCTGGGTGAACATGTGGTACACCATGAATTCATCAGAGACAAGCATTTTATATGGAATATAAATGTTGAGTGTTATCTCAGGATAAATAGCAATTATGCATTGAAGGCGAATTTAATAGTTGGGTATTAAACTATTAGTAAGAGTATATAATACTACAAATAAATTCAGTGAACTCCACAGAGCCTAAGGCACATGTGCTTTGGTATATTCTAAAAGGGAATATCAGCACAAAAATAGCTTATTAAAACAATTTTTTTCTAGTTTAATTTTCACGTATTTCAAACATTACTGAATCGATGAGGCGAGCTTTGTGCTCTCTGAAACAAGCTAAGCAGTCAGCAGCTTAAAAGCTAAACCTAGACGTCTGGCTGTTTCCTTCATTTTTACAGTTATTCCCTGAAAGCGACCAGATTTGGAATAAAGCTATTTGGTGTCAGGAAAGTAATTTATTTTTAGAAATAAGTGGTGTTTGCTGAAAAATATAATTGGGGTTGGATGTGAAATACTTTCTGTACAGAGGTCCACATCAGCTTGATAAGCATGTCAAAAAGTATCTTCTCTGGAAAACCACAATGATTATCACTCATGCTGTTGTTACTGCAGTGGATAATATATACAACTAATGTTGCATGTAACCTGCTCAGATGTGTTTAGTGACCTTTTATTCTTAATGCTGTTAATTCTTTACAAGTGGTGCTAGATTCTAAATTCTAGTTATTGTAGAGACCCTGTACCTGTTAAACTTTCACCCAATGCAATTTAGACACCATTAGACCTGTAGCTCTGTTACTTCACACAAAATATGCAAGTCTCATAAGGTTTTTACTGACTGATAACAAGAAACCACAAAAACTAGGAGTTACTGTGAACCCAAAAAGTATACCCTAATTGTGAAACAGCCTATATATATATATATATATATATATATATTATATTATATAAAATGTGTGTGTATACTAATAGGCATTAGTATGTATAAGATATAGTAATAGTGAAATCTGATTGGTCTGGTATTTTGGAAAAATTATTATTCCTAGTGGATAATGCTTGAATCAAAATGGTGGACACTCGCATGTGGATCAAGAGGTGTAATCACTTTATCCTTTAAATAAACCATAAAAACTGCATTTAGTTTGTTATTTTTGTGTGTAGGATACTACTAAAACGCCTCTACAGAATGTGGTTTACTTTCCTGTTTTGAATGAGTAGGATGAACAGACCGCAATTGACGCCTTTAGCTACATAGAGCTTTTAGCTGGCTCTAAGCATAGAGTTGACTTGACCTGTCCCCGTGTCATGATTAAAATATGGAAATGTGTAAAATATAGAAATCTAATTTTTGTTCGCTTTTCATTGTTTCTGAGTGAGTTAAAGTGACTGCTGCTGACGTGTGATCAAGTTCACCTGTGTCCATCATGATTTAAAAAAAAAAAAAATCCCTATAAATCTGTAATGTTGGTGTGCTTTTTTTGCTTCTGTTTTTGTCTAGTATATCCTAAAACATTATTCACCTCAGGCTAAGTGAATGTCTCTATGTTGTCCCCTTGTGTCATTTCGGAATATTCTGAAACATTTGACTTGATCTTGCTGGCAAAAATCATGACCCTAAATGGTTAATAAGTCATGACCATTAAATAAGAAGACATTAAAACTAATCTTAACATTTCTTATTAAATGAATAATTATTAGTGTGTGCTGCTTCTCATGTTGCATCGCTCTGCTCTGCAGATGAATGTAGCTTTTGAAACCATTTTTAAAAAGGGGGGAATAAACAAACAAACAAAAAAAAATATTTTTGTGGAAATATGTAAAAATACAGCTGCACACACCATGCAGTGACGCTAATACATAGTGTAAGCTCAGCACTGCAAACTCAACAGTACATACTTTTTTAACAAACCATTAGCACTCTTGAGCTGCTAATGAGATGCAGCTGTCAATCAATATGTGGTATGACGCCCACACAGTTCAGAGCGTACAGAAAATGAGTATAACAGGCACCATGTTACCATGGTGTTTAATACAAGCAACATTTTAAAGGGACTTTTTGATCTGATATTTAAAAATGGCATTTGAATGTCAAGACTAAAGATTATGAGAGATTAATTCTGAAATATTACCCGAGTGTATGTTGAATATAGAACCAATAGTATGGCTGTTTTTATTCTAGAGCTTGTTTTAAATTCTCAGAAAATCTTGTGTGACATGCAGGTCAAAAGTTGTGTGAATATGAGCTCAGTCGTGGTTGGAAAGGGTTCAGCAAGTGGTACACAATGAGCAGGAGGTTTTTTTCCTCTCTGAGAACTAACAGCAACTCGAGTGCGATGCCTTTAGACAGAACTGTCATACGGGATGTTTTTATATTTGCAATCACCCCACACAAGCAGAACTGCACTGATGTAATAAACATTCAGATGGAGTGCCTTTTGTGTGGCGTGTATTAATATTGGTTTTTCTTGTCAATAATCCTCTTATAGATCCTGTGCTTGGTTCATTGTTAATGCTGAAATCAGTAACCTACTTTCATTTCATTTACTTACTTGTTTATTTACTTTTGTCAGCCGTATGAGTCTAAATGTGTGACGGTGTTGTGTTTGCTGTGATGTGTAAATGGCATAGAAGCAACTTCCTTAGTGCTTCAGCAAAATGCTCTTGTTCTTGGTTCCTATGCCTGTGTACCTTTTGCAAACCATAGCTGAGTTCCAAGGTATTACTCTAAATATTTTTCTTAGCCACTTAAAATCAGATTATATAATGGATCTTATTTGCCGTAGTGCAAAAACACGTAGGTATAAAACAAATGTATAAAATATGCTAAGGCCTATAAAAGTAATTTACAGGGACTTATAAAAAACAGTTTTTTTGGACTTTTGCATTTTATTTAATCAAGTATCGTTTGTTATCAAGTGGTTGTTTTGATTCATGTTTTGCTTCTTTGCTGAATGTTGCCCTTACATGACATTAGCCCTGACTTAAATCAGACAAAACACCCTTTTTTTTTTTTAATACTACAAACTGCAGCCAAACAAAGGAAAGGTGCCTAGTTGTGAGTTTCAGATAGCAGCTTCATTTCTGCCAGGCTGTAACTACAGAGTGGTTAACCACTGCAAAGTGTGCATCTGCATGGCCTAGTTATCGATTTGTCCGCTTGTTGGCTTCATCAGCTTTTGTGGCCTGGGGAGAGGTAGAAGGTTAAGAGCTAAAGATTTTTTTTTTTTTTTTTAATATTCTGATTAAGTTTTTATTAATAATTTTAGTGGTAAATGCTATAGGTTAATGATCAGAAGGTCAGAGGTACCAGAGCCCTAGTACCACCAAATTGCTATTGTCAGGCTCATGGGTAAGGCCCTTACCCCTCAGCCCTCAACTGCTCAGTCGATCAAGATAAGGGCATCTGTGGTGCCTCAAAATCAGTATTATGTATTGAGAAGGAGAAGTGTAAAAGCCACCCTTTATGACCAAAAGTTTCCTCACTCATTCATTCACCTTCAGTAGCTGCTTTATCCTTTATCATGGCTGGTAAAAATAAATAAATGAAATAAATGAAATAAACAAATGAGGAAAAAGAGAAAAAAAACATTCAAATGTATAGACTGGTGAGGTAGACTAATACAGTGCAAGTCATAGTCGAGCAGTTTGCACAAAGTGGTAGCAATAAAACAAAGTTAATTTGAGCTCAGTTATGACCATGTAATCAAATACACTCTACCCCTATTTCCCTCGATGATGGAAGTCCAGGTCGGTCATAATTTTCCAACTTCCCTCCTGTCCGGCCCGTTCCCGTCCGAGTGGATGCATGAAAATGAAGCAGCAGAGGGGCACGAAATAATGTCTGATGAACAGATAATGACATCAGTGATGGGAGAGCTAAATGAAAGTGATAACAGTACGACGAGCTGGAACCCACATTAAAAATGAATGTGACAAAAGAATGTGCTGATACGCTCCTTAAGTTTATGGAAACACAATATTGTGTATGGAGTGTTGGATAAGTGTTGTAAAAGTCCGGGACTGCTGCTGTATAATGGCGATTGCCGGACCGGTTGTGGTAAATGTTCGGGAAAGGGTAGGGACCCCAGAAATTAGCGATCGCCGGACTTTTGAGGTTCCCGGACAGCCTATTCCCGCTAATAGTCTGGGAAATCAAGGGTGAAGTGTAAGATGTTACAGACCACAAACTGATCAGAAGCCATGATGGACAGAGGCCTAGCAAATTCACAACATGTACAGTGTGACAGTGGGTATGCACAGATTTTTTTTTCTGTCCATGCAAAAACAATGAAAAGCTTTCATACTGATTGAATGTCAAATGTATAGTAGCAAACTACATTTCAAAAAATTCCTGAATAATATGTAGACAGGGCCTTAAAGCTTCATGCAGTGTATTTTTATATA
>JAQMYF010000010.1:12421726-12433791 GCA_030014195.1 Neosilurus mollespiculum | reverse complement strand
CTTGAGTCGATTTTCCGTAGAACAGTGCTCGATACCTCGAAGTAGAGCTAAATATCTAATAAAGAGCTAATATATATATATATATATCTCCTCCAGTCTGAATAACAATGGAGCCTCTGAGTCTCCATTTATAAAGATGTAGGGTCACATGATATATGGTACTTCCTGGGTTCTAAATACTCCATGTAGCCTTCTCTTTACTAAGCTAAGTAACGAAGATTACTATTGTGTATTAACATGGTCTTGCAATCATTAACTTCTCTTGTGACAGTCTTATTGTAAGGATTATTCTGGCTGTATAATTATTAGGGTTTGATGTTTTGACCAAAAGGTCAGCCCTGTGTGCTATCTGAACGAGCGCCTCTCCATTATGGTTCAGGCTGAGGGATTTTTGAGGTGGTGTTTGAGTTGTGTTTTTCTTATATATCGGTAGGACGTAATTTTCACTGTCGTGTAGCTGGGGATAAAGGGTAGCACTTTAATATGTGGGGCTGTGTAGGCAATAAATCATTCTTGGTGTCCTAAATACCATCATACTTTCATACATGCACCACTATACTCAAGCAATTTGATACAGGAGGCAAAGAGTGACACGCGACATCACCAGGCAAGCGAGGCGAATCGCTTCACCTCTCAGGTCTTGTTGCCTAGGTAACTCCCTTGCATGTTTCCTGCTTGAGAATCTTTTCGAGTGAAACTATGATTAGCATCATGATTCCCTCCAGCAGGTCTGTGAGAGCTTTTATCATTATCTTCTATTATTTGAGTTTACTCTGTCATATTATCATGTACAGTTTATTATTATTTTTATTATCACTTGGTGAGTATAGACTCCTGAGCATTTATTATCCGGGACCAATTCACTTACTTCAGCATCTCCGATCTCTAGTTAAGAAAAAAGCATGTTGTATGTTTTTGTAAAAAATTAGCTGTTAAGATGATTTAGAAGGAATCAGCAACAACAATGTACTCAATTGACTACCCAACCCACATAATGTACATTTTTCGTGTAGTTCTAAATGAACTTGTATATAAATATAAACTTTCAGAAAATGCAGACTGTTTCAGAAACGTAGACCCAGACATCACATTTCAGGTAAAATCTTTGTAAAATTTCTGTGTGCAGTCAGTGAGCTTGGGGGCAGCTGTAGCCTAATGTTTAGAAAAGCGGCTTTGGGACCGAAAGGTCACTGGTTTTATTCCGGAACCGGCAGAAGAAATGTGTGGTGGTGGGGGGAGTGAGTTGCACCTTCCCTTCCTCCACCTTCATGGCTGAAGTGCCCTTGAGCAAGGCACCGAACCCCCAACTGCACTCCGGGCGCTGTGTGTACCAGCCCACTGCTCTGAGTGTGTGTGCTCAATGTTTACGTGTGTGTGCTCACTTTGGATGGGTTAAATGCAGAGGCAGTAATTTCTCTTGCGGGAATAATACAGTATAGCAAAAAATAAATAAACAATTAAAGCACAGGATATACTACAATTTACATACGGCTATAATAAGCTGCTCTTCCATGTTGATGTGAGCAGGACATTTAAACTCATGCTCATGATTTCCATTTGGAAACATTATGTGGAAATGTGTTTGGAAACATCTGTCAATCAACTATATCTTTAAGCTCTGATTGGTAATTTGTCGAGTCGGGTTGTTTCAGATGAACTCTGCGCTCGTCCACTTTGTGTCATGAGAAAATTTTGCCTCGCATTGATCATTGACTTTGCATGGTTGCTTCATATATGAACGAGGCTTTACACTCACTGTCACACTCTCACACAAATACTAGTACACCCTCTAACACACTCTCACAGTATGATGGCCTGTTAGATAGTGTAATGGTGTACGGAAGAGGGAATCGTAGTGTTTGTGTAAGAGCATGTTCGTGTGTGTGTGTAAGAGAATTTACTAGTATTTGTATGAAAGCTTAATAATGTGTGTAAGAGGGAGTAGTAGTGTTTCCGTGAGTGTGCATGTGTGTGTGAGTGTGTCAAACAGTTTGCCTGAAAGGGAAGCAAGTTTAATTGAATGCAAAGCTTTTATTTTTATTTTTGTCCACTTTTTTTCTGTTTTTCCTTATTTATTTCTAAGTCTGCTTTTTGAATTTCCCTATACGGGGCAATCAAGTGTCACACACTGACTGTGAAACAATCATTTCAGCCAATTCACATGCCACTCACTGTATTTCTCATGCTGAGATGAGGGGATAAAGCACATCAGGGTGTAGCATTTATATAAAATTATTGGACGAGGCACAAGTGCACAGAGTGGTGATTTCCGACAAGTTTGTAGCCGTCCCAAGTTATTAGTTAATTAATAGCCACTAATCAGCTAATAGGAAAATCCGAAAATAGGATTTAAGGAATTCCAAAAGAAATTACATGTGATCTCGATGTATGCACACACGGAGGGCAGACAAGATGAAAGTGGGAGAACATGATCCCTTGAATGCGGGAATGTAACTGCTTCATTTTTATCACTTAATTTTGTTTATTCTTAGTTTTATGATTCTTGAATGAAATCAATTATTGCCTGCAATTTCTGGCAAAAAGTAAGCATTTGTAAACCAAAACCACCAGTTAACACAGTTATCACGAAAAGGCAGTTAAACTGGATATCATTCCACCATTTATTTAAATTAATCATGACTGGTAAGGTGGCCTGTCCTGCTCTTTTGTTATTTAAAGTTAACCAATCAGGAACTGAAAATTTATGATTGTTTCCATTTCAATTAAACTTGCTTCCATTTTAAGCAAACTCACTTACACACGCTATCGTACGCTCACTCAAAGACTACTGCTCCTTCTTTCACACACACTCATTCCTGCTTACACATTATTCTTTCATACAAATACTAGTAAACTCTTTTTTTTTATATACACACACACACACACTACTATTCCCTCTTGCGCACACTATCGCACTCTATGAGAGTGTGTGTTAGAGGGTGTACTAGTGTTTGTGTGAGAGTATGACAGTGTGTAAAAGGGGGAACTGGTGTTTGTATGAGCGTGTGGTAAGAGGTGTGTGTAAGAGTGTGAAAGAGAGCCTGTGATCTGTCCTGGTGTGCTGATGCTGGCTGGAGTTCTCCTCTTGGAAGCCCCTCGCTCCTGCTGATGATCCATATGGGCTTAGATCTGCACTCAGCGACTGTGAAGATGACTTTTCACTGCTGGTGATATAAACTCTGTTGCCACACTTACTTGACAGTTGTGGTATAACCAACCGGACTGCATGTTGGACTGTAATGAAGTTTCTCTTATATGGTTTGTATTTTTATGGTTTCACCCAAATGAGGTTGGGTTTCCCTTTTGAGCCTGGTTCCTCTCAAGGTTTCTTCCTCGTGTCAACTGAGGGAGTTTTTTCTTGCCACTGTCGCTGCGGGCTTGCTCATTAGGGCTGTGTAGGGGTTGTAGAAAAATTCCTTTTTAAATTACTTTTACTATGTAAAGTTGCTTTGTAACAATGCCAATTGTAAAAAGCACTATACAGATAAAACTAAATTGAAATAGTTTTGTGTGAGAGAAATAGTGTGTGTAAAAGGGTGTACTAGTGTTTGTGTAAAAGTATGATGGTAAGTGTGACACCAAGAATGATTTATGGCTTACACGGGTTCTCAGAGGATGATGTATATCATTTGTCAAGTAAAAGAGAGAACATTTATGTCACTTTCCTTACAAATCTATTTTTCTGTTGACTAACCAATGTTCCATCCTCCTTTACTTCTAGGAAGCATTGTTCCTTTCTGAATACAGTTTTCTACTCATGGCACCAACCCTTCAGATCAATTTCCTCATACTGTCACTACCATGACCAGTGAAGGCAGGGATGGCTCTACTCTCTCCTTCCCCCTGGACCCAAATGAGGAGATCTCTGTCTGGCTCTCCAGCCTTCATTTGCCTCAGTATGCCACCAGTTTTATTCAGGCAGGCTACCACACTGTGGCAGACTGCAGGGGACTTACTGAGGAGAAGCTCCAGCAAATGGCTCACTTCCCCACTGGCCATCGACGGAGGATCCTGCACAACCTTGAGGTCCTCATGGCAGGAGATCATAATGACGAGGAAGGTTCTGAGATGGCAGTAGGAAAGAAAAAGCCTGTTCCCCTTCCTAGAACTATCTTTCTTAAGGACAGGAAGAGAGTAACCTCTTCTCAAAATCCACAGACAAACAACATTGGAGGAAACAACAGATTGTGTGGAACCCAGACTCATCATGCACAGACTTGTAATGAGAGAGCACTCAAACATGACGGCTCCTTGAACCCCACTGCCTCCCACACACTCCCACGCACCAATCACAGAACATCCTCTTCAGGTTGCAGATCGGCATCTTTGGCCAGCAGCCATGAATCGCTGTCACCTTCTTCATACTCTCTGCCCTCAGATTGGGAGAACTTCTTGAAGGAGGAGACTCTTTCCGGTGCACGACCACTCTCTGGTGCAAAAGATGATAGTTGCTCAGTAGAATTCAAGGGAGTAATGGTGGATAATGACATTTATGAGAGTAGCCAATTTATGGCTTCTGGTCCAAGACCGACACGCTCTTACAAGCTACGACACAGGCCTGTGCCAGATATCCCAGAATGCATCATACCACCACATGACTGGTTTGTAGTTGCTCAGTATAAGTCAGTCTTATTTCTTGCATATCTGTTTAAAATATATAAGATGTACACACATTCCATAATGACTAATGGTAGTACTAAGCAAGAGATTGATGTATGATGTCTAGACTGAAGGTGTGGCCAATTTATAATCTTAATTGCAAAAACCTTCAGAAACATTCCATGAATCATGGCTGAACAGTTTAACAGTGGCACAGTGGCTAGCATTACTACCTCATAGCTTCAGGGTCCTGGTTTGATCCAGAACTCTGGGGATTCTCTGTGTGGGGTTTCTGTGCATGTTCCCCCGGCATTTTATGTAGGTTTTCTCTAAGCCTTCCACCCACTGACTGTAAACATGCGTGTAGATTGATGGGTTTAGCTAAATTGCCCAATAAGTGCATGGGCAGCCTGGTCAATGATAACTGTAGGCATTATAAAGAGTCTACTGAAGAGGAATCAATGAATCTTGGAATGATTAATGAATTGTGGAGAGCTCCTTGTTGCTATTACCAGTAGTGTAATCTATGTGATTATTAGCTTAGCCTGAGTGCAAAAAAATTCAAACTTATTTAAGAATTAGTAATTATTGGCTTGTCATCATGATATAAGAGTCATTTGAAGTTGGTTCCAGCATTATGTAAATATAAGTATGTAAGAAAACCAATACTTGTGATTCTACTGATCCACAGGATTGCGTCTGTGAAATCCGGCATGGAGCAGCAAAGTGGCACAGACATTCCCAGCGGCAGTAAACACAGAGGTATGCTCAACATGATTTATGCTTCGTTTCCTTTTTATTTAAGTGCTTTTTATATGATCTTAAACTTTTGGTGTTTTTAATCCCATTGAATGCGGCAATACTATGGGGTCTGTAATGGGAAGAAGAGAAGGACCAGTGCCGTCGCAGTCTCACTGGAAGCTGCTTGTCATTTTCTCATATACAGAGAAGCCTAGTTTGAAAAAACTCCCAAAACCACAAAAAGTTGCTGAGGCCTTTGAAAAGACTTTTTTTGTGGCTCTGTATATGTGTGCATTAATGTATTAGGAGAGGTGTCTTCCATTTTCCTGTAAAGACTATTGTTTGTGCATAACAGTTACCATAGAGGCTGCTGAATTGAGAACAGGGAATGTTGAACTGAAGCCTTATGTAAGAGGGCCGGGTTATTTAACAGTTGTCCCATGAGCTCGACTGTGATGCACTGATAGCCTGATGAGGTGTGCAGCACTGAGCCGTCTATCAGCCATATCTGATGAGATGGAATAACTGTTATTTTATCCAAACTCACTAGACTGTAAGAAAGTATTTTTTTAAATTAATTTATTCAAATTTTAAAATGTATAAAAAATAATTTTGTGCTTCACACGCCTTGCTGGCTTGCGAGGGTTACTTTTTACTTTTTATCATAGAACGAGTCCCACCCACTTGCAGACCTTCTACTTCGTTCCACTGTGCTTATGATGGCCCCTACCCTGCGTTGCCTGAGTAACAGAGGCCTGTTTCTCACACCAGGCTGATGAAGTATTTGGTGGGGAAAAAAGATCTAATACTTGAAAGAAAATGTTCTTAAAATCCAATGTTTTTTCCCCCCTAATTACTTTTCATAGAAACATCTCTACAGTGAATGGAAGAGTGGGTTTGCTTTAAGCCTAGCATGGAGTTGTGCTTGCCCCATTTTATTTATTTTTTTGCTCTGTTTTTCTATAGTGATGTAGCTACTAATAGTATAGGATATAGAGTTAATATCCCAGCAGTACATTCAGAATGTGCGATTTCCCATATCCAGTGGGTATGGATAAAATAATTCAGGATATGTTGTATTTAGGCCAAGTGGTAGTCTGGTGAATGGTGAGCTATTTAGGCTGTACCTTTTTTTTTGGCCGGAGTTACCTGGGATGGGTTCTAGCTGCCGTGTGACCCTAATAAAGTATGACACACTTTGGAAAAAAGAGTGTTGTATTTATAGTATTATATCACCTGCCCCCTATTTGCTTCTAACCTCTGGAGGATATGAGGGTTAAAGAAAGAGAGAAGGGCATTGTAAGACAGAGATGATGCATATAGATAGGGAGATCACTTCAAGTTGATGGAATTACAAGACTGACATCATGGCATTTATAGAAAACTTTGTTTGCATTTATCTAGTTATAGAGCAGCTTTTCAGTGTTGTTTAAGTACCTTTTAAAATGTTACTCTAATTACTTTAATAAGGCAAGATATTCAATATTAGATGGCTGCCTCTGTTAATGGATATTTCAGTGGCCTGTGCAGACAATGTGTACTGTAGACGGAGAAGTGAAAGAGTGAGAGTGAGTGTTGTGCAGTCAGAAGGTCAACTGCAGATAATGATAAATGATGACACCGATTTGAAATGACTCCTGTGCCATTGGGCTAAGTGATCTGATACAGTGTCTGTCGTAGATAACATACTGCATTGTGGATCAGATCCCCTCTGGTCTAGCCTTATCTAGTGGTGTGGTCCTGTCTATAAGCTGTGTGTGTGTGTGTGTGTGTGTGTGTGTGTGTGTGTGTGTGTGTGTCCGTGTCCTTCTGTAGTGAGCGCTCTGGACATTCTGCTGCCCTTTGCTATCACCAACCAGATAGGGCCTTCATTTGTCACCTTGACAACCAGTCGGCCAAGCCATAGCCACTTTGGTTGAAAGACTGTTTTAAAGGACATTGTAGGCACCTGCATTGCCTCTTCTCTTCTTATCTCATCTCTTCTTTTCTCTTGGATGTTAATTCAAGTATTATATGAAAATGATGATGCATTTTTATGTTTTAGCTCCTCTTCACGGGGCACCAAGATCTGAGGACATCAGTCCTTATGGCGAGGTTTACCTTTATAACACCATTGCAGAGAACACACTAGTAAGTAAATTCTTGATTAATGGTGCAATCTGCCTCAATTATAGCATCTTAAATATCATCATCCTCCGCTTGGTCCGGGGTTGGGTCGTGGAGGTGGCAGCCTAAGTAGTGAGGTCCAGACATCCCTCTCCCAAGCCACTTTCTCCAGCTGTTTAATATTGAAGCCATAAGTTGAAATTTGTTCCTAAATATTGACTTTTCCTTTTAAAAAAAAATAATTTTTTTTAACCCCTAGTGATATGCTGTTTTATTGAGTATAACCACTTTCTCTATTATATAGTTTCTAAAATCCCCCCCCCCTCCCACACACACATACATTTTATTTGTACTCACTTCCTTACGTGGACTGTTTGTCAGTGTTTCAGTATTTAGCACTTATTGTAAATGCTACTGAAACCATTTAAGAGTTTTCTACATGTACACTAAGCACCCATGCACTGTAAACATGGCAACTGTACTGTTGTGTGCGTGTGTGTGTGTTGCGTGTGTGTGGGTTTGCGTGTGTGTGGTTTTTTTTTGTTTGTTTTTTTTTGTTTAAGGCTATGATAAACCAAGAAACAAATAGAAAAGTGGAACAGAAAAACTTGAGGTACTGTACAGTAGCTTATTTTAACTTGTGTGAACCGTGTGTTAGATGCTTGCTTTCATTTTTAGCCTTAGAGAGAGACACCAATGATAAAGAGAACAGTTATTTTGCTATTTGCTGGTTGTCTGGTTAAAAACTCTAACTAAAAAAGCTTGAAGTAAAAAAAAATAAAATCATTAACTCATGTGCTTGTGTGCTGAAATGTATGCATAAATACACACTTACACTTCCTTTTCCCCTCTGAGTACAGGAAGCAGCAGGCCAAGCAGCAAGAAAAGGTAACACAGAGCACAAGTAGGCCCTTCAGTGATGATTACGCTTTGCTTCAGCCATGCATTCCCAGTCAGGATTTAGACAACAAGCGCTCTTTAAGCACAACAAAGTCCCTCTTACAGTCTGCACTGCCATTACCTGGAGCCCAGTCACAGATGGATTCAGGTGGCCTTTGTATTGAGCCATTGGATGCTCTTTCTCGACTCGTGCAACACACAATTCCTCTCGACAGTGTGTCATCTATATCGCCTTATGCCTGCTTCTACGGACACCCTAAACATTCTACCAAAATGGGCTGGCTGGACAAGCTGTCTCCTCAAGGGTAAGGAATAGTGCAGAGAAATAACCTCAGTTCTGAATGGTCAGAAGGTGTGCGACTCATTTTCTATAACAGCACATCTCTGTCAGGATTTATAATTAATTTGCTGAATCGCGTTATCTTAGCCAACTCTGGGCAAAGGCAGGATACACCCTGAACAGCTCGCTAATCCATCAGAGGGCCACCACAGACACACTCACAACGTTTACACTCGCACTTGGGCGCAACCTGGAACAGCCAGTTATTCTAATGTGCATGTCTTTTGATTGTGGGAAGAAAATGGAATACCTGTAAGAAATCCACTCGAGCATGGGACGGACGTGCAAACTCCTCACAAAAATGCCCTCACTGAGCCTGGGACTCACACCCAGGATTTTCTTGCTGTGAGGCAGATGTGCTAACCACTACACCACTGTACTGCCAGAATTTCTAATAATAAAGCATCAGTTTCTCGACATCGACTTTTCAAAATTTTAAATTACTCGAGGACCAGCATGAAAAATGCTCCACATAAGAGGATTAAAAATTATGTGTTATGTTGATATGATGCGGTTTTCTGTGAGGAGGTGTTTATTTAGCATTTTAAGAAGTTGTCACCAGTGGTGTCAGCACTATATAACACTCAGGGGTAAAGCTGTAACTTTGTTTTCTGACACAGGAAATTCTTTAGAACAGAGAGTTTTGGAGTGTCTTGGTAATACAGCATGTGGAGTTTTTTTTTTTTTACTTTTTATAGCTACTATAACTTAAATGATAACAGGAACTAAGTTGTTCCTTGGATGTTCTACTAACACATAAATTAATTAAAAATGTTCTTTAATTTAAAAAAAAACAAAACAAAACAAAAAAAAAAAAACACTTCCCAGTGTACTTTTAAAGAAAGTGAATCAACTTCCATATGGTAATGAAATGTGTGTGTGTGTGTGGTCTAGCTATTCATCACAGTGTGGGGACCTAAATCTGTTTACACAGTCACATTATGGGGACTTGGCTTCCTTATGGGGACAAACCACAAGTCCCCATGACGTAAATCATTACATTTTAAGGTGAAGATGTTTTAAGGTTGGGGTAAGGTTATAGTAAGGCAAGTAGTGGTTATAGTGGTATATTGCCCCCACAAGTTATGGAAACGAGACTGCGTGTGTGTGGATTATTTGCTGCTAGATTTTCATAGCAAATCAGGCTTACCAGGTGAAAATGAGGTAATTTGTTTGCTGCATTGTTTTGTTAAATTACTAAAGCCTGAGAGCATTCCTCTTAACAAGCCTTAAATTTTCTTTGCCAATTAACACTTGCTGTGCTACTTTGGGGCTGACATGTAATTATAAATAAATCTGTAATGCTGGGTTGTAATTTTCACCTTTATGGAATCGTGTGTCTAGCCCAGCATACAGTATGCATGCACAGTGTGCATGTTCCTGGAAACGCATCTGTGTTTATTAGCTAATATTGGATACTGATTTAGGGCAGCATAGTGGTTTGCACGTCCAACTCACAGCAAGAAGGTCCTGGCTCTGAGTCTTTGACGCTTGGCGAGTGTGTTTCTGTGTGGAGTTTGCATCTTCTCCCTGTACTTGCGTGGGTTTTCTTCAAGTACTCCGGTTTGCTCCCACAGCTCATAGACATGCACATTAGGCTAATTGTCTGTTCCATAATTGTCCACAATTGTGGTGTGGATGTGAGTGTGAATGGCTGTGCGTTTGTTGGTCATGTGATGGATGTGTGAGCAGTTCAGGGTGTACAGGGTGTACCTTGTCTACCCCTGGAATTTGCTCTAATAGGCTCCAGCCTTTGACCCTAGTGAGATTAAGCAGTGTGGCAAATGAATGAGTAGATACTGATTCAGTACTGACTGAATTAGGTTGACTTACCACAAGCCTTAGTCATCAAAATACATGAAATGTCCCAGTTTTGATCGCAGTGAGCTTTGAAGCATTTAGTATTGGTGCTCCCTAGTGATGCAACAGAACAGTGTTTGCCATATTATCTAGAGGTTGTTAGTTTGATTCCTGACGATGCTATTTGTGGCATTCCTGGACATCTGTGAGCTAATCTGGATGGCACTTTTACCACAGTGTATAATGGTGTCACTGATGTTGCTTGAGCGACAGTTTGAAAAGGTGGGGTTGGCTGCTGTCATGCATCTTGGAGGAAGCACATGATTGTTCTCTCTGTTTGTTAGATATTATGTGTTGAGTAGAGTTACAGTTTTAGCTGGGTGGGATTTGGCCAAAATCAGTGGAAAAAAAAAACCATTTAAAATTATTGGTCGTATTGCTACATTTCAAGTCTTTTATGCTTTATATCTGTGATCAGAAGATAGTAGTAGCGTTTCGAATTGAATCAGTTTCAGAAATACCCACCACCCAAACCATTGAGGTCTAAGGCTCCTGTTTGAGACATGTAGTCGGTTTCTGAAAACCATCAAGGTATTCATTGAAAAAAGTTGCATCTTCCTACATCATGTGGTTATGAGACTACAAATAACCACTAATGGGAAGTCACACTGGAACCCTGAGAGAGAGCAAATGATTTTATCTAGATTTGAGACATTTTTTAAGTTTAATTATAAACTATTGTATATATTTAATTCTGTATTTACTTCTTTCTAAACTGACAATAAATGAAAGAAAGCTAAAAACAAAAGTACAAGACTACTGCAGTAGTGTCAAGATGCTTCATAATGAAAGTGCTGGCTGTGAGGGAAAACTGGTGATGAGCTGCTTATACTTGTATACACGTTGTTCAACTCCGTGCTCTTTTTAAAGTGTTGCTTCTGTATTTTGTAGTAGTTTCTGTATTTTACCTTCATTTGAGGGAACTGGTTCTCAGTGACTTCACAGGTTTTATTTTATTTTATTTTTTTTAAACGGATGTGTTATTCTTGCTATGTTGGCTTACCAATATGTTAATGAGCTAAATGGTGTTGAATTCACTTATTTCTATTCATGTCTGTGGTTTTGAAACCAGATATATGAGACTGAAACAACCTACCCTGTACCCTGGCCTAATGAACTGAAGGCAGACGGTTTAGAATTGATTTCTGATTCAGTGCCATGAGGATGTTGATAATTCCTGTGCATAGTCATTGTGAATTAAATGAGAGTTTGTCTTTATTGTTTTGACCAACTTGACCATTTTTCTTTTCAGAAACCGTGTCTTTCAGAAAAGATGGGTCAAGTTTGATGGACAGAATCTTACTTACTATAACAATGATAAGGTTGGTGAAAGTAATTCTCTCTCACACACACAAACACACACACACAAGCATATACACGTCTTAAATATATGTTCCTGTGAGGACCTTCCACTGGTGCAGCGCCTAACTTTAACCTTAGTAATAAATGTCATGTCATGTCATGTCATTTTCTGAACCGCTTAATCCTAATTAGGGTCGCGGGGAGGCTGGCGCCCATC
>JAQMYF010000010.1:12350621-12386770 GCA_030014195.1 Neosilurus mollespiculum | reverse complement strand
TCTCTCTCTCTCTCTCTCTCTCTCTCTCTCTCTCTCTCTCTCTCTCTCTCTCTCTCTCTCTCTCTCTCTCTCTGCCTATATCTGAAACCATCTGCACTATTCTGTTTATCGACCATCTCTTTTCCCATCACATTTTAATTGGCCTGCCTGCATTCCTTCTGCCGAAGCCTTGTTTCCTTTCAAATGCTGTCCTCAACTATTATTTAGGTGTCTATGGCAAGAAATTGAGGCTCTTGCAGGTTTCACACAGGATTGCAGATTCCATGCCAGAATATCCAATGGATGCATTTTAGCTCTTGCAAGCAAAACCATGAAAGCATGTGTAGTGAAGCAGAGGGATGAATCATAGCTGGGCTGAGACATTTTAAAACCATTCAATGTATCATTATAAAGCATTTTTAACACATTCTTTCAACTCATTGGAATTCACAGATCTAAATCAAAGTGCGACACTTACTCCATCACTGCAGTTCTTCTGAGTCAGAGTTGAACGCACGACAGGCAAGTGTTAGGTGCATCATCGCATCATCTGCTATGCGAACGTAGACCCTGGAGCACTGCTTTACCTAGGGAAAGCTGTGGGCATGTGACGGGTGAGAGGTGTTGCCAATTGCATATTTATAGTACGTGAATGTTTTAAATGTGAGGAAGAGTGTAAAACCTCTGAACCTCTTTGCACCACCTGAATTGCATTTATTTGTGACACTGCTCTACTGACCATTTTATTATTCAATTTAGAAAAAAGTCATGCTCTCCAAGTAATTCAGGATTAATTTACCTACAACCTCACTTCCAAAAAAGTTGGAAGGCTGTGTTAATATAAATTAAAAAAACAGAATCCAATGATTTGCAAATCCTGGAAATGCTATGTTTCACTGAGAATAGTTTAGGACAAGTTAAATGTTAGGATGGGGCATATTTACCACAGTGTTGCATCACCTCTAATTTTAACAACACCGTAATTTTCGGGACATGAGGAGACCAACTGCTCGTTTTGAAATTGAAATGTAGTCCAATTCTTGCCTGATATTGGATGTCAGCTGCTTAACAGTTCAGCATCTCCTTTGTCATATTTCTTGTCCATATTGCTTAAAATGCTTTCAGTGGGTGACAGGTCTGGACTGCAGGCAGACCAGTTTAGCAAGTGACTCTTTTACTATGAAGCCATGCACTTGTAATATGTGCAGAATGTGCTTTTGCATCGTCTTGCTGGAGTAAGCAAGACCTTCTCTGAAAAAAGAGATCATCTGTCATATGGACAGAAGTTTATGGACACTTGGCCATAGCACTCGTATGTGTGGACCCCCCCCCCACCCTTTTTTTTTTTCTCCCCTAATTTTAGTTGTATCCAATTCCCATCCATCAAGTGTTGCCTTCCTATCACATACGATGACCACCAACCAGGGAGGGGCGTAAGCATTCCCATGCCCCCTCTGTGACATTGCAGTGCTGCCACCCACCTCTTTACAAACTGCTGCGCATTCTCATTTCGGAGGCGGCCTAACACACTAGGAGGGACAGCGCTATTCACCCCTCATTCATGAATGAGCTCACAAATGCCCCTGGATTGGCTGGTGATTGCTGTGAGTGATAGGAGAGTGTATGCCATCCCTCCCTCCTGCGAAAGCTTGGCCAGTTAGCTCCCGTGGACTCCTGGTCACGGATCGCGTGGTTTTTTTTAAATTTTTTTTTTGATTGGTGAACTCCAGGTTCATTTCCTTTTTGCTGTTATAATAAATTTCTCTCTTCTGGGAAGGCTGTCCACTAGATTTTGAAGTGTGGCTGTGGGAATTTGTGATCATTCATCCACAAGAGAATTATTAAGTTGATGTTATTTCCATTTTTTTAAATTTACTTGGGCGCCACTTATTTTGTGAGTTCTTTTTTCTGCTAAAATGCCTAGAATTGGCCGTAGCTTCAACACAGGCACTGTTTCAGTGGAAATGGGCTGTAAGAGGCCCAAATATGTTCCAGCATGCCAAAGTCCCTGTGCCCATGAAGACATGGTTTGCCAAGGTTGGAGTGGAAGAACTGCATAGAACCATGTTCCAAAATTTAGTGGAAATGCTTCCCAGAAGAGATGAGATTATTATAATAAATCCAGACTTTGATATTCATGTAATGATGAGGTGTCTACAAACAATATGGACAAACTATAAGGTGTCTGCATACCTGTAGGACAGGAGAAAAATTACAAGAAATATCAGCATAAAGCTTTAATTATACTACGTGGAACTATATTAGAGGGATGTACTCTATTTTTCCAGAGAATATTTTAAGAATTGATGTTCTGTTCTGTTTTTGGTTGAATCCGCCATAACATTCCAAAATCTTCCATAGGTGTTTGGTTGGGTTAAGATCAGGTGATTTTCATACTCATCATTCTGCAAAAGACCACACCCTTCAGGATAGGAATGTTTCTTCATGAGATAAAGATGATCAGATCAGTGAGATTTATTTTGTATTAATTTCCTCTGGAATTTATTTGTTTGTTTGCGGTGTTATTAGGTTTATGCAAAAAGTTAGGTGCAGATTTTCAGAAGCTTTACCAGAGGTCGAGCTTTGGACAAGGAAGACTCCATTAAATTTTGGAGATAATCCAGATCAAATTCTGAATCCAGGCATTTCTGTAAAGATTTTTTAACATTGAGGAGATTTTTTTTAAGTGTTGTATTACAGTCGGCCCAACAGGAATAGCAGCATCCTTTTTTTTTTTTTTTTCTTTTTTTTTTTCTCTCTCCTAGTTTGGTGGAGGTTTATGCTCTGATTGCTCTTGTATACCGTGACTCTAACTCTAAGTTGACAGCTGAACCCAAACCATGAAACCAAGATGTCCCATACAAATCATGATGAAGTACAGTTCTCCTTTTAATTTGATACTTTTCTGCATACTATGTGTGTACTGTATATATGATTGAATATTTGTGTGTACTTCTAGGCTTTGTGTTCTGCAGTCCTCCAGTCTGATGTGTTGTTGACCATGACATTGGTGTTCAGTGGGGCAGATGTGATGTGTGCTACAGGACACCCCGACTACTCGACTCCTTACCTACTGGCTCAAAAAGCAGGCCAGAGACTGCAGATGGAATTTTTGTATCACAACCAACTTTCAGGTGTGTGGAAAAGTGCATAAGTGAGTGTGTTTTTTCTTGATTTGGTAAGAAACTTTTTAATCCGTAGTTCGAACAAGTGCATATTAATAATTCCCAGTAATTTTTAAGTGCTTGGTCTATTGAACGAATTTTCAGGTAGATACATTCAGTATTATTTTCAGTAATGTTTTATACTGGTCAGGGTTGCGTTGACTCCAGGGCCTGTCATAGTAAAGCTGGGTGTGTGGTGAGAATATGCAACCAGGATGATAACACAATGGACCAAAATCACACACTGAAATACTCAAGCACACTTGGTTGTGATTTTAGCATGACCACTGTTTTTTGAAGAAAGGAGGAACCTGAGAATGTGAAAGAAACCCACAATGGGAATGGGAGAAATGCAGCAGTTCACACAGACATTATTCCAGGACTGACCTGTAGATATCAGACATCAAGTGTAATATTTTAATACCCAGTGCATCCAACTTTATTTATAGTGGCGTGTACTCCATACAAGTACTAGAGAATACAGTTGTGCATCGACCTGATTTTTTATGGGTCAATAAACATCCATTCTTCTGTTTATACGTCTGTTCATCTGTACGTATAGCACCGCAGGCTTTATGCTTTGGGTCTGTGTGCTGAACTGAGGTGTGCACAAACCAGACAAATGCTGTTTAATAATTAAATATAAAATCTTGCTGCTTGGCTGTAGTGTTCCTAGTCATCCAATGTATATTTTTGGTTGCATCCTTATTTATTTCCAAATTAATGACTGAGGAATTTTTTTTTCTTTCCAAAAAACAAATTAATGCTTAGAAGCATTTATAGCCTCTGGCCTTGCAGAGCCAAAAATGCTGATCACAGAATGCTTATATCCATAGCACAGTGTATTTAATGCAAAAAGGAGTTCACTAATGTTTCTATTTATTTTTCTCGAGAACATGTCTTTGCCTTTTAAGTCATGAGCACAGTAATGAATTTTTGAATGGAAAGAAATGCAACTCACAAAGATATAATTCATTCCAGTGCAGCTTTGTTAGGGATTCTGGCCTTGCTAGAAAATCAAGATTAATAATCAAAATGGAAAATTTGACTTCTCGCTGGGGGCCAAGGCCAGGTATTCCCAGGAACAACATTTGTTCTTCACTTTACTGGTCATAACTGGTTTTTGAGGTCACCTAGTTGTCATAGCGACAGGATTTAGTCACTGGCTGATGACATCCTATCACACCCGCCAACACCCACACATCCTCCACCCACACGACCCCACAAGTCATTTCCTCTGCAAGTACCTCTAATGTGTGTGTGTGTGTGTGTGTGTGGAGAAGTGATTAGATTGAGCTGTTCCTGTACTGCTCATTCGAGGCCTCTTCAGAAAGTGTGCCAGGTAGCCCAATTAGTCCATTCTCACAACACAGGCCCAAATGTTTACCATCGCTCTTTCAGCATTGAGCTAACATCTTTAACAGTGAAGCAGCACTGAGGCCACACAGGAACCTCTATGGTGTCCATATGGAGCTGGAGCCTCATTATCTGCATAGTGTAGCTGTATGTGGACCTCACTTGAGTATAAAAGCCTGATATTGTTCCTGACAGGTGGGGACACAGAAACACCGATATCTTCATGACTCGAGCACAGATGCCTCTGTTTTCCACCTAGTTGTTGTTAATGCAGTCTTTTTACATATTTATAAAATCAAGTGGTCTTCAAGCACTTTTATCGATTTTCATGCCGTAAATTAATCTTATTCATGAGCAGATCTGATCATTATCATTTAAATTCTAGCCAAGCATGCAAGACTACTAAGATCCCCAAGTTCTATTTATCGTCTTCCTTGCTCATTATCGTTTCTAATACCCCTCGTTTTAACAAAAAGAGAGGGGCTGGTGGCTAGAGGGGAGAGATGGAAGGATGGCAGAGATACTTCAATTAAAAGCGGCTTTTCAATTAAAGTTATTTGAACTTGTGCCATGAAAGGAGCTGGAGGTACTTGATAAAATCTCACAGGTATCTCCGGCCCTCCTGAAGAAAATTGAACCTGCGCATAGTGGCTAATTGAATCTGAAACTGATAAGGGTGAACCCTGAAAGGAAGTTGAAAGTAAAGGATGAAACAGCAGGGAGGAGAGGAGAGGAAGAGAGGAGGAAAGTAGAGAACTCCTAACTGGGGTGAATTCCAAAGTTCTCTGTGTTTTAAAAGGTTTTACTTGTGTCCTTCTTGAGCAACCTTGAGAGAGAGAGAGAGAGAGAGAGAGAGAGTGAATATAGGATATGTAAATATGGGTATGTGTAAATGGCAAAAAGAAGTTTTAAATAGCTCTGGTTATTAAGAAACTTCTGAGGTGGAAAAGCTCTGTCGAGCTGACTTTGTAGTTTTTAGTGTTTGTGCTGTAACCTAACCCAGTAGAAAATAATGAACTGACTTAAAATCGACTCATTGAGGATTGGATTGTGCTTTACACCACACACGCTCGCATCTTAAGCTCTCAACACATTGGATTATTCCTAATCAGTCCTTTTGGGTTTTTCCTTCTCTCTTCTAACTTTTTTTTTTTTTTTTAAGAATTTGCAAAGCTGGAGATGGTGGGTGACAACAGATCTTCAGTAGACATTTCCTCTTTCATGGATGGATTTCTTTACTGCCCAGCCAACATGCTGAAGAGCACACTGGATAAAAGAGGGAGAGATGGTGAGTCCATAAGGCTGTGATTGGCACACACATGCACACTTCTATTAGTCCTTTGTACTGGACATAAAAAAGGAAGATGTAGTGAGACTGACCATCCATTCCTTTCTCCTTGCATGCCTTCCAGTATTTTCACATCCAAAACCCAGGACAGAATTAACATACAGTAGGTTTACTGCTAATGTCCAGGCTCACTGATTTCGATCCCACATTTATTTATCTCTTTGCCTCAGCACCCAGCATTAGCTGATCATGCAACTACTGCTTTGTCACTCCATTTACCACGGTATAGATAAAAAGAGCTTGTTGTAGGAGAGTATGTCTTGGTTAGGACACTAAACCCATCAGCACGCAACATAATTTCCACAAATGTGTTTCTCCTTGGAGAGCTTAAAACTTTTATTTGCTCCTTATGTTCTCTTCTGTCACTCGGTAGCTACTCATCAACATCTGGACTGGGGCTTTGGGCCCACTGGTAATTACAGAAAGAGGGGTAAATTTAGAATCCTTCTCTGGGGAGAGGGTAAAGGAAGGGCCCTATATTCAGCTCACTCGCGTGAAGGTAGCAGGAGCAGCTGGAAGCTCCTTTCCTCTAGAGAGCTGTTCCTTTCGCTGGATCCCTCCTTATTGCACCCCAAGGGGAATTAGTTGTTGCTACAGCATCCTGCCTGCGTTTCCTTTCTTCTACCTGTGAGTGTAGAAGAAAGTGCTTCTTACAGCTAGACTGCATGGTGGGAAGTGGGTGGAGTGTCAGTTCCTTTCAGAAAAAGAAACACTTTTGATAAAAGTGTACATTGCTGGAACACATGTTACATAATTATTAACCCTGCATGTTTTTTCTATGGTTTGGTCTTGTTCTGTGTTCACCTAAAGCCTGTAGCCTTTGATCTCCAACTAGGAAAAACCTAACGAGAGTTTAGAACTTGATGTCAAATCAGCACGTCAGCTGATGAAAGAATGTAGCATTTGTTTGTTTTCCGATGAGTGCTATATATGAATGAGAAACACACCAGTGTTGTTCAGTCTTCTCCTGATGGTGGACTCATGGAAATGACATTAGGTAATGTGAGAGAGATCTTTAATCGCTTAGAAGTTGCTCTGGGTTCCTTTGCGACCACAACGACTATTACACACTTGGAGTGATCTTTATTGGTCAACCACTCCTGGGGGAGTGGTTTCAGTGGGGGGGCCAGTGGTATAGTGGTTAGTGTGCTAGGCTGATGATTGAGAGGTTGTGGGTTCAAATCCCTGTTGGTCTCCCAATGTGCTAAGACCCTTGTTCAAGGTCTCAACCACAGGTGTGCCTTGGTCCACCCAGCAGTATAAATGGGTACCAATAATAAATAAATAATAAAAATACTGGGAAGGTAACCTGTGAGGTACTAGTGTCCCTTTACACTATGGAAACTGGGGATAAGCTCTAGCTCTGATGAGCCAGCAGGCTTGGGTGTAAAAGCCCAACAGACTTTGCCTTTCCTACTGGGATGGACTGGGATCCTACTGGGAAAGGTGACGGTGGTCTTAAGTTTCTTCCGTTTGTACACAGTCTGCCTGACAGTGGATTGGTGAAGTTCAAACTCTTTAAAGAGTGTTTTGTAACCTTTTCCTGTCTGATGAGCATCAACAATGTTTTATAAAGTCCTTTTTTGTGTAATAATGCACCTACAAACTCTAGTTGTGAAGATCAGATTTTGACAGACCCCTGTTCTTTAAATAATGCAGGGTACCCACTCACACCTGGGTAAACAAAATGTATACATGAAGAAATATAGAAAGTTAGAAAGGGTTCCCAAACTTTCAAGCATGGCTGTATTTAAGCAGCTTGAATTGTGAACTTGAAGAAATATGCTAGAAAAAACGATCAACATATGGAGAAAATAGCCTGTGTTTTCATGCTGAACATCACAGCATCTGTCTCCGAGCCTCTATTGTGGTTTATTCAGTCACATGTTTATTATTTAGCTGAAGGTAGCTCATTGAGAGAGCCTTTTCAGAGATTTTCATTTTTATTTCATTTTCATTCTCTGATCTGATTTATTGAAGTAATGTTATGACATGTTTTAAAAAAGAATAAAAGTTAATGAGAATAATAGAATGTTTAAAGCCAACTGGACTAGGATAAAATTATTTTTCCGCTGAGCTGAGAGGACTTTATTCAAACCTGGTAACGTAAAGCTCGGCGGCAATATAAAACACGAGTGCTTGAAATTCATAAGTCTTATTTATAGCCCTGAAATAATCAGTAAGGGTTAAGCATTAAGAGGTAGCTTTACAAGTTTTTGTTGAATCCCTTAGGCTACAAAGATAACATTTTGTGTACATCTCCACACAGCTCCGTAATATTCAGGAAATCAGGCACAACTTATAAAAAAACAGCCTGAAGAGGAAATATGTTCCTGCAAGCGATGAACTGTAATATGGTACTTCTTCTCTCAATTTCTCTCTCTCTCTCTTATTTGTCCTCCTCTTATTCACTTTGCCTTCTTCAAGTGGCCGATATTAAAACCTCCGTGCGGGTAAAAAAGACATAACTGATAAACTGCTTGTTATTTCATCTATTATGAACAAGCATTCGAGAGTAGCCTTAATGGCAGCTTAAGTGTCGTGCTTCCACTGAAAATTTCAATGGCACTACTTAAACAGCGTAATTCAACTACTTAATCCAACAAGAAGTACTGCTGCACATTTCCAACAGAGAGGAAGGCATTTTATTTAATTATTTATTTATTTTCTTTTTAAGCCTGTGCACCCAGGTTGCTTCAAAGCCTTTTTCACTAATGGTTTGAAGCTCGAAACATAAAACCCGCTCTTAATAATTAATACACAGCTTCTGAGGATTTTAGTAAAGACATATTTGGCTGCTTTTCAAAAGACTTCCAGTCAACCTGAGTGTGTGTGTATGTGTGTGGGCAGTAAACAACAGATGTAAAATGTGATATGTACAATATGTGGCTTATTTCTTTCTTGTTGGGTTTTTAAATCACTTATTAATTTGTGGAGAAGATTGGGTTTAGCAAATATGCTGATTTTGTTTAAAATTAACTTCTTTTAAAGTGTTTTAAAGTGGTTGATTCCCCATTTTGTGTTGGTGTTTGTGTGATGTCAACACACACTGGTGTTACAGGTTACACTGTTTAAATTAGGTAACAGATTTAAAACTGAAACATTTAATTTCTGATGAGTTGGTGTTCATTCTCTCTCTTTCTCTCTGTCTCTCTCCTTTGTTCTGTCTGTTCTGTTCTCCAGTACTTTACAAGGTCAGGGTTCTAGCAGCTCCATTTCCTGTGATTTTTTTTTTTTCTGCTGTCATCCTCGTCTAATCATACATGCAAAAAAATAAATAAATTCTCTCTTTACTTGTACTTAGATTCTTCCAGGTTCATCGGTGTGTCTGATGTCTCTTGAGCTCGCTCAGGTGGAGCTTGCTGTTAACTTTCACAAGGATGTGTATAAACTGCAGAGCTGTTTTATTAGTTTGTTTTACACTGCATTTCAATTTCAATATTACTCTTAGCCTTGTGTGTCTGGTATTCCTGTGGTTTGGCAACCTTGAATAGAAGTGATAGAAAAAAAAAAGGGAAGGAATTTTGAGATTAAATTTCATAGTTATTAAGGGTGCTAATACTAATGAACTTTTTTTTTTTCAACTCATCATCTTGCTACTGCCATTACCTGTTAGAGTATCTGTATATTGATTGTTTAATGGATTTAAAGTGTGTGTGTGTGTGTGTGTGTGTGTCACTGCCAACAGTATTTTGCTAAATCCGAAAGAATGTAAAGTGCTCTATTTTGGATGAAGCGAATGCAGCCACATCTGTCCCCTTATAAATCATGCAGCGTTTTTCGAACATATATACACACAAGAGCACACAAAAACAAGTTCTCAAAGACATGCAGGCAGGTCAAAAATAGCATAAAAGTGTACTATGTTCTTATTGACTGACTCTGTTAGTGTTTTGTGCTTTCAAGCAAAGGCTTTTTTCGGAATGGACTGTTTTTGACAAATACTGTGCTCAGTGTGATTGAACCTTCAGCGAAGAAAATCTCTGAAGGCTTAATCTGTATAAATATTGAATTAGAGCTACTTTAAGCACATATTGAATCTAAAATTTAATTTTTTAAAATTTAATTAGTATGTTAATACACATACTTCAGTGTATGTTAATTTATTTTGGGAAATTTTTGAAATGCTGCCATCTGTGTGCCACAATGTGAGAAAACATGCAAAGAATTTAAACGGAGTCATGCTTTCATAGGATTATTATTATTTTATCTTTCACTGGAAGAATTGTCGTAAAAAGGGATGTGAAGATACCAGGATTTAATGGTCAGTACCAATACTATGGAAATTCCTCAGTTCTTGATGGCCAGTTTTTATTCCATAGTAAAGAAACAATCTCATGAACTTGAACAGGCAACCCTTGATATTTATTTAATATAATACTTATTTATGTCATGATGGCGTAGTGGTTAGCACTTCTGCCTCATAGCAAGAAGGTCCTGGGTTCGACTCCCCGACTCAGCGAGGGCATTTCCGTGTGGAGATTGTATGTTCTCCCTGTGATTGTGGAGTTTCCTTCAACTGCTCTGCTTTACTCCCACAGTCCAAATCCATGCATTTTGGGCTAACTGGCTGTTCCAAATTGCCCCTGGGTGTGAGTGTGAATGGTTGTGTGTGTGCGTGTGTTGGTGTTGGCCCTGCAATGGTCTGGCGAGCCATTCAGGGTGTACCCTGCCTTCACACTGAGTTGGCTTGGATAGACTCCAACCTCCCTGAGACCTTAGGATTAAGCAGTATGCCAAATGAATGCATGAATGACACAGGCTGATTGGTTATGTAAACATAGTACCTACACTATATTGCCAAAAATATTTGCTCATCTGCCTGCACACACAAATTAACTTGAGTGATATACCATTCTTAATCCATAGGGTTTTTATATGATGTCGGCCCACCCTTTGCAGCTATAACAGCTTCAACTCTTCTAGGCAAGTTTTCCACAAGATTTAGGAGTGTGTGTAATTTTTGACCATTCTTCCAGAAGCACATTTGAGAGGTCAGACCCTGATGTTGGACGAGAAGGCCTTTCCTCATCCAAAAGGTGTTGAGGTCAGGACTCTGTGCAGGCCAGTCAAGTTCTTCCACACCAAACTCGTCTATACATGTTTTTATGCATGTTTGAACAGGAAGGGGCCATTCCTAAACTGTTACCACAAAGTTGGGAGCATGAAATTGTCCAAAATCGCTTGGAATGCTGAAGCATTCAGAAGCCTCTGTAAGGTGCTTTGTCAAATTGTGAGTTCTTGCTCTCTGAAATGTATGGAATACCTGAAATGTATGATGGCACTATACTGGATTTTCGATGGTATTGTTACTTCCTGATGATCCATCTTGATTCCATACCCAACTTAGCTATTTTTTCTTAAAAAATAAAATAAAATCCTCTGTGGAGGCAGAGCTGTTGCTGCAGCTGTGTGTCACCCTCCACAGGTGGTTGTTGTTGTTGTGGTTGTTGTTGCTGTCATTGATTACCTGCCATTGTCATCTTCGTTTGACACTTAATAGCAGACTGGATAACATTAAGGCATCTATGCTGTCTTTTATCCCTATTTTACAATAAGTTGATGTCAAAATTCTTTAAATTAATGGTACCCATTAACTTGGTGCCATGTATCGGTTCTGATGACACAGGGAGATGTTCACACCAAGCATCCTAAGAATAAGGCTGATCTGTAGCAGTGCTATAAATAAGAATGGTCCATGATTCTTCCTGAACATTGTACCGGTAGCTGATTACATCCCAAAGTGCTTGTTGATGGTTATTGCTGCCATACAATGTTTATTCCAACCGTTAATTCTTTGATTAGATAAAACCAATTTTTTTTCTCCCCTAGTTTTAGTCATATCCAATCCCCACCTGTCAAGTGTTGCCTCCCTATCACATATGACCACCATTGACCAGGTAGACATGCGATCCTGCCACGTGCCTCTTTACAAACTGCAGCTTCCATGGACTCCTGGTCACGAATGGCTGCGGCATCAACCTGGTTTTTCACTTGCTGTCTCGCCCAGAAAGCTGTTTTTGAGAAAAATTACAGTTTTTGCAATATAAAAAAAATTCAGTTTTTGCAAAAAAAACAGGGATAATGCTCACGATATGATTCAAGGTCATAAGGAAGATGAAGGAACCCTTCTGGCATAATTTTTCAGTTTTTGTGGGTTAGACCACTGTGGCTTTCAGCCCTTCATATCAGTGAAGGTAATACCAAGGGGTTCAGCTACTTTTTCTTACTACTGTATATTACACTGAAGGGGTATAATGGCCTAACAGGATTTTTCTGCACTTATTTGTGGTTGACTGATGTAATATCGAGAAATAGTGGATAGTAAGAAAACACACAGCAAAAGGTTTCCGGAATGTTGACTTAATATTTCAGCTTGTCAACCTACTGTGGAATTACTGGTTAAAACAATAAGATACAATAAGATATTTTTAAAAAAGTCCTGGGATTGAGCCTTGTGCCCGGCAAGGGTGTGTCTGTATGGAGTTTGCAGGTTCTCCCAGTGCTTGCATGTGTTTGCTCCAGTTGCTTACCAGTCCAAAAATATAAACATTAGGCTAATTGGATATTCCTATTTGCCCTTATCTGTGACGAGCTGCTCAGGGAATACCCTGCCTTTGCTTAGAGTCGGCTGACATGGGCTCCGGCCTCCTTTTGACCCTAAGGAATTAAATTTTCCAGAAGATTCCTGAGGGTTTTTAATAGTAATGCAGTTGCCCTTTCAGATTTGATTGAAAGTTTAAATCCTTTTGATGCTTTTTGGCTGAAAGTCAGTGGTGTAAAATGGGTCATTATCAATTCATCTTCTGTTAATCGCAGCAATACTAGCCAGTCATGGATGTCTGTGAATTGCAGATAAAATTGACTGAGAAAGGTTGGCTTCATTTGGCCTCCGAGGGAACACACGATAGATTTTACCCTAGGCTGGTAGCGGTTGTGGGATAGGTTAGCGAGCGGGTGGGGATCATCAAGACCAAACTGTGGTGAAACTGGAGAAAAGTTCAAAACGAAATTAATAAATGCTGAATGTAAGCACAGAAGCTGATTAAAGGCATCAGACATGGTTAATGCATATTGCATGTACAGTAGGATAAAATGTGCTTTAATTGCAATTCTGCAGTAACCCAATTTGTGTCTACAGGATTTTAAGACTATTAAGGAAGTTTTATTACAGTTAAATACTGATTTTTCATCTTTGAGTGCTGAAACACCAGATGGTTAAATGGTTATTTAAAAGCCACTGCACATCCATACCTCCAAAGCCCTGGGGCAGCAGAGGCCAAAATAAAGGTTGCCTACCTGACATATGTTAAGATTAGAACAGCTAGTACACAACATGTGTAAGAGAGATGAGAAAACTACCTCTACTGCACCTGCCTGTTCCTGACTCACTTCTACCACTCTTCTTGCCCTCTGGAGATCTATCTGATTCATCCTGATGCTCTACTTCTGCTCGGAACCTCTGCACTTTCTCTTCCTGTGGTTGCTCCCATGTGGATAGCCTAAAGACTGCACTTCTTAAAAACAGGTTATGCTGGGTCTGGTTATACCCCATGCTTCAGTGGATATTCTTACCTGGATATTGTAGCTGGTATCGACTATGAGATTGCACTGTTGCTCTTTCTTTTAATGTACTTAAAACTGGTGGATTTTATCGTATGTACTTGTGGAAGGGTATTGATTATATACATTTTTTTTTTTGGTTTTTTTGTGGAGTTTGTTCTTGAAATCTTCATCTCTGTCCTCCTAATTAAAGATCTGAAACCACATCTAGGTTCTGTAAAACTGCTTCATGATGGTGGTGCTAAAAGTGCTATACACGGAATTGAATTTCAAACTACATGTGAGCCACAGTCCCTGTTAGAGTTGCATTCTGATGATAGTAGTCCAAAGGACCTTATACCAGCCAGCATAAGAGCCTGTGAGAAAGGTGCAAGTTGTTATGTGACTGCTCTGGGCTTGCAGATGAAACACTTTCATCACGTTCTTGATAAATGGAAGAGAGACCCTGTCCCATATCAGAGACAACCCCTCGGCATGCTGTCTATTGTCCCGTTGTGCTATATCGTGATGAAAGAAGCTTGTTCTCTTCACATGTCACAAGTAGTAGAGATTATGCTTTGTGCTATGCATCTTTGGCTAGGACAATGGTTTCTAGGGTTTTGAAGAAGACGTGTGTTGAGTTTATAGAATCACTTCCACATAGTCAGTCCTTTATATATTTTTTGGGTTTCATGCATTTTGAGCTGTGCTCTGCAGCACATTACCCAGAATAGGTTAGTGAAGGGGAAGTCCCCAGAAAATGTGTCCACTTGCAACTTTGTGCATTTTATTCTGTTCAGTAGAATGAATGGGGTAGCGGGGAAAGTTGAGCAGAGCTCAGCTTTATGCAAATGAGTCTATTTGCATTTAACCAGTTGGGAAAGGTAGATGCTCTTTACCATTGTGCTGTGGAGCTTTTTGTTATCATTGTGTTTGTAGTAAAGAATTATTTTCAATTTTATCCTTTTATTGTTTTATCCTGGTTGGGGTAATGGTAGATCTAGAGATCCCAGGAACACTGATTAAGAAGTAACAAACTTTTCTACTAAAATGCTATACTTCCAAGTGGCACCTTACATACATTATGATTGATTGTACAGCCTTTAGTTCTGGTCCACTAATTTATCTGGACAAGTGATGTACTATAACCAAACTTTGAGGCGTCACTGTGTGTTCATCACGTCACTCTTCTGTGTTTACCACATAAAATTCTGCCTGTAGTTCAAAACCTTTACTGTAGTAGTGTTGGCAACGTCCGCAGTGAACATGGCAAGCAGTATGTTCCAGGTATATAACTTTTGACTAAAGCTTAACAGGTGAATATGAAAAGGACAGAGCCCCCCAATTTTTTATTTTTTATATTTTTAACAGCCCGCGTAACCACATCTATAGAGAAGACCACCTGCATTTATCAAAAGGAGGCTGCTCAGTGCCGTCACAGAGCTCTTGTGTTTGCAGGATGCGATTTGCTAGAATGGACTTGAAATAGCACTGAACCTGAGAATTGATGCCAGTGGAGCGAGATCAAACTACTCTACACCCTTATCAAACTGTCAGTCACACCCTGATAACCTTCTGATTACCCAACATGCTTCTCCCTCTCTGATCCCCTCTCACTTCAATGTGTAGGAACTACACAGGACTAGACGTGAGCAGAAGAGGCGATAACTCTTATCACACAAAACCAGTTCAAGCTTTTCATTCCTACCTTTATATGGTAATTACATTCCTATTGGCAGCAATGATTCTCAGATTCGACGAGCAAGTATACACTGGTGATGAGTACAAAGAAAGATGAGAAGAAAAAAAAACTAAAAAGGGCACTGCACTGGATCCTCAGCAAGGGAATGCACCTTTTAGTTCTTTACTTGCAAACCACTTGAACATTTTATTATATAAACCACTTGAACAGGGATTATCAGATGGGAGCCCTAATATTAGTACTAGTATTTGGAAAAACTACTAGAGCAGAGTATGAAAAAAATAGCACCCTTTATCATCTCTAGTTTCCCATGAGTTAGCACACTGTCTTTTTGTGGCATATCCAACCATATATTTAGTTTAAAGGGCATGAGACCAGGCCAGAACGGGGAGGTTTTTCTTCAGAATTTCACAGATTTTATTTATCAGTCTCTGGTCTGATGGCAGACTAATTACACTGAGTATTTAAAAAGTGATACCATCAAAATTATGGATACTCTTCTTGTCAAATTCTAAACATCTGTTTGGCCAGGTAGAGTATGCATTAATTAACAGTTATTCACTGAAGGCGAGTTGGATGTCATTGACTTTTCAATTTAGCAAAAATCCTCTGAGCCTGAGGCAAGAGTTTTAGTATATACTACATGGAGAAAGTATAAAAAAAAAACAGATTTTTATGGTTTATTTGAATTATTATATTTTTAGTGATGACAAGCGCTGATGAGTTCCAAGTATATACACATGCAGGTGTATAAGAGGGTTGCTTTACCTCTCTAAGAGTTCTAGGAATTTATTTAGTTATTTATTTATTTATCTGGGCAGCCCAGTGATGTAGTGGTTGGCTTGTCCGCCTCACAGAAAGAAGGTCCGGAATTCAAGTCCTGGGCTTGGCGAAGGCATTTCTGTGTGGAGTTTGCATGTTCAGTTTGTGTTTTGCTTTATCCTACTAGGGTACTAGTGGATAATTCTTGAATCCAAATGGCAGATAATTACAGTTTGTTGTCATTTGGAGAAGGAGACTTCCTATTTGATAGATTTAAAAAAAAAAAACAAGATAAATTGTTGGTTTTTTTTTTCTTCTGTTTCTGCATAGTATATTCTAAAACACACCTTTACTGAGTGCGTTTTACTTATGTTTTCATGTAGTATGTACCAAGCTCAGGAGTAAGCTATAAACAGACACCGCTCACCTGGCCTACCTCAGTAATGGTAATATGTAAATATAAACTATAAAAATCTTGTTATAGTTTGCTTTCATTTATGCTTCTGTATAGGACATACCTAACTTTTTAACGAGACTTGCACTTGCTTGTGTAAGCACTCAGGGATCTTGTATCCGTAGAATTTAAAAGGTTAAAAAAAAAAAAAAGCAGTTTTGCCTATGTTCTCATATAGTATATATTAAAACTATTGTTTGCCACAGGCTCAGTGAATGTCACTGAATTGAATAGTCTATACAGCGATATTCACCCTGTCTTTGGTGAATGATTGTTAATTATACCTAGTGCATCTGCAGTGCATATGAAAATAAAATGGCCTTTCCACATACTTCATCTTTGTCAGTGGCCTGTTGCATTCTCCACATTTATAATTCTGCCAACTGATCCAGCTTTTGGTTTGAATTGCTCCTTGTGCAATTTTGAGTGGGAGATGATGCTTACGGATACTGACTGTGGAGTGATGAAATAAATACCTCACACTGCAAATGGCAACATGGAGATACGGCAAAACAGCCATATGAAATGATTGTTGATAGGAAGTACCATCTGTCCCTTCTGTGGCATACATGAATGTGTGCATGTGAGATGGTGCAAATGAGATTGTATCTATTTCCGTTTGTTGAAAAAGTGTGGATGTGCCTGTTTGTGTTCCTTTTGGTGACAGGTATGCCACTTTCCAAATGTCGTCTTTCGGAATCTTTTCCTTTTATCACTTTCCTTCTTTGCACCTGTTAATTTGTGGCACTGCAGAGCTGCTGATATATGCTTTTGTTCTTCAGCTTCAGGAAATATCACTTGTTGTGCCAGTCACTTCTGTGTCCTTCCTTCTTGTTTTCTCATTCTCAGTCACTTGTACCAGCACCCATTCCACAGTCTTTCCATCATTCAACATCTCCATGTCTCTTCTCAGCCTGTCCATCAGTCAAAGAATAGACTCAGCTTTAAGGGCATACACTAATATTTTGATGCTTTGCTATGACTGGCTGGAACGAGGCTCTGCATTCTATCAGCAACAGGAGACTTGATGAGAAAAGCTATGCATGTTCATTTAACATTTATATTCAGTTTATGATGAGCTCATAAAATGTTGGGTGTAAAAATGCTTCCCAGTGCACCTTTAGAAAGACAGTCAGCACCTTCTTGCTAGTTTATTAAACCATCTTTCTCTCAGTGTCATTAAGCTCTATTCAGGAGTGGATCATCAGCATATTTCTGATAAATGAACATGCGTGTCTGATGACAGAAGAGGTCTGTTTGATGTAGAACAGAAATTAACAGATGGCAGTGGGAGTTTGCGTGTGACTTTGAAATCTAAAATTGAGTAGCTGTGGTGAACTTGATGCTTGTAAGATGGTAATGCATCCACGTGGTACTTGGTTCTTAAATTGCTGAAGGCACCACAGCTTTTTACAGGAATAATTTCCCTGCCACTGTACATGTCTTTAATAATCGAGGAATTAGAACAGTTTTATGAAGAACCTGTGGGGATTGGGTTCCCAAACCAGGTTTCAGCTCATGATTCTTTAAAGTGCTCATAAAATCAAAATTGGTATTGGTGTTAAACCTTTTGGTACCTGCCCTTTAATCTGAGCCCATGTACATGACCTTAGAAATAAAAAAAAAAAACGACCCTTTAACACTACATGTGTTTAATTGGGTGTGATCAATTATTTGTTGGATGCAGGCATACGTGTCCCAGTTTGACAAGGATGGCGTGTACTAGCTACACAATCCTTATTCAGGAGAGATTTCTGCTGAAGCATGCCTAATTCCAAAATCCTACTTTCTCAAGAAAATAAACACTAGTATTTTCAATTGTGTTTTATTTGCCTTTGGTAATATTTAGTATTGAAATAAAAACGATTTGAATATTGGTTGTGGATGCATGGGCATTTGTCTGTTTTGCAATAAGAACTGGAGCTATAGGGCAAAAATGTAATGTGCTGTCAATCTTACTGGAGATATCATCACTAAACCGCTTATGGTAGGCCACCTAACTCCAAAATTAGTTGCTGACCAGGACTACTAATTATATTAAATAACTAATTAAATACTAATTAAATAATTAAATAACTAATTAAAATAAAATAAAAATCTTGGCCAGGTCATGTTTGTAAATGAGAATTGGTTCTCAAACTTTTTACCTGCTAAAATAACAGTTGAAAAAAATATATATTTTAATAAATTATTATTACTTTTTTAATGACTTAACCAGTAGCTCGGTACAATTAAATGCTGTCTGGTGGTGCATCTTTGGCTCAACATCTTCTTTCACACTATTTCCTTTTTCAAAGAAGTAGGTTGGTTGCTTGCTAGAAGCAAAAATGAATAAATAAAATAAAATAAATAAAATAAAAACAGCCCTGAGTTTTATTTATCTCCAAAAAGCTGGAATTTGTGCAAGTTGGTGTTTAAGACATCGTGTTCCATCAGTGCTGGTATATTTTGCTACCTTTGACTGATCGAAAACAACAGTCACTCTTTATGCTGTCAGGGCTTTTCCTTCAGTATGAGTAAATCATATTTTATTTACCATTGAGATGTCATGTGCCTCTCCATGATGATGATGATGGCCATCTCTGCCAATGATGGCAGACCTCACCTCAAATATATACTACATAACAAAAACACACAGCATATTTTTGTGTAGAATAGGTGAAAAATATATTTTCTTTGAGGGAAAAACATTAAAAGTTAGTTTTGCTAGTTTCCCAAAGCTTCTGCACTGTCTGTTAATAGCTTTAGATTTGTCGTTCTTGGTGGTGGTGTGTTTAATGTAATTCAAATGATATAAAGGAGAGTTTAAATTTGGCAAGCACTTCAACACACTCTCACACTGACTTCCTGTTCCTAAAGGAAACACATCAGCATGAGAAATTTCATCATGGGTTATAAACTACCTATAGGGAACTTTAACCGCTGTGGTTGGTGAACATAATACCATAAAAACCTTTGGCAAATATTCTTCAGTGTTTGTTTTTTTATTTTATTTTATTTTTTTTTAAACCAAAAAAACTGGTTAAAGACCTGTCCTTCAAGAGGTTTTCCAAAGATCCAAAAAGTGAATCTTCCATGGTATGATGCCAAACTATACTTATTACTATTATAACCACCTATATTTTACAATAAAGACATTTAAACAAAATTTATTGCATAAAAACAGACTGCGAGTGTATCGGATCATTTTTTGGGCTTTTTGGGCTTAATCTCAGGGCAGAATACACTGTCACTCGCACATGTCAGGGTAACAATTGTACGACACATAGGGCTGCATCAGAGAGTGACATTTTAGATGGACATGATGTAATACTGAGATGCTTTGACTGGCCTGCAAAATCACCAGACCTCAGTTTGGTAGAAAAAGTGTGGGATTATTTGGAACAGCAGGTGAGAGTCTGAAATAGACACAAGCATGAGCTCTGGTTCAATTGCACACCTAGACAGAGGAAGAGTGGGCTAAAATTGACAGCCCAAAGACTTTGTTGGCTGACTTATCTGTCAAGAAGGGTGCTGTTATTAAGGTTGAGAAGGGGAGTTAAGAAATAAAGGAAATAAATTATCTTCTAATATTTTAACAGGAAAAGTCTTTAAAGAAGGGAATTTACATCGTGGCTTCTTTTGAGTTACGTTTCTTCCTGTTTTGTGCATTTTCTGTCACACTTTAACTCAAATCATCCAGTCATTCTTTTTCTGAACTGCTTAATTCTAATTAGGGTTGCAGGGAAGCTGGCGCCCATCTCTGTCAACTCAGGGTGAGGTCACCCTGGACATCTCGTCAGGCCATCGCAGGGCAACTCTCAAAGCATTTACCATAATTACTAGTGTCATGATTATGAACTGTTTAGCCTCCTACAAGGATTGTATATTTATGTTGCAGACATGGTTCAGCGTTGGTGTACCCTGGAAGGTGGCTACCTGAGTTACTACGATGATGAGAGGAGTGCCTCGCCAATAGGAAGAGTAGATGTCAGTGAGATGGTGAGCCTGACCATCAACAACTCTGAAACCATGACGGGAGCAGGGTATGAGCCTCCACTTTTTTGTGTGTCAGTTTTTTGTCTTCCCTTCCTTTCCTTTTGGGACCCCATTCCCATCTTCCCCTAATCTCTTTTTCCATCTTTCCATCTGTTTCACTAAATCAGTTTGTTGCGATTGACATTTCTGTGGGTCATAAAGGCAATAAGACACACACACGCATTTCAGTAAAACTATTCTGACATTAGGGTGCACAGACCACCTTGTAGGCAGCGTTTTGACCTCTGACCATCCTCTGGTGTTCTGATGCCGGCGGTAAGAGCAACAGACAAATTGAAATTAATAGCCATGTACTATCTTTTCACAGGTGTGTGTGTGTGTGTGTGTTAGAGTTGTAATTCAACTTCCTTTCCCCTTCAGGGCAGTGTTCACCTTTGAAATCTTCCTGGAGTCTGAGAAAGTGCTCTTGTTTGGCACACAGACAGCAGATGCACAAAGAGCCTGGGTCCATGCCATCATTAAGGTCTCTCTCTCTCTCTCTCACATGCACACATACACGCATGTGTATCTGAATATTCTTTTGAGGACCTTTGATTGACATAATTATTAACACCAAAATATATTCCAATAAAATATATTGCAAACCTTAGTAATCTAGTTTCATTCTTTTCCCTGCTAAATTTCCCAAAAGGGTTCATATCTTCCTACTGCTCCCCTCCGCATGCACATTTTCACCCTATAAATGATGGATGATATGATCATTGAAGTGTAGATACACAGATTGGAACAGATGGATACATAGTACAAAAAAGTTGTATGTTGAAGATTTGCAACCCGGAGTTATGCATGTGGTGCTTTTCCACTGTGTATAGCTGGGGGTTAAACATGTTGCTTATGCTTTAATGCCTTCAGACCAAAATACAGTGACATGAGTGAATGATTCATTAGTTAACACAAGATTAGATTTCATATGCCCATGTGACATGGATGACTTGGACAGTCATCCATCTCATATTTGGGCATGCAAACCCAGTAGATTAAACCCTGGCTTGCAGTGTGCAAAGTTTGCTTGACGTTGACATGATTTTCATGCTGTCAGCAAAACTTTGGCTAAAAAGATATATTCCACTGAGCTGTCAGAGGCCATGACTGAATTCTAAGTTATTAAAATCTAACCATATAGTGTGCACAGTATTTCTATGCGTTACACATAAAATCATAATGTAAACTGCTACTTCCTTTTATGCAGTAGCAGCATCAGATAAAGCTGAACTGTGACTTTTCTGTCATCAGTGTGGAGGTGTTGCTTATGATGAACTCAGTATGCAAAAATTACCAAGTTGGATTGACACACAAAAATGTCACGTTTGAGTGGGAAGATGCATTTAGTCCATGTAGTCCATACTTTTTAATGGCTTAAAATAATATTTTACCCCTACATAAATTCTCTGCAGTTTCCAGTCATCATCTAGTCATAACCTTTTTTTGGCATGACTATGTGTAATGCCCCAATCCTCAAATAATTTTGCTTTTCTTTATATCTAGAGAAAGCAGCAGCTTAAATTCCATCAGATTGTGTTTGTATAGAAGAGATGGATGAGAAAGGTGTGATTCTTTGTCGCTGTGGTTTTCTCGTGACTAATGTAAAGAAGCGTTATTGCCTATGTGGGTAGATTTTTCTGACGTCATAGTGTCAGCTGTTAAAAGTTTGTCTTTGTCCTCCCACTCAGACTGAAACTTACTAAAGTAATACAACTCATGGGTTAACTAGAGTTCCTCTCTGCTGGAAAATATCTGCCATGCAATTTATGTCCTCTTCACTGTGTCTGGCTGTGTAATGAACTTCAGAGCAGTTATTTTATCTGTCCATCATATTCTGTCAGAAGGATGGTTATTACTTGGTGTGTCTCTGTCTCACCCCCCCCCTCTCTCTCTCTCTCTCTCCCTCTCCCTCCCTCCCTCTCTGTCTGTCTGTCCTCCTCCCTTTTTTTTCTGTCTTCAGTGTTTGGAATCTGAGAAAGTAGACTTTTTGCTGAAGAAGGACTGTGAGCTGATTGGTCGTTTGTATTACAAGGAGGGTCATGACCTTTATCATTGGAGACAAGGATGGTTCTCTTTAATGGGACCTGAACTGGTCCTTCACTCTGATGACGAGCATGTAAACAAAGTGGTTCTGCAACTCAAACGCCTGCAAGAAATTAGTAAGAACCCACAAACACACATGAACACCTGCCTGAAGTTATGCATATACAACACTGCAAACAGGTTTAGTTAAAACACAAGAAATGAACACTAAATTTAAGGAGGATATACCAGTGAAATGATCTTTTGTGCATAGACATATTTAAAATTTATTTGATAGGAAATCTTGGAATAAGTTGGTTCCAATCTGTAAATAGGTATACGAATCTCAGAACTCCTATCTTGCAATCTTCAAATAGGAAATGCTGGATGATTTTGACTAGACTCAAGATGTATATCTTAACCTGCTCTCATTTTTGTAGTGTAAGAATCCATTTTATTAGGTATATATTGCAAGAAATGAATTTTAAGAAAGTAAAAATGTTTTTTTTTTTTTTTTTTTTTTTTTATAAAAATAAAAATAATCTCATCAAGCTTTTTCTGTAGGACTCTGTAAACATTTTTTTTGCTTTGTCTTAGTAAGGTTTTGCAGCTCATTTAGAGGTAGGATTTGTCTAGACCAGATTTCCTTTCCTTTTTGTAAGATTTAAGCCATCTGTGGTTTCTTCATTTATGAACATTGAAATAAACTCAAAACAAAATACATACATAGAGACAAACCATGTTTTCTTTAATGTAGTAATAGTCTCTTGTTTCAAGCAAAAAATAATGTTTTCAAATAAGCTAAGTATTATATACTTTTGGCACTGCCTAAAACAGCTCCCATATGATTTCCCTTACCTTTTTGTGGGAACCCTCAAACCCCATACACTTATCCTACGTATATCAAGATTATTAACTTGTTTATAGAAGGGAATAAAAAAAAAATAAGGTAACTAAACATGCAATCTTAGTCTCGACATGTAAAGTACACCATTAGAAACTGAAACATTTTGATAACACAAGAATATAATTTGTTGTTTTTTTATTTCACGTCATTAACGATGATGTTACATCACGTGACTCGAGTATTTTTCAAGGTAAAAAATTTTCCAAGAATAACAGGGAGTTCCCCATGTGTACACGTACACTGGAAGGACGGAGGGATGTACGGACGTATGCTATAGGCCTTTCTTGACTTTCCAACAGCAGCTCGATGGTTTGTAAAAGTTGAAGCTACTACTAACTGACAGGAACTTCTAATTTTCTGTAATATTTATAAAACAGTGTCAACACAGATAGCTGCATAAAGCAAAAACATCCAGTAAGTCATATCAGTAATGCCTTCATTCAGTGGCCAGAGTAGACTGGGTTGAGCTGACAGGAAGGCTGTCGTAAATTAAATACAGTGGGTATTTAAAAAAGTATTTAGTCAGCCACCAATTGTGCAAGTTCTCCCACTTAAAAGATGAGAGAGGTCTCCAATTTTCACCATAGGTACACCTCAACTATGAGAGACAGAATGAGAAAAAAAAAATCCAGAAAAACACATTGTCTGATTTTTAAAGAATTTATTTGCAAATTATGGTGGAAAATAAGTATTTGGTCAATAACAAAAGTTCATCTCAATACTTTGTTTTATACCATTTGTTGGCAATTTCAGAGGTCAAACATTTTCTGTAAGTCTTCACAAGGTTTTTACACACTGTTGCTGGTATTTTGGCCCATTCCTCCATGCAGATCTCCTCTAGAGCAGTGATGATTTGGAGCTGTTGCAGGGCAGCACGGACTTTCAACTTCCTCCAAAGATTTTCTATGGGGTTGAGATCTGGAGACTGGCTAGGTCACTCCAGGACCTTGAAATGCTTCTTACAAAGCCACTCCTTCGTTGCCCAGGCGGTGTGTTTGGGATCATTGCCATGCTGAAAGACCCAGCCACGTTTCATCTTCAATGCCCTTGCTGATGGAAGGAGGTTTTCTCTCAAAATCTCACGATACATGGCCCCATTCATTCTTTCCTTTATACGGATCAGTCGTCCTGGTCCCTTTGCAGAAAAACAGCCCCATAGCATGATGTTTCCACCCCCATGCTTCACACTAGGTATGGTGTTCTTTGGATGCTCTCCTCCAAACACGACAAGTTGAGTTTTTACCAAAAAGCTCTATTTTGGTTTCATTTGACCATATGACATTATCCCATCTCTCTAGCAAACTTCAGACGGGCCTGGACATGTACTGGCTTAAGCAGGGACACACGTCTGGCACTGCAGGATTTGAGTCTCTGGCGGCGTAGTGTGTTACTGATGGTAGCCTTTGTTACTTTGGTCCCAGCTCTCTGCAAGTCATTCACTAGGTCCCCCTGTGTGGTTCTGGGATTTATGCTCACCGTTCTTGTGATCATTTTGGCCCCACAGGGTGAGATTTTGCGTGGAGCCCCAGATCGAGGGAGATTATCAGTGGTCTTGTATGTCTTCCATTTTCTAATAATTGTTCTCACAGTTGATTTCCTCACACGAAGCCGCTTACCTATTGCAGATTTAGTCTTCCCAACCTGGTGCAGGTCTACAATTTTGTTTCTGGTGTCCTTTGACAGCTCTTTGGTCTTGGCCATAGTGGAGTTTGGAGTCTAACTGTTTGAGGTTGTGGACAGGTGTCTTTTATCCTGATAACGAATTCAAACAGGTGCCATTAATACAAGTAAAGAGTGGAGGACAGAGGAGCCTTTTAAAGAAGCAGTTACAGGTCGGTGAGAGCCAGAAGTCTTGCTTGTTTGTAGTTGAGCAAATACTGTGTATTTCACCAAATAATGTGATTTCCTGGATTCTTTCCCCCATTCTGTCTCTCATAGTTGAAGTGTACCTGTGATGAAAATTGGAGACCTCTCTCATTTTTTTTTGGTGGGAGAACTTGCACAACTGGTGGCTGACTAAATACTTCTTTGCCCCACAGTATCTGGTTCCACTTTGTGTACAAACAACAGGAATTTCATGCTAAAGTGAGCTCCATTTTAACAGCTATGCAATGTATGCACAGTATACACCAATCAGCCACAATATTAACAACATTATAACTACTGACTGGTGATGTTAATAACACTGAGTATCTCGGTAGAATGGCACATGCCAAGGAGTGGGATGTATTAGGCAAAATGTGAACAGTCAGTTCTCGACGCTTATGTGCTGGAAGCAAGAATAATAAACAAGCCTAAGGATCTGAGAGATTTTGACAAAGGATATATTGTGACGGTTAAATGACTGGGTCTATTCATCTCCAAAAAGCCAGGTCTTGTGGGGTGTTTCTTGAATTCAAAGTACCTACCAGAGGTGGTCCAAGGAAAGTTAACCAGTGAACTAGCAAGAGTGTCATGGGTGCCCAAGACTCATTGATGTGTGTGGGGAGTGAAGGCTAGTAAAGATAAAGAGGTCTTTATTGTCAACTGTTGCATGAACAATGAAAATCAGTTTAGTAGCTCTCTGTTTAAGCATTAATTATAAAACGTGCACAAAAGACAACTAAGGTAACTACACTAAGCTATATATATATATGCATATACCTACATACACATATATACACTTTTTTATATAGACACACACATTTATTTATTAATTTGTGTGTGTGTGTGTGTGTGTGTGTGTATATATGTGTGTGTGTGTGTATATATATATATATATGTATGTATGTATGTATATATATATGTATGTATGTATATGTATTTATTTGTATGTATGATCTAACACTTATACATCTATCCACATATTTACACATTTAGAGACATACAAAGAAGGGTGCATGATATGTCAAAGGTGCATGGTATACACAAGGTGAGAGGTAGAGCTTTTAATCATAAGGTGCATGATTTTAAAATGTTATGATGTTCGAGACCTGCTCTAAACATGAGTACTGCACTCTCCAGGAAGATGGTCTGATCAATGGTTATTCAGTAGTACCTCTTGTCTGATCCCACAGAAGAGTTACTGTAGCACAAACTGCTGAAACTGTTAATGCTGGCTATGATAGAAAGATGTCAGAACACAGTGCATTGCAACTTGCTGTGTATGGGGCTGCCTTCCTGCAGACCCGTCGTGTGGTGTTAATGTTGTGGCTTATCAGTGTATGTATGTACCTAGTCTAATAATCATGCTGTCAGAAGTCAATTTTCCAAACCATTTCACTGAACTTTCGTACTCCGGACATTCACCTGTCTGAATATAGCTTTCCTTCATTGGTTTTCTGAAATGGCATTCCTTCTGTGAGCCACTTTGTCTCTGTTACCACGTTCTCTTGAAACACGTTCTTCTCGGCCAGTCATGCTTCACGCTGACGTTCTTAACAGGGTTTTAACTTGAAACTTGCTTGGCAGCTAAAACCGGGATTTACTGTTATTGTTAATCAATTATGTTACAACCATGTGTAGTGTAATTGTGGGTAACATACAAATACTGCCCATCAAAAGTTTGTAGTTGTTAACATGAGCATTTTCTTGGTGGTTTGCTTTGTTGAAGTTAAGCTGATGTTGTTTCATTTGTTTTTCTCCACAAAATCTTCATTATCACAGCTGTAATAATGCTGCCAGCACTTTGTTCATACAATGTTTTTTTCAGGCATTGCTCAATACTTCGCAAAACTTACAGGTCTGTGGAGTTGGTTGGCCTAATGTGAGTCTTTTATATTGTTTTAAGGTTAGGACACCTGAGAAAGAGAAAGTGGGGTATGGGGAAAACTGATTACGTATGTGTTGTAGAGTTTATATTTATGTAATCCAGTTAAGGCATAACCATGTATCAGATATATAAAGCTCTTGTATCCGTGGAAGGATTGTGAGACTGCCACTTCGGTTATATCACCTTTGTAATGGACTGTTATCAAATAATACACGCACGTCCATTTGGTCTCTGATCTCTTTGGGGCTGGCACGGAGACCCTGGAGGGCTGAAGATCTGTGACACAGGATTAGAGCACAGACATTGCAAAGCTTTGTGGCTGACCTGAGCTTTCTGTGCCTCTATAACACTCCTTTTAAAAACCAGCCTGTGGTTAGCTTTGGCATGACCAGTGATATGTGGGCTATAAGCTGCTCATGTAAGCTGTAAAAAGACCATGTTTGTTTCCATTTAGTTGCATCACAACATTTACACTGGTGTGATATTTAAGTGCTAGGCAGAGACTTGTATCACTCTTTGTTATAGGGTTATGTGACTAGCATGGAGATTAGGTATCGTCACTAGCTTCATTGTTTATCATATTTTTCCCCGGTTAAGGGACTATTTCTAGGTTATCAACATGAAAAACAGTAGTATTACACATTTAACTGTCATGATATTACACATTTTCAAGTATACTGTGCTCCTGGCTTGTCTAGTTTACCTTTGGCTGCACATCTGAGTTAGTGGCGCACTGTGACCCAGTTAAAAACATGACCGCAATTAAAACAACCTTAAACCTAATAGACCCCATACTTAACTGATGAATAAGCTGGGATATATAACATTAAATGAACATGACCCTTATTGTAGTGTCAGGTTGAAGAGCTTAAGTGGGTTGTTGGTGGTTCAGGTTTTTTTTTTTTTTTTTTTTTAAAGAAACCAAAAGCTGATTTGAAACTAAAGGACAGAGAGATCCTGGGGCTAAACTTGTGAGTCAGTGGAACTTTCTTTGAATTTTAACTTCTGGAACAGTCTTACTTAGAGCGGCATAAAAGTAATGCTCATGGGAAACCAACTCCAACTGGCTGAGACCGAGGAAGCAGAGGTGATGTGTGTGAAAATGAGCTGGGTGACCCACTGGCATTCCTGTAGTGTTCCGGGCTTTGTGTGGTACACAAGCGTACTGCGTTTGTATCCTCTCTGAAGAATCTGGGAAACATTGCTTCTAACAAAAACTAACAAATACCCACCAAGAACTTGACCCTCAGTTCTGTCCTTGAGAATACTTATAAAAATGCAGTCATTGTTTTTATCTTATTGTGTCTAAAGATAATTTATTGAAATTATACTAAAAAATTCCTCTAATCATTTTTAATAGTCGGGAAATACACTTCTAATGATCACTATTATTTTGATGTTTTGCTAGTCATTATTACTGTGAAGGATTCTGTATTGATTTTTGCGGATACCTTGAACCTTACCCAACAAACAAACTGCAGGCTAAAATAAAGACTTCCTTCCATTCTAATACTAATTACTGCACAATTACACCTATTTTTGCAAGAAGAAATTTTACTCCAGGCATAATCTGCTTTAAAGGTTCAAGGGAGTAGGGCAGGATGGAGAGATTGTTATTTTTAATTAATTATTGTCAGTGTTTGTCATTTTCAGATAACAGGGTTGTGTGTTCTACATTTGTAGTAAACTTGCATTCAGTGAAAGCTGCAAGCAAATTTGAAAGATGGTTGGGGTTAATTAATGTACCTTGTTTTTGCTGCTCCCAAGTTCCCATGTTTCATTCTTTCAAAGCTGTATTACTCAAACCATGGGAATAGCCATAAATCCCCCTCCCTTAACCCCCCCTTTAAATACAAGTTTCTTGTTTAAGTCCTCAAATCTTTTAGAGCCAATATATTTATTATTTATACCAAACTGTATATGGAAGCTTTGCCTTATAGTAGAAGATATAAGAAGAGAGAGAGTGTGGGCTGGGAAGAAAGCAGGGATATTTAGAAGAAGAAGAAGCTGGAGATGAAGAGATTTAAACTGTCATGAGGCATGCTCTCAGGTGTTGAAGGGGGTTGTTCAGTAAATAGGCCAGGGCATTGCGGGGTGTTTGTATGCGTTTGATGAGAATGGTCAGACAGCGTTAGACAGCTTTCTCTCCGCACATGCTGGGAGAAATAATGACCAGCGACACTGAGATTTCTGCCCCACTTGCTTCAAATAAGAGTTTTGCTCTCAGCCAAATGCAAAGCACTAACAATATGCACCATGTCTCCCAAAGAGGCTCAACTTTCACCTAAAGTATTGAACTGTTTTTGTACTTTTAATAATGCTTGTTTTTGCTTTACCCTCTCAACTTTTTTGTTGTTGTGTTTTATAGCTGTCTCCTTTCATTTAGAAGGAGAAGAGAGGATTCCGGTTTTGCTCATGGTTGAGAGCGGCAGGTAATCTCATTTATTGTAGATATAGTTAAATGCTATTGTACTTGAACCATGCTTTTTTGTGAATCTCTCCTTTAATTTAAAATTATAGTTAGTTGAACTTATAAACCATCATGCATGTTTGTGTGTGCAGGACAATCTACATTCATGGCTTCAATAAACAGGACTTCGATTTATGGCACTCTGCCATCCAATTAGCTGCCTGCAGGGATGGCAGAGCACTAAGCAATCAACAGCTGACCAAAAATGACATCCCTATTATCATTGACAGCTGTATTGCCTTTGTCACACAATATGGTAAATATTATTTTATCACACTCAGTGTTTCTTTTTTTATCTCTCTCTCTCTCTCTCTTTTCTTTTTTTCAAACCTAACTTTTCCATTGACCTTTGGCCCCAAGGTTTATGTCATCAGGGCATTTATCAGAAGAATGGTGACCCAAAACGTGTGGCCCAACTCCTGGAGGAGTTTAGCAGAGATGCACGAAATGTTAAACTTCGAGTTCAGGATCATCAATTAGAAGATGTAACAGACGTACTCAAAGGCTTCCTTTCCAATTGTGAGGATGCTTTATTAACCAAAGAACTCTACCCTTATTGGATTTCTGCCCTTGGTTAGTATTTGCATCGAAACAATTATAGAAATATCTTGTTACATTACCTTGTTTTGTTTTGTGAATATTATACTTCACACTTAGGAGTATGTATGTTTCTGTGAACTTAATAGTAACTACTTTTAGTCTAATATATTTTTGTAGGCATCAGGATACATTCCTAAAGACCTCATTGTTACATTATTTTTTTTTAAATGAACCATTTGCTTAGTTATTGTTCCCCTTTCTCTTCCTAATTTGGTTTGCTCTTACCCAGCAGCCACTAGCTAGAAAAGTAAATGGCTAACAGACTCTGATATACTATAATTAATTTAGCAGTGTAATTTGCTCAGAGGAATATACTATCTGCCCCTTTCTGTATTCATGGGTTACCAGATCACATGATTGGCTAGTGTCATAGTGATCGAGAGAGTGTATGCCATCTCTTTTACCCAGAAAACATGATCAGCTTTGCTTCCTTGGTTTCTGGCCATGATTGGCTGTCGCAATGTCAAGATAAGCCAAACTCTTTTTGGTTGTATTACAATATTTTTTTAAAACGAAATATATGTGACTCATCACGGGAAAATGAGTCTTTATGCAATAAAATTACTTACATTTTCCTGTGAATAAATTTGTTAATCTTTTTTACATTTTTGTAAAATTTTGTCCAGTGTAAAAAGCAAACAAACAAACAACCCCCCCCCCAAAAAAAATAAAACTAAACAAAGTAATTAATCATGTTCATTGCTTTCTATTTATTTATCTACACTGATGCCCATTAAAAACTTTGAGACCATAATTTTTTACATAATTTTTATTTTAGTACCCACAACTGGATTTTTGTAATATGGATATTGTTTAGCTTGTTGGCTTCAGAAAACAACAAACAAAGAATAAATTATGCACATCAAAAACAACAAAATAAAATGGCACCTGCCATTTATATAGCCTCTGTTTGCGGTGATACAGGTGGTGATTTTCAGTGATCCAGCACGGCAAAACCGGTCCCGCAAGTGCTGCAGCCAGTACTCCTGTAGGGAGTTGTCACTCTCTCTCGCCCTGGGCGTGGCCTGTCGTCAACTGACCCTGTCATGTTGTAGCGGTCAGTCAGGTTTCTGATGGCGGGTAGTGTACAGCCCTTGCACCCCGCAACCTCACTGAAGCTCAATCTGACCTCTTCCACACCCATTGCCCGGAGACGTTGTGCATGTGATAGATGTGGCATTATGACGTGCACTAGGCTAAGAATAGTGGACATTTTTGAGCCTTTAAATAGGCTTTCCAAATCACTCCTCAAATTGTGCAGATCCACATTGTGTTTTTGCTCAAACTGCATTGGTCCACTTTTGCAAAGTGACCTGTACATGTGCAATGAAGCGTGACAAAATGACAACTCATCATTTTCTCAAGTGCCCAAGTACTATCATTAATAAAGCCACAGGGTATAAACCGCCCCTCCACCCACACACACACACACACACACACACACACACACACACACACACACACACACACACACACACAAGTACAGGTATATAGACATTTCTCTCTCAAAGTTTTTAATGACTTTCAGTATACATAACCCAAAATATTTGATGATAAGATCACAGTGTAAAAAAACAGAAAACTCACATCAGTCAACTAACCTCAGCAAAAATTTACATTAAGAGATTTAACAATATAACTCTATAATGACATCCTTTAAGTTTGTCAAAAATTAAATTCTATGTTCTGTTTGTCGTGAGTAAGACAAACTTTTGTTAAAATCTTTGTTTTCGTAGGTGCAATGAAGGAAATATTGTGTTGGTCTTAACTCATAATGGTTTTATTACTGGAACAACACATTACACTTTCAAACATAAAAAGGTTATTGTCCACATGGGAGGGAAAAAAATCCACCAAAAGTTCCTAGTGAGAGTTTCTTTTTCCCCCCAAGTACAGGTTATATCAGATACTGTAAAACATGTAAGCCAGCAGTTTTCTCCTACTTTTGCTTAAGTCATTTCCCAGCAGTCTTTACTTGTACTCAGGTATCAGTGCTTAGTCCTTTATATAGCACTGTTATATAACTTATGGAACAGTTACATACAGATCTGCCTGATTTTCTAAGTGTGCCATATATTGTTTCAGATGAAGTAAATGAGAAGGACAGGGTAGAGAAGTACTTCACCTATATTCAGAGTTTATCCCAGATCAACAGATCAACTCTGGCGGCACTATTGCAGCACCTGTACAGGTACACACAGGCACGAGCATACATGCATTCACATACTCGAACCATTCTTTCACCTCCATGGTTTTCTGTGAAGCTTTTTCCACAAAGTTTCAGAGTCTTCACCAAGTCTACATGTTATAAACCTACACTTTGTTTTTTCTAATCTGGTGGCTGCTTTGAACTCTGCTTTGCAATTTCTCAAAAAAAAAAACAAAAAAAACCGCTTTCTTCTAAAACCTCACTGGGCTTGTCAAACTGTGAGAAATATTCAGAAATAACTTCAATTCTTTGGAGAGAGCTTAATTGGCCTTCTTGTCAGATTTGGATAGTGGACTAATGTCTCCCAAAGGATTATGTATGCTTATTGTTTTTTTCCCCCATATTTTTTATTTCATTATTTATTCATGGCTGTGACACTGTGTGTGTGTGTGTGTGTGTGTGTGTGTGTGTGTGTGTCTTTCAGTAAAAGTCTTCAAATGTGGAATATAAAAAAAATCAAACTAAATAAGATTTTTATGGTTTTAATTTTACATTTTAACTGATTCAAGTGCATATCTATATGGTGTAATATAATTGGGGGTCAATGATTAATAATTATTTACCAAAGGCGAGGTGGATTCTCGGAGTAGTCTCCTAGATGAAAATCCGAGACACATTCTTGTTTTAGAATATACTACACAGAAACATAAGCAAAGAAAAAGCACACTAAAATGATTTTTTTTCTAATGATCTTAAATATTTTTAAATTTGACAGATACAGGGTACATGAGCTCTTAGCAGGGTTTCTGTGTAACTTGATTGCTTGATTAGTTAATTTTGTATGACTTCAATACTAAATGTATAAAGATGAGAGTATAAAAATTGTCTTCGTTATGCCAAAAGCTTCTTCTGGCAAAAGTTGTTATTAACAACCAAAATAGTTGTCCCTCTTTAAAGTGGTAAAAACAAGATTAAATGGTTATAATCTAGCGCACAGAACAAGTAAAATAATGGTAAAACAGTAAATTCTATTGATTGCCACCTGTAAAACATGTTAAATGTGGACTAACTTCCAAATATATGCATCAACAAACATATCAGACATACCAGATATACATCACCAGGATCTAACCTTATGTTTATTTTTTAAGGTTTCGGCTAACTGGCGTTATCATTTTAAAATAACCAGTCAACATCCCCTCCTACATTCCAAAAATATATTTCAGTTGGAGTTATACACTGGGCATTAATGTGCAAGGAAACATTTTTTTACAAATGTTTTTCATAGAAATTAAAGTTCCTAAAATACCAATAATGATAATGGAAAGTTATGAGTTGTCAGTGAAAGTGCATTTTGTACCCATCATTTTGGTATCAAGGTTTTGTCAATGCGATAAATACCATATAGAAAAATGTTGTGGCCAAGTAACCCAGATCTGGACAAAGTGTCGGGTGGTCATCAGCTGGCCAGGGTGCTTTCTCCCAGGTCAGTGCAACCACTATAAAAACCAGCAAGCCTCTGCAGTCAGCCCTGTCTCCTCATCAGATGCACAGCACAGCTTTTACGCTTCAAGTATGAGCTATTGGTTATTGTTCCAACTAACCCTGCATCATGGTCTAACTAACCCTGCTGTGGGGTAAGTTGGAACATCTGCTACAAAATATTTTTCTCTCTGAAACATTTTATTACAAAATACTTAAGTATACAATCCTTGCTGAAGCTGTAACCTAAGGACTACCTTTCAATTAAAATCACCCTCATCAACTGCAAGGGTTTAATACCACTTTCACATAGACATGTTTTTGCCAACAAGACCACTGCATTCTTAGGATTCGTGGTGGTTGTGGTGATGAACGGTGGTGAAAATACAGAGGTCACTGTCAGGTCGCTATGATCACCAATGCATCATGAGTGCCATGTTGAAATGTACCTGAGACAAAACTGAAAAATAACCTAGAGCGCAAATTGTTCTCAAGGCCTGAGAGCCATCAGGTTTTTCTTCCTCTGTTACCAAGCCAGAGATGTTAATCCACATACACCTGATCTGAACTTGCCTTCCAAGCTTTCTTTTTCAGCTGGATGCACTCCACACATCAGATCAGGTGCAGAACTGTGCAACAGCATTGATTTAGACTGCTTTATGTAGATAACACCATCTATTTTAGCCCATTCCTTCAAAGTTTAGTACATACTACACAGAAACATAAGTAAACTGTGCTCAGTAAAGGTGTTTTAGTATATGCTATGTGGTAACACTTAAAAGCATGAAAAATGAGTTTTTCATGGTTTATTTTTCCCTTTTAATGTGTGATGAGGTTGACGCTGCCTGCTCCATGTAACTATGATTGTCCATCTTTTTGATTTAAGCATTGTCCACTCGGAATAATGCTTTTTAATCCGGAGATAGAGGATTGCGCCATTCCTGTGTAGTATATACTATATTCATTTACACACGTCTATATTTTTATGATTGACACATTTGAAGGGTTTTTTTTTTCTTTTTATCCAGTACTCATTTATGTTTTGAATATATTGCATGTATGTGTGCATGTTTTCACCAGGATTCAGAGCTGCTCTCATATAAACCAGATGAAGACTCAGAGTCTGGCCTGCGTTTTCTCCTCTTGCCTCTTCCAGACGGGAGGACATGCACCTCAAGAGACCCGTGTTGTGGAAGATCTCATCAACAACTACATTCGGCTCTTCTCGGTTAGTGTCCTGCTCAGAGTAACACATATTACTCAATTACATTTACATCCAGTGGAGACTATAAGTCAGGCTAAAATCTGGTTTATTGCTGTATTTACATGTTTGAAGATCACCGGTAATATAGAATAAAAATGTAGTATTAAAATTGTGGTACTATAATTATTATTTTTTAATTCATGAAGTATTCTCACTGTTTGGTTTGCACTAAAGCAAACATCTTGCATCTGCACAAACTGTCTCCTCAAGCTTCGTTATGTGAAAAGCAAAGCAGGCTAATTAGGAAATAAGATTTGATGTCCATGCTTGTAAAAATAACAAAGAAACCTCAAGGAAAACTGAAGTCTGGGATGTTGTGTCTTAGCCACATTAAGAATCATTTCAGCCTCTCAAGTAAGACTTATAAGTAAAGTCAATAATAATAAAATGATAAAAAAAAAAAACAACGTTAGCGTTAAGTTGTACCAATATAATTACATACCTTTAGGGATTTCCTGTGGCTAATTTATGAACATTTGATTATTTTTCCCATTGTTTCTGGAGTTGAAACTTTATCTACCAGTAACTATAAAAAAAAAAAATCATTTCACATTAGTCAGTTATTTGCTGAGTATTTCTTCTCTTTGTATTTGCTTTTTATACAGCAGTCTATGTGCATTTGTAAGAAAGTATTTAAAAATGAAAGTAGGTCTGTTTACAGATCAATGTCCTTAATTCTTTGTACTTTTACAGTTACCTGCTGAGCTACTGTATCTGATTAGTGGATATTTATAAGAGATGAAAAGATAGCCACAATGGCCCCATTTCTCTAATTAGCACTCAGGGCTAATAGTAGCAGAATTGACTATTGTTTCCACCATACAGCATTCAAAAACCACCTTATGTAGTAGAAAGAAATGCATGGGGTTTTCCTTTTGCATGTTTTAGACCTCAGGTTCGCAATCTTTGGTCTGGAGTACCCCTATCCTGCAAAGTTTAGTGTTTCCTCATGCTTCTTCCTGAGCCAGCAAATAGGCCGTCAGTTAGCGGATTTGTGGAATCAGGTAAATCAGGGGCAAGGAGAAAGCTAAAATGTGCCAAATAGTGAAATACTTCAGCACCAGAGTATTAGCCTAGAAGCATGAACAATTGTAAAGCACCCACTGCTGTGTGCCACTTTTGAATATCACCACAACTCTGCAGTACTCGTTGACACAGAATGGGATTGGTTTTCCCT
>JAQMYF010000010.1:12317591-12332137 GCA_030014195.1 Neosilurus mollespiculum | reverse complement strand
AAAAGAGACTACTTTTCAGATAAAAATATAATGAAGGCTGCTGCAATTTACATGCAAATTTAGAATCAAGTATGACAGTCAACATTTCCAGAACTGTGGCTGGTTCTGTAAGCCACTCTGTGGAAAAACGAATATTTTCAGAGTTTTTGCGAATGAAACAAATAATTTCAGAGCAAAATTACAACTTTCCGACCCTCTCGCGACACGTGCAGACTGTTTGAGAAGAGTTTGAGACTATTCTGTGTCTGAGCCTTGTTTTGTGACATTCTTGGAAATTTCAAATGTTTGAAATTTTTTGTGATGAGCTTACGAACCAGGCAACCAAAATGCATTGCCAGAATGTTGTGAGACAAATTTGAGAACATTTTGAGAGTGGAAAGCTCTCTAGTGTGATCAGTTCCTAACAGATAACAGAAACCACTTAGGCAAAGTACCTGTACCTTTTCAAATTACATTTAAATTAAGCGCACTTATGAACAAAACGATAATTTTTGATAATGACATTACATTCCCTACCCTACCTCCTGATGTAAAACTAATTCAATTTGAATAAGGCTGTTGTCAGTCATTATACTTGTCACCTATGTGAACAGCTATGTTAGGATATGACAAAATTGTCTCACCTAAAGACACAATGCCAAGAGTGTTTCTCCAGAACATGAGAAGCCTGAGTGATGAGCAAATATTTGGTAGCTCCAAACAAGCCAGTAATGTTTTCCAGTTCTGTAGTAAGCCATAGCAAATGAGTTAAAGGCAGCCTATGAAAACACAGTGGAGCATCTGCTAGGTTTGACTGCTGTGAGATTTCCACCTCTCACTTTTCTTCCAACATTTTTGTGTCAACTAATAGCCAAGCAAGTTATGATTTATTAATCATTAGTGTAGCTTCAATTAAATAGGTTGTTTAACTCTGATTATCAAAGGCATTATTTTATAACTCACTGTAATTGCTGCACATTTCCAGCAATTTCTTTTTTTGTTAGCACCTGCTGATAGCATTGCCAAATTATTAAATGGTCATACTGTGTATATATTGCACCATAGTGTAGTATGACGAAGTGCATGAAAGGATGTCAAATTGCCAAGTTTCAAGGTTGTGAAGACCCCAGGATGTTGTAGCACTTTATATCTTTGATAATGGATACTTTAAAGTAAAAGCATCAAACACTGAATCATTTTGTATTCTCTGTGTGCTTACATAAACTAATTGATGAGACATATAAATAAGGAGTTGAAGGGGAAAACTGACAATGAAAAGAATGCATTCCTCAATCTTTATTTTGTCAAAGAAAGTAAAGTTAATTAATAAAACTAGATGTGACAAACCAGTTTCTTCTCATTTATATAACAGGCTGATTTGACAGCAACACCGAGCCAGAATGCCTCACATATTAATCTTAAATTTATGTTAATTAACATATGAATTTTTATTAGAATGTCTATTAACCCCATGGATTATTTTTTTACTAAAAAAGCAGTACCTAACGTTTGTGCTTTAACTACTTTTTTATTTATTTGTATAGAATCCAGGAGACCTATGGCCTATATGCAAAGAAAAGAGCAAATCCTCAGATCAACAGAGCAGCAGTGAGCATGCTTCTGCTCGCCTGAGTTCAGAGATTGAAACTGCCAAACCCAACAAAGAGGTCAAGATCAAAAAACTTCCACACTGGCTTAAAGCCTGTAGACTTGAAACACAACTCTTATCTTGTAGCTGATTAAATGATTGCATTTTTCTCCCCGTGAATCTCATAATATAATGGAAAAGGTCTACAGACACAAAGATTGAAACCATGCATGACCTTTTTCTTCACTTTCATTTACAGGATAACAAAATGGTGCCCCTGAATGTCTCTTCTGACAAGGTGAAGTCAAATGAGGCTGATCATTTGCATAAAATGGCAATGTTGGATAGCTGTTTAAAACATCAAAACCAAAAAGGGGATTCAATACTAGGCCCAACTTTGGCTATCACTGGAGGATATTATCCACTGTCAAAAGACAAAATGGCTGCTGAAAGATCCCTACAGACTCGACCTGTACCTCATCCAGACGCTGGTAACCTCACCAAATCTCAGCAGAAAAAAGTAATGATTGGATGCAACACAGGGCAATTGCCCCAGAGTCTTCTGAATGAACTAAGCACCGTTCTCAACCAAACAGGACGCATACCCAGGGAAGAAAACTGAGCTTAAAAGGGAAAAAGAAATAGGGCTAGAGTGAAGAGGCGGAAATTCTTACAAGTGGTATTCCAGGGGTTGAGAGAGCATATGATGCTTGGCTTCTCAGAAAGACTTCTAGAAAAGCAAAACAAAGCTGTAAATCATGTAAAATGTATATATTGCACTGTCCATTAGGTGCACACCAAAGCATTTTTCTGTTAGACCTTCACTAACCTTAAAAGAATATCTAAATGCAACCATCAACCCAATACTACTGTATAGTTGTGTCTTGATGGCAAGACAAGTAAGTGTATGTAATGTAAAGGGCACTAGTATAGATTTATGGGTCAAACATCAGTAGAACTTGTAGGAGTATGTGAAAGTGTTTGCCTCAGTGTGTACAGACTTCTTGTTCAGCTTTAACTACGGCCAAACTAGACTTTTGTCCATGGACATCACTGCAATGCACCATATAAATGATTGTATTCAGTAGAGTATAGAGTTCATTATGCATAAAAAATAATAAATAAATTGGCATCACACAGGTAAGTAATTTTAGTACTTGTAGACAAGTTCTATACAAATGCAAGGCAATTATTTTAAATCTGCCTTAGATTTTCTGTATTTAATTTTACAGCTTGAATTGAGGTCTAGTGAAGGTCAATCCACATTAACCAATTTAAAGTTTGTTATATATATAGAAAGTATTTAAGAATGAATGTGGCCTTAAAAAAATCCTTCAATTTTCTTAAGTGTTAGTGTTTCCTAAACTGTCAACAGAACCATGCCCTTTTCTGCTTTGTTTACTGTAATATCCCAGGGGTCACCGAAACCCATTAAATAATGAACCCTTTTTTTTTTTTTTTTTTTTTTTTTTTTTTTAAAAAGAGGCCACGTGGGCTTTTGTTGTCCAGTTTGCTTTAAATATTTAGCAACATTTTATGTAGCTACTGTTTTTGTTTGATGTTCTTTTTAAAGTATTTTCAACATGCATTTGTGCCTTTTTTAAAAATGTGTAATGTATGAGCATAAAAGCCATTTGTGGCATTGTATAAATAAATGACACTAAAAGTTAGTCAGTGTTTCTTTTAAATATTTTTTGAAGGTGATCAGTGTTCATTTAGCATTAGCATCCCAGTCCCAATATACACCTCTATACCCCAACAACCTTTCTGACAAGCTTTCTAGAAAACAAAAGTATTGCCTTTTCTTATCTGAATTAGGATTAACACACATTATCTGTACAGACTAAATAATTCATTCATGTTTTATTACAACCCTAATGCTTTTCAATCCCTTCAACTCTCTCCATTAATGAAAAAACAACCACACTATCGAAACCAATGGATGTTATTTAGTTGGTGAACATTAGGTGCAGTAAAATGTCATGTGTGTTGTGCAAGTACCTTACAGTAAAGGACATTTTTGAATATTATGCTGAATAAAATGTCTGGTCAACAACAGTCCCTGGGTTACAACCTGACACTGATGAATCGCTAAATGAGGAATAATAAAAACTTCATCTTCTTCTGTGCGTTCCAGGGTCGGGTCAAGGGGGAAGCAGCCTAAGCAGTGAGGTCCAGATCTCTCTCTATCCAGCCACTTCCCGAGCACTTCTGGGGGGGGACACCGAAGTGTTCCCTGATCAGCAGAGAGACATACTCCCTCCAGCGTGTTCTGGGTTGACCTTGGGTGTCTTCCCGGCTGGACATGCCTGAAACACCCACGGATGGGCCATGTTCCGTGTCTCCATTTTTGATGCGGCAGCCTGGAGCTGTGGCTGGAAGGTCATTGGTGCCTGTTGTGGGGCAACCCCTAATTCAGGTGGTGGACACCTATGGTGAGGGGGGCCTTCAAAGTGAAGAAGGCCTTATATAGGGTCCTTATGGCTTCTGGGACTCCCAAAGCAGCAGACAGGTACTGACAGGCAAAACGTGCTGCAGCCTGGGCTGTCACCGATGCAACATCTCTGTTGTGGAAGGAGTTCGGTGAGTTCCTGGCAAAAGATTATCAGTTTGCCACGAAAAGTACTCCACAAACACTGTTTTCAGTGGAAGTGGGGAGCTGCTCACCTCGACTGTGGATGTTGTCGGGAGGTGGAAGGAATACTTCGGGGACCTCCTCAATCCCACCAACATGCCCTCTGTGGAAGAGGAGGAGCCTGGGGGTTTGGGATGGTGTCGACCCTTCACTGGTCGCCGAGGTAGTTAAAAAGCTCCTCAGTGGCAGTGGCTCATACTGGAGAGGAGGATCCAACTGATGGTTGAACCTCAGGTTCACGTTGAACAATGTGGTTTTCGTCCCAGCCGCAGCACTCTTCCCAGCTCTACACACTCTACAGGATCTTAGAGGGAGCATGGGAGTTTGCCCAACCTGTCCACATGTGCTTTGTGGACTTGGAGAAGGCTTTCATCCGTGTCCCTTGGGCTATCTTGTGGGGTGTGCTCCGGGAATATGGTATACCGGACCCATTGCTACGTGCCATTCAGTCTCTGTATTGCCGGAGCCAGAGCTTGGTCCACATTAGTAACAACATGACGAATTCATTTCCAATGGGGGTTGGACTCCATCAAGGCTGCCCTTTTGTCACCACTTCTGTTCATAAAATTTATGGATAGAATTTCTAGGAGCAGCCAAGGTGTTGAGGGGTTCTGCTTCGGTGTCGGTAGGATCTCATCTCTGCTTTTTGCAGATGACGTTGTCCTTTTGGCATCATCAAGCTGGGAACTCTTGCTGGAGCAATTTGTAGCTGAGTGTGAAGCAGCCAAGGTTTTTAGCCAGAAAAGGATGGAATGCACGAATGAGGTCCTGCACCAAGTGGAGGAGTTCATGTATCTCAGGGTCTTGTTCACAAGTGTTCATTAACAAAAACTGTGCAGGGGGGGAAAAAAAAAACAGAAAATCTTGAACTTTAGATCTACAAAATGACAATGTATGTATAAATAGATTGCAGCATATGGAACCTCCAGAAACACTGCTGCATCTGATACGCTCACACCAGTGCAACATGTTGACTTATGTGAAGTAGCCACCACTGGTCTCCTTCTCCTGCTTACTGGTGGCAGTAACTTTTTTTTAGTGCCACCCATCTATCTAAGCTACTGTTCCATCTACAGGGTCAAATTGAATTTCCTGATATCCACACAATTTTTATTTTCCCCAGAAAGTAGTTTTTAAAAATGGTAATTATTTTTACTTATTAGTAGCAGATATTTTATTACATCATAAAATGGTTTCAGTACACTTGGTAATAAAATAATGGACATCCTGTTCATCACGTTTGACCTTTGTATTGGGAGAAAGAGTGGTCCTACCAACTGCATAAGTATACATAACTGACTTTTGACCCTTCTGGGCAGAATCTGCCTCCAAATTTGATGACATGGTGGAGGAATTTTGGCTTTACTTTTTTCTAAAAACAGCCATGTTTGTGTTTTGGGGTGCACTCTCTGCATGAATTAACAGTATATTAATAGTTGTTATTTTCACGCTGTATGAAACACACCCTCACCTGTTTGCTTTTTATTCCTTATTCCTCACAACATCTAGCAGTTCAGAGATACCAGATGTCGCTTTTGTGTTTAAGCAATTTTAACAGGCCTGAATCACGGAAAGTGTTGTGTGATACCTGCACTGTTTTCCTTTAAGTTTCTTTGTTAGAAATAATAAACCTGTCCATGCAGAGAACTTAAGCACAGCCAGATGTCAAGGTTCTGAAGTGCAAAGAAATGTGCCACCTCAATGCTCCTCTCACTCAACTGTTTATACAAGTAAAAGAAAAATACTGCATTTTAGAATTGGAGCTGTGGGTGTATGTAGTGCTCACCATTTCACATTATTTTTTTTAGAAAATAAGTGATGGAGAGATTTGATGTAATATGTTTTTTTTTATCTGTAGACATCAAAGAGTGTTGCTTTTTTATTTTTTTTTATTTATTGATATACTGCTGCCCGTCAATCTAATTACTCTAATTATTTGCTGGGAATATCAATACTAATTTTTGTTCACCTTTAGCCCTGGTTACAGAGTATAATCACAATGGCATTGTTACTGCAGTGGTGGCTTAGTGCCTAAGGCCCTGGATTACTGATTAAAAGGTTGTGGGCTGTGGTGGCTCAGTGGTTAAGGCTCTGGATAACTGATCTAAAGGTTGGGGGTTCAAGCTCCAGTACTGCCAAGCTGACTTTAAACCTCATTTGTTTAAAAAAAAAAAAAAATGTAAAAAGTTTACAAATGTAAGTTTGTAAGGACAAGGGTGTCTGCAAACTGCCGTAAATGTGAATGCTTCAGATGGTCAGGTCGAGGCTCAGCATTAAAATGATGTCAGCTGATGACTTGAATGTACTGACTACCAGGTTTTCCCATCACTAGGCTTTTTCTTCCTTGATAGCATGGATAAAAACATTGGTGCTCAAATAGTGGTTTGCATGGTTAAGTGACGATGAGGAATCTTTTTCACACAAACTGGCACCACAGAGTCTTGTCCTTAACCCTACTGAAAGTCTTTTGGATGTGCTGGAGAAGACTTTAGGGAGTGGTTTTATTTTCCCATCATTAATTCAAGATGTTGGTGAAAAATTAATCCGACTCTGGTTGGAAATAAATGTTATGATGTTGCTTAAGTTTGTCAATGACATTGTTTAAGTTTGTTAATGCCATGGGGATTATATGCTGTAATCATGTTTAAAGGTGATCAAGGCTAACAAAATATTACAATGCAATTATTATATAATTATTTATTTATTTTAATAATAATATTATTATTAATTTTATTAATTAAAAATTTTTTGCTGAGCAATTCTCTGTGCTTTCTGTAGTGAACATGATACACTGAAAAATCTGCAGATTTTGTCCAAAGAAAGCTTGCTTAATATTGTGTATACATGTCAAGGGGTTGATGGGCATTGGCTTCTACTTAATATATGATGTACTGGCACCACTAGAACAAGCTTGTTATTTTAATGCATAAAATAAAAAATAGACACTGTTAAAAACATTATGGTGTCTATATATTTCAGTATGTGTAGGTCATCCTTTCAATAATATTCTCAATGTTGCTGCATCAGTGGATTGTATCAACTAGTGGTTTTAGTATAAACAGCAGAAGAATAAGATTCAGTTCTGACAGGGCTGAAGAAATAAAAGTAAATCTTTAAACAAACCCAATTCAGGAAACTTGATTAAAAAAAAAAAAAAAAACGGTACCAATATGATTCAAACATTTGCTCATAAATGATGCAGTGCATCTTCCTGAACCATTATTACTGAGAGGCTTCTGTTTGATCAGGATGCTGGCCAATTGAGTTATTTTGGAAAGGAAATAAAGACAAGCCTCATGCACCCAGGCCTGCTTTTTGATATCATTATTTATTGATGGGCCTCAACTGATTCTCCACATATTGAATTAACTGTAAATAAAACCTGTTTGCTGTTTTAATCAAAGAACTGCAAAGGGGCCATAGGGGAGCAAGTAAATGTTGACATTTCCTCTTAAGGCCTAATGAAACCTTTATGAGCTTGTTTTATTTTAACAGACAGATGCTTTCATTTGGTTAAAGAAAAGCAACCATAGAAAGTTCACTTATTTATCTCAAACAAGTACATTTTGGCAAGTTGGGGGGTTTTATGTTTATATGCAGAATAAATTCACAAAGTACGGTTTAATTTCAGCCTAATATCACTTTTGGTAATTGTAATCGTAAATCGGATTATTCTTTGTGTAATCATCCTGTAGATGTTTCCATCTACTTACCAGAAGAAATGCTTTGTCAGACTGGACTGTTACTTTGATGTAATCAAATTGAGGCAATAGTGCTGAGAGCACAAACAACAAAGACCAATCTCCCTCCTGTTCAGCTGGATATCAGCCACTTGAATTGGACATACCACTTTATTGGCAGCCTTTGCCCTAAAGCTGGGTGGGTGGAGAGGGAAATAAATAAAATGTGCTTTGGGAACGTGATGAAGTGATATGGAGGTCGAATAGAATGGAAGACCACAATCATACCTGAAATTATTGCAAATTCCGTTTATCACGGCCTTCATGTTTGCTTTGATTATAGCCTGATATGCTAATTTACTGTATCATTCACACTTTGTGGGTTTGGCTACATGGGTCTCCCAAATGCCTTCCTTTGGCTTTCAGGTTAAATACCCATTGTTAAGTTACACAGCAGGCTAAATCTAATCAAGGCATAGACTGGGCATAGAGGAAACCATGCAACATATGTGTGAGGCAAATGGATAATGAGCTGATATTCTCTCTGAATTATTCACGGGTGGGATGAGATTTGGGGGAGTTATGCATCATTATGAGGCTTATCGTATCAGGATTAATAAGCTCGTTGGTATTACACCATTTGTTCACTTGGCACAAAACTCAAATTTTGTATTATAATAAGCATGGCTGCATCTTCCCTATCCCTCCTTCCACCCCCTTTCCATTATGCCTTTATCAGATAGTGACCCTTTTTGAATGCTGAGATGCCTGATTGGTTGCATAACAACTATAGCAGCTAATTAGCAGCTGGAAGACAATGCAGGGCTGATGCAAGACAATCTCTGATCACACGTGGAAAAATGTTCATGTTGAAAGAAAGCGAAGATCACATAAATGGTGGGTGGGTATGTGTGAATGATAGCACGAGTGAGCGAGCATATATGGATTGATAGTTTGAAAAGAAAAGTGAGGAGGAGGTTTCTCTACTGAGGAGAAACACTAGTTAAATAATAAAAACTAAAATGGTAACCATAAAAATTAGATTTCACTTTTTTGTAATACAAAAGATTGAGTTTAAATTATGTTATGTGTATGGTATTCTCTAAATGACTCTCTTACAAGATAGATTTTAATAAAAAAAAAAATCAATCACACAGTGTTGGCTGAGATAGGCTCCAGCCTCCCTGCAACCCTAACAGTAGGATTAAGCTGTTTGGCAAATGAGTGAGTTATTTTATATGCTTAAAAATGACCACTTGTTAAGAAAAATGAATAATATTAAACAGCATCAACTTAGGTTATTTGAACTGATGAAATTGCTGCCTTCCCACATTAGAAAATGAACATATTTAAGAAAAATTTAGATTCCCCAGTTGAGTGAAGTTTATGCATGATTCCTAATTATTCAGTTGGTTTAAAAAAATCTAAACAAATATACAGAAATCAAACTTTTTGTGTATAGTAGATTAATAGTTTTGTTATTAGTTTACAAAATGGTATGAAGTATTTCAAAATATTAGAATTTGTACACACATTGATTTAATTTTTCTTTCACATGCCTTAAACAAGCCTAATTATTGTCCTTTAACCTCTCATTTCCAGCTGCACAACTTTCACTCACTGGATATATTTAGTCTTTTGCTCCGTATTCTGTAAACTTTGTTATGCATAAAAATGTCAGGAGGTCAAGTGAGCCCTTCTGGTACCAAATAATATGAGATCCTGACCTGTGTCTGCATGATTATATACATTGAACTGCTGCCGCATGGTTGGCAGCTATCCAGGGTGCGGGAGTTCCTATTAAAGTGGCCAATAAGTGTATGTTATCAGGTCTGTGAGGAATCCTAATTAAATTTGATTTTTGGGTTGCTTTGGATAATATGCTTTAGAATGCAGGATTGTCAGCCAGCAAAATAATCTGAGCAGGAGGGTATATACATAGTACAAACAATTCTCATTCATTCACTCATTTTCTGAACCGCTTAATCATAATTAGGGTCGTGGGGAGGCTGGCGCCCATCACAGCCGACTATGGACGAGGGCACAGTACACCCTGGACAGTTCGCCAGGCCATCGCAGGACACAAACATACATGTTTGTTTGTGTGTGCATGTACAATTTTAAAGTATTTTTCAACTGTTCACTTAAAAATGTGAAAATTGGCCTCAATTAGTTATCATGTGACCAATGTGACTATACATCCATGGGAGAAAAGAGAATGTTTTTAATGAGGATCCCCATTAAAACCAGTCTCCTATTTTTTTCCACAGCTGTTCTTTAGCAGATTCAAAATCATTTGAATTTGTTAAAATGCAGACTGTCGTCAAAGTACATGTAACTTAACCTGCCCTCAGTAAGAGTTTGCAATGTTAATAAAAAGGTGTTTTAAAATGCGATAACTGCATAACTGCATAAATTTACATATCAAGTAAAGCAAGTAGTTAAATGGGGAATGCACATGATTCATAAAGGAACCTTATATTTTCCGTTACAAATTGTCTCTCAAAGCACTCCTGCTTCCTTCGACTCCATCAGACTTTTATAAATAAATCAGGCAATCTCAGGGTCAGCTATAACCCTGAGGATATTGTTTCCAGTTCCTGGAGTAGATGCGACCATAGACATAAAATAGATAGCCTGCACATGGCGTAGATTGAGCCGGCCAATAAGCCCTGATTTCCAGTACTGTGCAGCTGGGTGCACAAATCGTTTTGTAAATACCAGTCATTTAGGATAATACCTACTTTGCAGTGATGGGTCTCAATTAATTGTATGAACCGGTTACTTAAGGGCCGATCTCATTTGGGTGATTCTTTGGTGAATGCCCGTGGTTTTTTGAGTTGGCAACTGTCAGTGATGATCTGCAATGATCGGCAGTGGTTGGCAACCATCTTTGACTGCCTTTGTAGTTGGCGACCATATTGCTAACTATCAGCAACTATCGTTGCAGACAGTCACAGACAGTGCAGATTGTCTGAGACTTTGTTGGCTACAATCAGTGACCATATCCACATACCAAGCTGATGATATCCTTGACCATAATGTTCAGATGAAAATCTCTGATAGTCGGCAACTAGGTCTGAGACTGTCTGCAACCAAAAATTGCTTACGTCTGGAAATTAGCCACTACCAGAAGTTGCCATTGTTTGGCCATGTTGGCTATAATTAAACCCATTGGTTGCAAGGTCTATTCTATGTCCATGGATGCAAAGGTACGACACAAGTCGGTAAGTTTTCAATTTATTATGTATTAAACAATGTTGATATCCAACTGGACTGGAGCAGGAATTCTAGCCCAGAGTCGAGTCAGATGGAGAAGTGTTGTTGATGGCCTATGCTCTTTAGAGGAGCAAGCAATGTTAATATCACTGCAGTCACAGATTCAATGGGTCAACATTATATTCTTGATATTATGAGATATGTTAAGAACTAAATGTCTCCAATGTACAAGGCATTGTTCAGATGGGAAAATATTTGTAAACTCCTGTTGATGTTTAAGTTGACAAAGTTGCCAAGCACATCAAAAAAAGTTTTTATTGGATAAACCCCTGTATGTATGTATGTATGTATGTGTGTATGTATATGTGTGTGTGTGTGTGTGTGTGTGTGTGTGTGTGTATATATATACACATGCACACACACATTTTTGCCATGCTTTTGCCATGTGTGCTGTGTGTGCATATATATAGTCATTGACAAAAGTATTGTCACACATGTTGACATTCATGAATAAAAGCCCTTATCTCACCAACCTATTAACCGATTTCCGTCAGCTACGGCTTACATTAATCCTACAAGTATACAGATTGTTTTCTGAAAGCCACAAGGAATTGTACATTGTTTAATACTTTTTACAGCTAATTAAAGAACATATACATTCACACAATATGTAACATCAAATTCTGGATCAAAGTAATTAGTAAAATTAATAATAAAAGAAAAAGACAGTGAAAAGTGCTTGAGTAACTAAATATACAAAAAATACAGGTATTAAAGCAGCTTTCAGGCAATTTATAAAATCTTTTTGCAAGAACTGTAGAAACCTTCAAGATTTCCTATGGAATGGTTAACTGAGTAAAGAAATTAAGTCTGCAGTGATGATTATACACTTAACAAAATGAAAATAAATTATAAACCAAGTACCTTTCAATTAGTTATTTCATGTCATATTGGATCATATTAATGAGAATAAGTAAACAAACAACAATATATAGTAGTACCAAAAATAACAGTCTCTTTTTTTGAGGAAAAAAGTGACTTTTTACTTTGATTACAGCATTTAACCTTTCAGGCATAGTGTTCACATATTTTTTTTATTTCTTCACTCACTAAACCATTCCATATGGTTTGAAGTTCATTCACAATTATTAGGCAAGTGATTATATTGACCATATCATTTTATGCATAATTTCCAACTCCAAGTTGTATAAACTTGAATGCTTATTGGATTGAATGCATATCAGGTGACGTGTATTTGTGTAACGAGGGAGGGTGTGGCCTAAGGAGATCAACACCCTATATCAAGGTGTGCATGATTATTAGGCAGATTCTTCTCCTCAGGAAAAATATGCCAAAAAAGAGATTTAACTGACTCTGAAAAGTCAAAAATTGTAAAAAGTCCTTCAGAGGGATGCAGCACTCTTGAAATATCTAAGATATTGGGGTGTGATCACATAACCATCAAACGTTTTATTGCAAATAGTCAACAGGCCTGTTTCGTGGTTGCCCACTCCCCCTCCTTTTATTTTTCCCACATACTAATATATATATATATATATATATAATTATGAAAAGTTTTGCAAAATTCAGACAAATCTCAGTGCATGAAGAGCCAGGTAAAAACACTCCAAAAAGACTACTAATGGATGTGTGCAACCTTCAAGCCTTCATGTGGCACTGCCTGAGAGACTGTCATGCTACTGTGACAAATATAGCCACATGTGACAGTCTGCTGCTGAGTTTAGAAATGCATGTGAATTAATAAACCAAAGGTTTTTGCTTTTGTTGCATCCCAACTTTTCGGAAAATGGGGTTAGTAAAGTAAACAATACATATTCAAATCCATTTAGACCTATTGATCCAGTTTTTGATGCAGCACTTTGTTTTTGAATTAGAAGGAGAAAAACACTGCTTTTGGGTAACATTTAATGGTTTGAGGAGCTACTGTAGTTTTCTTTCTCAGAGTTTGTTCTTAGCCTCTCTCAGGGCCAGCAATGTAAGTAAACTGTGTCGCCACTAATGAGGCTTTTCTTCTGTCATAATTAGCATTAATCCCTGCTGTTAAAACCCAGACATGCTATGCAGGTCATGAACAAGCCGGGGACAGTAGTGACTCTTGTTTATAGCTCTGTTTTTGGCTGAGCTCAATAAGTGGAGTGTTAATGGTGAGGAACGCTTGTTGACTGGGTAATGGTGGAGTCTCAGAGCTGGTTAATAATTGATGGCATAGTAACATCAAAGAGGGTGAGCGCACTGTCTGTGTTTTGTCAGTGGAGGCATTGCTATGACTTACTGTACATGGTTCGGTGCGTTGAGCCTTCAGGTCTGCTTTATCAAACAGAGCTGAAATGCAGTGATAAATGGATGTTTGAGTTCTCAGCGGCCAGTGTCTTGCCTGCTGACAGCTAGAATCATACATTCATATATCTGTGCACTAGGATTTTGTGCATTCACCAAAAAAAAACAAAACCCTAAGGCTATTTCCTTGAATATCAATGTCGCAACATTTATGCTAGCAGAAGACGAGGGACAGAGGGAAATAAACAAGTATACCTGTTCCTGGCATTGCACTGCTGACTTTCTAGACTTTTGAGTACAACAGCTCTTTCCTGGAGTGTGAAGAGAACAAACTGTTGGTTCTTGTTGTGTTCTCTCTTTCACTGACCTTCAACTCTGTATATCTTTTCAGTCATTTTTATCCCATGTAATAAAACTCAAGGAAAACAAAAATAAATCATAATAATGTTTAGATTCTGATTTCTTAATGCTCTCATGGCAAGAGCACACAGGAAATGAGAGATTTGGTTTATGGAATCAAGTGAATCCAAATACTCCAGTAAACTGTTCTATACTTTGACTAAAGTACAAATTGTATAATAACACAATGATGTGTATTGTACATACACCAATCAGCCATTACATTAACACCATCTGGCTGGTCTGTAGCTAGGCAGCTCCCAACGCAATAGGCTAATATACACGCTGTATTCTGGTGCCTATTCTACCATAGCCAGCATTAACGGTTTCAGCCGTTTGTACTACAGAAGCTCTTCTTTGGGATCAGACCAGAAGAACTAGCCTTCACTCTCTACATGCATTGGTAAGCCCTAGGCACCCATGGCATTCTTGCCAGTTCACTGTTTTTCCTTCCTTGGACCACCTTTGGTAGGTACTCACCACTGCATACCAGGAACACCCCACAAGGCCTGCTGTTTAGGAGATGAATCGATCTGGTTGTTTGGCTATCACAGTTGTCAAAATCACTCATACCCTTATGCTTGCTCATTTTTCCTGCTTCCAGCACAACAACTTCAAGAATTAAGAATATATTCCACTATATAATATATTCCACTTCTTGGCAGGTGTCCCTGTTATTCACTTCACCTGTCGTTGATCGTAATGTTTTATCATTGCATGTATTCACACTTCATACGTTTCTGTGTGA
>JAQMYF010000010.1:12286616-12316364 GCA_030014195.1 Neosilurus mollespiculum | reverse complement strand
TATATATACCATAAGGTGTATATATAAGGGTGGCCAGACTAAATATTAACAAAAATATTGAAGAAAAAATGAGAGAGAGAGAGAGATTGTTTTTATTTTTTTTGTTATTACTATATATTCTTGTTTGTTTACTTATTCTCATCAATTTGATCCAATATTACATGAAATAAATACTTGAATAGTACTTGGTTTCTGATTTATTTTGTTAAGTTATATAGTATGTATACATAACTTATGTAGTATAAGTGTGCAGTATTTTTTAATTTATTCACTCGCTTAACCATTCCATTTGGCTTGAAGTTCATTCATGCTCTGCAAAAGTCAAAAAAATTAAATTTTACACCTTTCAATTTTTCTGAAAAATTGGTATTTGCAATGTTTTTGTTTATAAGCCATACATTTACATCAATATACTTGTCGGAATTATTTTTTTGGTTCTCATTGCCATCAATAGCATTCTTCAATACATTTCCACCAAAAAATTATAGAGAAGTAATTTTTTTACTTATTAGGAACCCTTTTAGACAAAACGGCTCCTAATAAAAAGGACCCCCCCCCCCCCAAATAAGTCCTTATATAAATAAAACAGTAATACCGTGTCTTTTCATTGACTTCTAAGAGAACGAAGGATAGCCCGGGAGAATATTCTACCAAGCAATTGTGTGATTGGTGATTGGTGGGGATTCTTAAAATGTCATGGTCATTGATCACCTTTTGGAAAGTGTGTGCGCCGATCTTTACTATAGACATTGATAAATAAGACACACTGCAGACAAAACAAACACAACAAGAGAGCAATAGTTGAAAGGAAGACGAGAAACAAAAGGTAAGAGGAATATAAGATCAAAAGTGAAATGGTAATAAAGTAGAGGAGGCAGTACAGAAGAGAAAGGGGAACAATGATGAAATCTCTAGTGTCATGGAGAGACAAATAGTTGCAGCACAGCAGCTCCTGCATTTATCAGAGCCAGGCTTTGGCCTCTTATCTTAATGAAGGATTCTGTTTACACCTCACTACCCATGTCTGCCCCATACCAACCATAATTCTCATGGCTTCCAACACGATATACATTAATAAATGAAGTAAATGATGCTGAGTCACACAGTTGTCAGCAGAGAGAGGTGCAAGGCTCGGTCATTTCTTACTCAGAAATGCTAAGGTGTTGGAACAACACTACTGCAAGCATTGATCTCAAAGGTCTCTGTTATTTTCAATTTAAGGGTGCACCTGTGGCTTTTGTACACATTCAATGAAGCATTAATCAGTCTGGCTTTATCCCTCTCAGCTTTTATATTTCCCTTCCTTGTTCAATTTTGGTAGTGTTTCATATGCAGTCATCACCTCACTCACACGTACACAGACTCACAATTTGATGCTTGTTCATGTGAAAACTTGCTATTCCACTCCTGAAATTGTGTATAACTGTGTTAAAACAATTGGGGCATTTATTGATCTCTTAGAAGACATGGAGAAGAAACCGAAGCTTCTACAAGGCTATAGCTTTTTGCTTCTTCTGACAGCTTCTACTAAGTAACAGGATAGACAAGGATAAACCAGTAGGAGCATTGCTGACATAACTGATAAGAAAACAAACAAACAAAAAGGCGAATTACAAAATTAAATGAAAAAACAAATACATATAGGGGACAACTAGAAATAATTTATCTGTTTATCTGTTGTCTATGCAACCATTAAGGTCTCATGGAACCAATCCCCTCTGACTTTAGGCAAAGGGCGGGGTTCTCCTTGAACAGATTGCTAGTCTATTGCAGGGCTAACACTGATGCATCTCAGATTCACTCATATGAGCAATTTAGAGTAGCTTGTTGATTGTGCTTATAGTATTTTTTTTTTATTTTGGGTGAAATCTGGAGTACCTGGATGAAACCTATGCAAGCATTGAAAAACATGCAAACTCCACACAAAAAGGCCCTTGTTGATCATAAGATTTAAACCTATAATCTTCTAGCTGTGAGGCTTCAGTGCTAACCACTGAAGTGCCATGCTACAAATAATGATATCACATTATCATGAATTAAAAAAAAAAAAAAAGATTAAGTAATATAATGGCGAAGTCTCACAAAAAAATGGCAACAAATTACAAGCTTGGGTACAGCTGCATTGGAAAGACCTCATAAACTAGTTCGTGGAGAGAAACTTCATAAGCCATACAGCATTGCTGACTAAAACTGGGAAAGTTAGCAAGCAGCTAAATGGGAACTTTCCAGATAACTGATAAACTAGAATTTACACATACAAATTGCTGAAGGCCTACAAATATTGGAGGTTTTATATCATGTAATTTCACAAATTTCATCAGCTTGGTTAATGAATGCTAAACTGTATTTGAGACAAACCTAATAAGCCATGGCTATGCTTGGACTGAAACCTAGTACATGCAAAACATTCACTGCATATGAGAGGTGAGGTAAGTAAAATTAAGTTTATTTATAAAACTTTTAACCCTGCATGCAGACTGCCATAACTGGTTCCTGATTCTCTAAGCATTCAAATTTGAAAATCCAAAAAAAAAAAAAAAAAAAAAAAAAGGGATGTATGAATCATTTGTCGGCTATAAACTCTGTAAACAAAACAAACTACCATTGGTAAAGTTCTCCAAATTTTGTTATAGACACAATAGCTTCTCTCTCTATGCTCTGAACACCATGCTCGTCCCATCTCTCACTTCATCACACCCTTACCATGTGCGTGAGCAATCAAAAGATGTTCAGCCCTTAAAGGAGCTGTGCTACTTTTATAATACCAGCCTCTGTCTCAGCCACTCTCAATAAAGCTATCTATCAGAAGCTCTGCTTTTGGGCAGATAAATATAAATATATTTGTATATAAATATTTCCCTGGCTACTTAAGTTTAAACTCTTTTTTTTGCTGTGTATATACATCTACTGATGCCTCTGGACACATCATCAGTCATGTTCCTGTTTTTTTTGGGTCTTTCAACGTCATACAGCCTCCTTCAAGCAATCCATCTGGGGCTGATCAGACCCCAGGTTGTGTCCAGATGACTTAACTACTTTGACTCCATGGCTTTCCTCTTTTGAGTCACAGCCATCTTGAGGTCCTCTCTGTGGTGGTGCTGCAGATGGCTCTCCTCTTCCTCTCTCCCTTGATGTCCTAATCACTGAAGGCCCTGACCAAAGAACAGGCTGCGAAGCCTCTACATTCGACCTCTACTGAGAGGCACCTTGCTCTCCATCCAGCCTGCTGGTATTTGCTGACAAGCCACGCATACTTGGAGAGCTTCCTCTTGAAGGCTTCTTCATAGGTGGTCCTTCCATGGAACTGTCAGCTCCAGTAGCACAGCTTGTTTGGTGGACTCAGACACAAGGATAACGTCTGGTCGCAGGGTGGTAACTGCTATGTGGCTGGGAAACTTCAGCTGCCGCTCAAGATCCACCATCAACTGCCAGTCTTTCGCAGAGGTCAGGATATGTGCAGGTGTTTTTCTGACAAAGGTGATGGATTTCTTGGAGGGGTCGGAACTGCTTTGCCCAAGCCAGTCCAGTGCTGATGGCTTTTGTGATGGCCTTAAGGATTTGGTCATTCCTCACTCGGTACCGACCGTCTCCAAGAGCCCTAGTGCAGCCGCTGAGGATGTGTTCTAGGGTTCCTTGCTTAGAACACAGAGGGCATGCTGGTGTCTCTGCAATGCCCCACGTGTGCAGGTCTGACGGGCTTGGAAGCACGTCATACACTGCCTGTAGGAGAAACTTGATGCGGTGGGGTTCAGCTTTCCAGAGCTCAGTCCAGGTTACTCTCCTCTCGATCACATTCTCCCTTCTGGTCCAGGCTCCCTGTTGTTTCATCCCGCCTGCCTTACAGGATCTTGTCTCCACAACTGCTGCTCTCACCTCCTCTTGAACAAGGCGCTGCCTCTCCCTCACCTTGATGTTCAATTGAGGAGTTGGAAAGGATCCTAGCCCAGCTCTGCCTTATGTGACACAATCTTGGATTTGAGGGGCAATTGGAGCCTGTTGTTGTGCCCGTAGTGTGTGATGCTCAGGTTCTAGGGTAACCCAAGCCATCTCCGGAGGTGGTTACTGACCTTCCTCTCTAAGGTCTCAACTGTTGAGATCGGGACAGCATAAACAAGAAGTAGCCACATAATCCTGGTAAGAATGCTGTGTTGGTAAACCCAGGCTTTGTACATTCCAGGTAGGCTGGACTTGTTCACAGATTTTAACCAGACATCCAACTCTGAGTAAGCTGACTTGATAGATATTCCATCTCTCGGAGAGCTGTCAAAAACCTTGCCCAAGCCCTTGACTGGCTTCTCTGTGATGACTGGGATGGCTGAGCGTGTTATGTTGAACCATAACTTATCCCCCACCCTTCCTTTCCTCAAAGATGGCTGCCATAAATTAAAACAATGGTGTCACTTTAGTAAAAAAAATTGCTAAAATATTACATTCCTTCTTCTAGATTCCTTCTTCTTCACCGGTACAGCTGCGTAAAAAGTTATGTGTTACGTAAAGTGTTATGAAGAGAACGCATCAAACCTAAACAGCAATCTGAGTTAGACACCACGAAAGGGCCACTTCACAACCCCACTGCCCAAGATAGTTTCAGCTGCCATCACTTTCTTTTGCAGTTATTCTGTACAGTGTATAATAAAATTGAGAGATCAATTGCAGCCCAACAAATTAAAACAATGGTGTCATTTTAGTAAAAAAAAAAAAAATTGCTAAAATATTACACAATACAGCATATGCCTGATTTAGGAACTTTTCTATAGGTTCATGGATAGATTTTCTGACAACGTATACATTGTTTAGATTCCTTCTTCTTCACTCATACAGCAGTGTAAAACAGTGTTATGACAAACCAGAACAATCAAGTTGTTTTCACAGACTAGCTAACAAAGTTGAAACAAATTGAAGACAAAACATAATTTCGAAAGGCAACTTTAAAGAACAGACAAACGTGTCCCACGTTAGTATCACTTACATGGTATCTATCCTCCAAAGAGCCTCCACAGGGGAACTCCTGATGCTCTGCAGGGGATTCAGATGGGATTTTAGAAGGATCTGCAGAACTAAACGACATGCACCGCATTTCCCCCATGGAACTTCTACGGAGCTTCCACAGTGGAACTAAAGAATTTTTGCAAAGATTTAAACAGGATCCACAGACAATAGCTATAAATATAAACGTGCATAGCTTGATGTACATATTCGTAGCTAGTGATCTAGGACAGAAATATGATGTCAGTACTATTTTCACTAACCCAAACAACTTTGAAAATGAAAATCTACATTGCGTATGTCCTCTGTCCACTATTATTATGGTCACCAACATGAATAAGAAGGTGATGTACATAGGAACTGCAGAGGATTCACAATGCATCTGCAGAGGTCTTAATCTGGATCTTCCAGGTATGTTCTACTCTCAACGTGGAGCATTACACTAAATGCAGAGGCTCTCCAGGGGCTTTGGAGTTCCTCTGCAGAGGATATATACCTATATATACCTGATCGTACTGTATGTTAAAATACCTAAAATACCTTAGTCTTCATATCAGCCATCTTGAAAATGGCTAAAATTGTGGTGGCCAGCAATGAATGCAGATTGCCTAGGCTCATCATACTTGTATCACCAAGTGAACTATTGTGTTATATATAAGGGGCTTGCTGCACCATTAGTAAGCATGAGATGGGATGCCAATCTTAGAGTGCTATGTGCACACAAAGATTTACAATCCCATTCACACTTAAAGGTGTTTTAGAGCAAGTAATTCAACAACCATCATATGTTTTAGGCAGCGAAAGGAAATTTATTGAGCCCATATGATATGAGGATGTCAAACCTAGACAGTAATCTGAGTTAGACACCAAGAAAGGGTGAGGTGGAAACACTAGCCACTTCACAACCCCACTGCCCAAGATAGTTTCAGCTACTTTACAGTGTGTAAATTTTATTCTTTACAGTGTGTCTTAAGTTGAGAGAACATTTCCATGATTGTTCACACCTTTTCACTTAGTTGCTGACATGTCTAAGAGCTGATTCCTTTGAGTGTTAAGCACGGTCTGCTATTTTCATGTACGTACCTTGACTTGTTTACATGAATAAACCAAAAGTTAGGTCTAATCACAGCTATTAGGTCATTAGAGTACCATGCCGTTAACTGTCTTTGTCTGGGAGAGAAAAGTGGTATGTAATGGCACTGTTAAGGTCAATTGTGAAACATAGCAAAAGTACTATGATATGTGGTGAAAGGATGCTAACAAGTGCACTCACACCAACATGATATCATTTACCCAGACTACTATGACATCTTAATCCTTAGCCTGCAGGAAAAGAGGCTATTATTTGAGCTAAACACCTCACTAAACTGTAATAGTAGTTGCAGTTGGGATTTGTAAAGCTGTTTGAGACCGATTTTGACACTTCTTTAAAAATGAAAAGGATTACATTGTGGCCTTGCATCTGTCTGAGATGGAACTTTCAATGGACTGTATCGAAACAGTTGGGAATCGTTGTGATTTTGACTTTAAATGTAATCCAGTGAAATATGTCAACTTGTGCAAATCTCTCTCTCTCTCTCTCTCTCTCTCTCTCTCTCTCTCTCGCTGTGTGTGTGTGTGTGTGTGTGTGTGTGTGTGTGTATTGTGAAGCTAGAGTTTCTGACATGCTGGGAAGCTGACAGTAGCAGTGAGAGTCCCAGTGCTGTTTTGTCTGCTGTCTGTTTGGATATGAACAGCAAGCTGAGCCCTAGACAGTGATCAACATCCTGAGGGGGAGAGTGATGGGTGAGGAGGGCCGCCTGAACAGAATGCACACGACTGACGGGTGGACACGATGTCACCTACAGAATGACTGCAGAGAGCTAGACAGTACAACACATATACTTTCATTGTAAGTTTGGCATATCTACCTCTCTCTCTCTCACTGCTTGCTAGTCATTTTACAACTTGTTTTTAATGAAATGAAACTATGTTTAATTAAAACTAGATTTCTAAGTATACTATAATAAAATTATACATGCAGGTATATATGCAATAATACTGTACATATGAACACAGCATATGTGTTGGTATTTCATATTTTAAAACCTTTAGCATACTTTTAATTTAAGTGCATATGATTAACTGTTTAGATGTTAAATATACTAGTTAGCAAACATAGAACTATTGTACACACACTGCACTTATTTATTACATTTCTATTAACATTTTTAATCCAGTGTCTTTATTTAATCCTGCTCGATGTGTTTAAAAAGTGCTTGTAAAAGGCCAACAAAGCTAAAAAAGTGTACAAATGATATCAGACACTCCGTAGCCCGTGGGTAGTGAGTTGAAACAGAGAGTGGAGGGTTGGAGTCGAGAGCCCTTGAGGGACTTTATATAACATATGACAAGTATGATGTAAACACAGCCAAGGAGTCCGGGCTAGACATACACTTTTTGGGCACTTTTCTCAGGCATATGACATGGATTTTGCTTTAATAATTATGTTGCATAATGTTTCCGGATATTTCCATGTGGTTCATAATAATGAATAAAGATAATGTTGCCAGTGCACAATGAGAAACTCTGAGTATCCTTTGAATGTAATAGTAACCACACTCGGCAGGATGTTCAGATTCTGCTTCTCCACTTGTCAGCACATGGATTTGTCCACAGGCCGTGTTCACTTGCCAGTGACAAACAAATGTCACCCCTTATCACTCTGCCCATCCTACCAACATTCACTCCCCTTCTCTTGATCATGCCATACTCTGATATCTAGGTTTGTCACATGTGTCAGCCTGCGTCAGTTGTATTGAGCTTTTCATCTGAGCTGTGGGAGTCCACTCTTCTCGATGCTCACTCTGGGGCCAATGCAGTCTTGACGGCATCAGCTCTGTTACATATCCAGCAGCACAAAAAAAGAACTCTTCCCATGTAAATAGAGGAGTGATTAAATCAGCCATGCACGGTAGGAGCATGAAGAGAAATTTGACTTGTTGTAGCATTCAAGCAAAACAGCACACCGCTCGTAGTCTATATCAGGGGAAAACAAGGAGGTTTTGCTATTAAAATACACACCCGGATCTGGAGTGGTAGAATGCCATGTTTCTGTGCTGCTCTGTGTGGAATTTATACCATCACAATGTAATCTCCAAGTCTGAAGCAAAACCAAGAAGCCAAATTTCTTTGACACAGCTGCTATGCATCCGTTGGTGGAGTTGGGTGGTGAATAGGAACACCAATTTGCACTTTTTAGGATGAGCAAAACCAGAAATTGATTGTTTAAAACATGGAGAATGCATTCAAATGATAATTAGTATCAAGAAAGAATACTTCCATTGTTCAATAAAAGACCCAAGGAAATTATATGCAACATCTGTGTTCTTTGATGAGGCTTTTTTAACAACCAAAAGTGAATACAATTCACTAATCAACCCCCCTCCCAAGGCAAGCTCTCAATATTATTGAATGCTTCCTTTTTTAAACAGAGCCTTTCTTTTAATGGGGGCTTTAGTGGCTTTCTTGCTGAGTTCAATTTGCTCCCAGACAAACTAAATTTGTTAGCGGACGCTGGGTGCTTGGCTTGGTGGGATCCAAAGGCTGTATTTGGTGAGGGAATATTCAGGATGAAGGCAGTTAGTGTGTAATTATGGGAGTGAATTAAACATGGCATGAACAGCATGCCCTAGGGGCTTTTCCAATCCCCCTCCTGACTTCCTTTGTGCTCTTCTTGCTCTTCTTCTCAACCTATGAGCCCTGCTCTTCCATTCACTGTTCTTCATTTCATGTTTGGCAGCCTGGTTCTTTTTATTTCATTTCATTTTTATATTCTATGTCTCCTGCCTTTGTGTACATAAGCTTTATTTGTGTGTCTATGGATGTGTGTGTAAGGGATATTATACAGTATGGATTCTTTTTAAAAGGCAATGGAGGATCAGCTCTCTACATGTCTGCGTTTCCCCACTGCTCTCTTCTTGTACACTGGTTCACTGTATACTTTGAACATGTCTGGTCCATGCCAATGTATCTTCACAGCATGTTCTAATAAAGGTATGTGTATGTTTCTCATCTTAAAACCTTGAATTTCCTGAAGTCTAACATATCACAAGTGTGTGTATGTGTGACATGAAAGTGCTTCTGTTTTATTTGCATTGCTGTTGACATTTCATGCTGACCTTTACTCATGAAGGAAAAAAAAAAGAGTGCAGGCAAGGCAAGGGATCACATTAATGAGTAATTCTGTGCACTTTGCCCATTTTCAAGTCAATTAAGTTTGTTCGCTTCCCTGCATACCAAATCCAATGCATTGTTCTCTCCAGACTACCCGACGCTAATTGTTATTCCAAATAGGGTTTAGTGGTAATAAAACTACATTTAGACTATCCATTTGGCTGAAACTTTCAGGGGTTCTAACCATATGAGGTCTCCAGGGAAGTGTAATTCCATTGGCTGTGCCCAGTTGTCTATGTTGTGATGTGGTAAACTATTAAGTTTTAAAAAGTCATTTAAAAACTCCTTTTGCTATAACATTTCTCAAATTCCACATCCACAAATGAAAGGGTAAATGTTGCTTCATCAGGTAATATCCTCAAAGGGGTCTGAAAATAATGCCAACATGGCTGAGCTAATATGAAAAAATCTATTTGATTTTATTTTTGCATCTGCTGAGTAACAGATGTAAAATTAAATGCCATTGCATGCCTGCTGCCTTTTTTCAAAGAACATATCATTGGCATCTCTAGTTTAGCCCTAAAGCCACATCCATATAATGTCCAAATTATAAATACTTTAATTGTAAAGCCTAGTCATGTCTGCATCTCTGTCAAAATGTTGGCAACTTTCTTCTACTGCAATATTTTTAACAACATTTATAGCTCCAAGCCAATCATATCAACAACCATCTATTTGATATCTCTTATATGAAGGACCACATTTGAAGCTTTATAAGTTATTGTGAGTGAGGTGGTTGTCATTATTATTGTTATTATTTTTACCTTGCAATATAAATTATAACACAATTCTGTGGAAAATTTCCTGATCTACAATAAACCAGCAAATAAAAATTGGGCGCAGAAAGCACTATGGACACAACTTTATAGACTCAGTCACACACACAAGCAATTTAAAGTAGCCAGTTCATCTATCTTTGTTTTTGGGAGGTGGACAAAAACCCATATGGACACAAGCAGAACACATGAGACTCAGATAGTAACCCAAGCTCAGGAATGACTCAGGATTCATGACACTACCTTCTGTACCACCGTGTCATCCATTCTAAACATATCCTACTAAAAAAGTAGCAAAATATACTTTTGTAATACAGCTATTATCCACACATGTTGCCTGTTGTCTAAGTGACCAAGGACCATATCAACACTTTTAACTTACTTAAATTGGTCACTTTCTATGTGTAAGATGATGATGATGATGATGATCATAATAATGCTTCTTCCTGGAGCCTGGTAATTAAGTTAGAACGCTGATTATTGGATAAGCACAGGGAGGAGAAGGACAACAAATTTTGCTTATTATAATCACATACAGAAGTTGCACCGAATGAGTGTGGTCAGATGTATTGCGCTGTCCATGGTGCTGTGCCGTCCATGGTGCTGGACTTGGAGAGAAATCAACCGGAAATCACAGATTCTCTGTCAGCTTTAGTTCATGTTGACACACAGTGTTTCTCATCACCTCTTCACTGGGTTCTCCTTTGGGGTCTCCTTAATGAGTTGATAAGAGCCAGACAGATCTGGGAGCAGACAGGCTGCAATAAAAAAAGAGTGCATTCTGGGTTCCAGCTAAGGGAGGGACCAGCTGGGAAGGAAAGAATTAAAAAGGGTGGATCAGACCTATCTTTTTTTCTCTCATCCTGTTTTATCTACCAGCATATGTGCTTCTGGATAAATTTAAAGATGTGTACAGAAATAAAGATATTTGATTCATATTGCAGTAATGGAACATAAAGAGGGTTGTGTTGGTGTTTGAGAGAGAAAGAGATGAAATCCATTTATGCTACATAAAGCAACATTGTGCATTGCTTGATTCTGTTAGAAAGACCAGATAGTAATGTAGACTGCTGTGTTCACTCACCTAATATACAGTATCTAATTACGGAGGTGTACTTTTGTGAAGTTGTATGTAATATACTGTTTTGTGCCACTCTAGAGTGCTTATATCAATCCAATACACTGACAGAAATCAGGAGCCAATAAAAAAAATACATGATTAAGTAAAATCCATACAATTTCACACTGTTTACAATGTTCGTCTGTTCTTTTCTTTATTCCCTACATGAACTAGAAAAAAATCTGACTTTGTTTCTCAGTGATTGAGCTAAGAAACTCAACACCCTGCAGGTTTCTGGCTCACAGCATTAAAGGATGATGTAAAATAGGAGGAGCAAAAGAGACATTGCTGGTGTCTTTATGCATGTATGCCAAGAGGTGTTTGCAGTTTATCTGAAAATAGCATTCCATTTACCCAGACTGCAGCTCATCACATAAACTGTATTTGGGACTGCCTACTACATTTATACTGTTGGAAACAAAAATTGTGGTTTAAAGTTCAGGGTACTGCTGAAAGTGCTGAGAATAGATAAAAGCTAAGCCCCAAAACTCTGGGATTAAAGAGGAATTGCAAGTTGAGTAACTAAGATGAAGAATTGAACGGACAAATTAAGTTCTTATAAGACCCTCACAAATGGTGTGGGGGAAACAAGGTTATTTTTTATTATACAACTAAACAATTGAGGGTTAAGGGCCCTGCTCAAGAGCACAACAGTGGCAGCTTGGTGATACTGGGGCATAAACCCTCCACAGTCAGATCAGTAACCCAGAACCATCTTTTCCTTTCACCATTTCTATAATATAAGACCATTCTAAAATGGTCTCATATTGGTCCACATTTTGGCAAACACTAACAAACAAACAAGCAAATAAACAAAACACCATGGCATTTCAAAAGTAGCCCAGTGTTGTTGAAAAACCAAGCATCTGCCACAGTGCCTATGAGGCATAAAGCAACACATATGGAGCTAATCTACACTTGGTTTTGGAAGAAGGACAAAAATATGTCCAAAATCAACCACCACAAATAGCCCCAAAGACTAATACATGAAACTGCATATGCATTTAGATGTAACTTGCTGTTCAACAACTTTCTTTGCAGTGATTTTCCATTTCTAGCATGATTCTTATATTTATTATTATAGTTACTCTTAAATGGTTGTGCATGTTATATGTTGCCATGTACATGTTTCTTAAAATTCACTGTGTTTAGATTGGTTAAGTTGGTATTCTGTGAAATACCCAAATTTTCATGCCAAATGCACTCTAATTAAACCTACAAAAAAACAAAACAAAAACAAAACAAACAAACAAAAAAAAAAGAACAACCTGCTTAATAAAATGGCCTAGGGACTCCAAAAGACTCGAAAAAACCTTGAAGTATTTGCTGATCCAGCATTCCTGGCTTGGGACAAGATTTAAAAACTTGAAAAACAGCTTAAGCTTCATTTAAAGCTATAGATCTCCCTCTGTCTTCCTCAGCAGTGTTCCTTCCCAGTTTTGCTGCCTGAAGGTTTACCGAGACAAACTAAAAGCTTTTTGAAGCTGAGCAAGGGATCAGCCTTCTGTTCAAAAGGAAAATAAAAAAGGTTAAAAAGAGCAAACTTTAAATGAATCTCATCTTGAAAATGTGAAGTATGTGGAACAGAAAAATGGAAAAGAAAAGAAGAGGGAGAAATTGCAAAGCACACAAATCATTGGCCTATTAATGGAATGACAGCTGTGTGCAAGTGAATTTTTCATATACTAGTGACCTTTTCCTCCCGTGTGGGTGGAGATCACTTTTCAATTCTCGGTACCTATGTTATGAAGATGTCGAATATCAAGGCCTGTGTAATAGACATTGCCCTGAAGATGAGCTTTAGGAATAAGATTTGTATTGTGCTGTAAAATCTATTAAGCAATGAAGACAGCCAGGAAATCCTACTCATAGTGGAATAAATAACGTTAAGGTATCCTGCACATTTAATCTTAAATTAAATTTAACAGCACAAAATCAAGTCAAACATTAGTTGGAGTAAAGAGAATTAGAAATAAGGGAAGGACCAGGTAACATGAGATAGGATAATGAATGTAAAAAAAAGGTTCATTAAAGGCTGTGGTCCAAAACAAGAAAGAAAACACATGCGATCTGAAAAAGTGAACAAAAAACCCTAGATGCAATAGAATGAATGGCAGAGAATCAATATTCCTGGATGCACATAGACACACATGCTGTACATACACACCACCTTGGCTCAGCTACTCAGAAGCACACCATTGTCTAGGAAGTGCATAGCTGGAAGCTTTTGTGAGTGCCTAATGGGTTAGTGGAGCATGCTAACCCGCGTAATTATGCAGGGTGATGTGTAATGTTCCTAATCCCCGCTGCTCAGTGAATCCCATACTGGGCCTTAATGAGATTCTGTTTACTCAGGAACACGCTGGCTGAGGCGAACATACTAACACCCCAAAGACTCACTTATTGTGAGAGAAAGCACTCAAAGAAGTCCTGAATGGAACAGATGGGCTGTGCTTCATAGGATAAGATGTATATGTGTTTGAAAATAGAGTATTATGCAAGGAGAATATCCATGGAATAGTACCTTATTTATTTATTTATTTATTTATTTATTTTAGCATATTTGAACAAAGGAGCTCTCAGCAGGGTGAATCCCTGAGAGAAGCCCTCAGTAGGGTGAGCAAAGGAGGTCTCATAATATCAAAGATAGTGTGAGGGTGAATGGCAGAGAATGTGATAGTCACCAGGATAGAGAGTGCATTTTAGTCAATGGTTGATCAAAGAAGAGTGAAAGCAGACAGGTCATTTCCCACCACAGACCAAGAACTAAGGATAACAGTAGGTCAGTGCAGGCTTACCAGAGACTAGAAAGTCAATAAAAATTCTTCTCAGCTTTCAAAGAGTGTGTGTAGTGTGTATTGTGGTAGTCTTTAGGAAGCTGTTTGATGTTGAGCAGTGGGATGATGGCCAGGTTTCTTTATGATTCTGCAGAGCTGCCTTTTTCAAACTTTAAGTATTCAGGGATCCCTTTAACTGTGGAAAAAAATTCCACTCAGTAAAGATTTATTTCATGAGTATCAGTTAAATGTGCACAACAAAAAAAAAATGCGTCTACTTATTACAGCCTTCAAGCCTTCTAATTTTGAATGTTCCCACAAAAGAACACATTCAGTTCAAGTTGCCATTAGTTATAGACTCAATTATTCTTGAGTAATTGAGATTGGAGTGAACTCATTAGATTAAGGTGTCCAGGTAAACAGCATCATTAAGATCTCGATAATAGAGAGAAGTTTGGTAATGGTGAGTTATGATTGTGAAGAATGCCCCAGCTATGCTTCATGGAACCCACTTGGAGAACCGATAATGAGAAAATTTGCACTCTATATACTGTACATAAATTCTCTTGAGGTAACCACTCCCCCAATCCCCCTCCCCTCTCTCTCTCTCACACACACACACACACACACACACACACACAGTTTGGTTTCCACTCAGGAGACAATACATTGACTTACATTCATTTCTTGGAGACTTATCCTAACCATAAGCACTCCTTGCCTAATCGTAACCCTTACCATTACTTTAAAACATAGATTTTGTCCCCATAAGGAAAACAAGTCCTAATAATGTGACTGTGTTAACAAATTTTGTACCCACACTATGATGAATTCTTGGATCACACGCACACACACGCACACACACGCACACACAAACACTCTCCTGACAACTAAGAAGACTCCTTATTGCTAACCTTTGCAATTCAATTGACATTTCTTGACATGAACCTCAGGGTCTCACTCTTCCTATACTCAAAATACCAAAATTATGAGCAAAGTGATAGATCTGTCTCTGTCTGTCCTATTCTCTTCTCTCCTTGTCTTTTTCTGCTTCTCTTACTCTATAGACCCGCCTCAGGCTAGATGCCATTGTCATTCTGGCTGTAGCTCTGCAGTGTCACCATATCTCTCTTCGTCTGTCTCTCTGTCACACAGCCACACTTGCATGCATTCAAGAGAATAGCCAGCTTTATTGGGACAGGGGGTGGAAGCAATTTGCTTGTGTCATACAGCAATAGAGAGAGAGAGAGAGAGAGAGAGAGAGAACGAAGGAGTAGGCTTTGAGACATTGGACTCATCCATACTCTGCCTGGCCACACTGCCCACGGGCATAACACAAAACAAAGCATGATGAGAAGAAGTAGCCATCCGTGTCGCCACATAACAGGACCAGGGGAGAGAAAGCCATAACTCACATATACCCCACAGATATATTTGTGTGTGTTTGTGCGTATGTGTTTTCATATCTATGTGGGAAGGAGACAGATATGAGGAGTTAGACAAAAAAGAAAACGCAGCAAGGCCAAGTAGGGTGGGGACACATTCAAGCAACAGAATACAGAAAGTGCTAGGCTTAAGTTTCACGTCGACTGAGTAAACCACTCCCTTAATCAGAGCAGACAGGTGATGTCTACTCTTTTATTATCTTCTGGTAGTCAGTTAGAAGTAACTGAATTTTGAAGACATTTAAAAAACAAGCAATGAATATTTACTTCAACTTTAGAGCTTCATCAGCTCTAGTGTTTGAATGATTAAAAAAATTAAAAAATACTAGGACCTGCCACAAGAGGGTAGTGACAATACACACAAACACGAGCAGTGGCTTAGAGGATGAATGCATTTGACGTAGATCGTCTAAATGCACCATAAAGGAGCAAAATTCCAAGGTTTATAGATAAGAGAAGAATAGATACAGCCTTTTTTAGTAATAACATTATTAATGATTTCAAATGTCCATGAATCAGAGCAATGCATATAAAGATAAATGAAGGCTGTGTTCCCTGGTGCTTTGTATTAGCCTACTGGGCTTTTTGCTGCAGTGCAGGATTCTGAAGTATGTTTAAAAGCAACCTGGATTAACGCAGGTTTTGTCTAGTTTACAAATACATAGCTACAAGCACATTTTTCATATTCTGTATTTCATAAGCACATTTTACTCTTTACCTACTGTATATTATATACTGAATGCTATCGTTCCTGTAATAAGAAATCACTACTTATAGGTTGCTTTGCTTTGTTTTTAAGACCTTATGACAAGCAGGACAGCTGGCGCAATGAGGCACTGCAACTTGGCAACTCTTTCCACACAATACGTCATTAAGTGTGCTTTCTTCCTCACAATGCAGTCCAGGTGGTAGAAGCCCTAATAAGGCCATTAATTCAAGACTTAGGTCAGTGGAAGGAAAAAGACCACACATACTCCGAATCCTGTATTTTTTAACAGCCTTAATATCAAAAGAAGCAGAGGGCAGGTCTTTTGGCTTGCTGTAGCTTGGCGTATCTTTTGTCGGTGTTTGCCAGGCACTACAGAGCAAAGCTGCTCAACAGTGTCCCAACTAAAGACAAGGTTTTGGCAAACAGCAGGCATGACAGATCACCATCCAAGATCTGGTGTACATTTAACCCCGTATAGAACACGTGGTATACCTGTAGGGCATACATTTTTTTTCTAATTTATTATATTTTCATTCATTCATTTGCCAATCTGCTAAATCCTATTAGGCTTGCAGGAATCCTGAAGTCCATCACAGGGCCAGCACACACATCTCACATTCACACTTACACCTAGGAGTAAGCTGGAACAGCCAGTAAACCTAATGTGAATGTATTTGGACTACTGGGAGGAAACTGGAGTACCCTGAGAACATGCCAAGCCTGCGGCTCAAACCCAGGACCTTCTTGCTGTGAGGTGGACGTGCTAACCACAAAACTCTTTAAACATTTATTCATTCATTTTCTGAACCGCTTAATCCCAATTACGGCCACCCATGTCAGCCAACTCTGGGGGAAGGCAAAGTACACCCCGGACAGCTCGCCAGAACATCTCTGGGCAGAAACACGGTGACGGCAATGCAGCCTGTTCTTTACAAACGAAAGCAATAGTTCTTCTACATACCTCTCACAATATTCAGTGAGAGACACGGCTGGCCTTTGATTACCCAGTTAGCTGCACTGGGGGTACAGCAGTGACAACCCGGTGACAGTGGTGTTTGACCTTGGGCTCAGTAATCCAGCACCCTACCACCGGGCCACCACTGCCCAACACTTTAAACAAATTTATGGAATTTCACCAAAAGCTTTTCATTCCATAGTGCAGACTACTTGCATGCAAAAATTAGAAAAAAAGTCTGCTAAGCAGTTCTTGTGCAAATGCAATAACGAGAAAAGGTGTAGACGACGAAGCCGGTAGATCCGGCGGCTTCACTTTTGGCTCATGAATCCTTACAGCTCTTCACATTTACATGTGAGAGTTAATTATATTACCCCTTGAGGAATTTGAGAAGCAACAGTGTCATAGTATAAAAATAGAGACACCTTGCATTGCATTTTTTTCAACAAAGTCAGTCCAGACTATTATAACCCAGTCAAGGCTTCCAGATCCCACTTGATGTTTCCAAATAATCAATCATCAAGGTTCTAGGTCTGCCTCTGGCTTTTCATACAGTGGACATGCATCATACAGCTAATAGCAGCGCAGGCATCATCCTTGTAAGATGTCCAAGCATCCTAAAATGGCTCCTCTTGATTTGGAGGAGCAGTGGCTTTATTTCCTGACTGCTGAGTTCCTCACCCTATTACAGACAATAAGCTGAGCAACCCAGTAAAAGAGCCTCATTTTTCCTACCTGCACTTGCAACCTAATTCTTTCAGTCACTACCCATAGCTGTGACCATAGGAAAGGATGAGGTCAAAGACTGAGCAGCAAACAAGCTTTGGCCAAAAACTGAGCTTCTGATTCACCATCTACAGCACCATCTAACACTGCTATCAATCTCATAACCTCTTTTTTACTTTTTTATGAACCCTGGACTGGGTCTTCCTTAGACTATTGACCTGAAGTTGGAAGCACACAATCGGCTTGAATATCTTTTGAAAACATTTAGATTTCTCTTTACTGGAACTAAGAAGCCAAAACCTGTTGCAGCATGATAATATCTGTTTGCAAAGACAACATTTAACCAGAGTCGAATGATTGTGAAGCAAAAACCTTGTCCAGCATTTTAAGACATTGGGATTATATGCTAAATGTAATTACTAGATTCCCCTACAGTGTATAATGTACGTGAATTAAAAAACGTACAACATGTTGAAGGTTTTTTATCATTGTCTCAAAACACTACTTGTATGACTTACTAGGTTTTTCTAAACGCTCAGGAGATGTTGTGTGGCCAGTGCAGAACCCTAACCTAAACCCCACTGATCACCATTGGGATGAATTGTAATGCACACTAGGAAGCATGCCAACTTGCCAAACTGAAGTGCCTGGAATTGCTAATAATTTTGTTGCTGATAGGGCAAATCCCCACAGCCAGACTCCATAATCTGATGAAATCCTTAATAGAACAGCAAAGGGATACTAGAGATATTGAAAGGGAAGCTAAACCATCAAGCACATATGGGTATGATTGGTCAAGTGTCGACATATTTTTGACCACAAACTCTTCCACAACTTTTTCCCCTCACCAAATGTAAGTACACTACTCTTTTTTTTCTGGGAGTGTTAAATAATGATTTTAACAAGGTGAACACATTATGTGCAGTGTAACTCAAACCAATCTACATTCTTTGAGTGCTGCGAATAAATTCACTGGTTGGCCTAATTTTAAAACTACACATAACTGTGGCAGTATAGTAATGTAGTGGATAGTGCTTCTAACTAACAACAAGAAGATCCTGGGTTTAAGCCCTGCACCTAGCGAGGTTGCTTCTGTGTGGAGTTTGTATGTTCTTTCTGTGCTTGGTTTCCTTTGGTGCTCTGGTCCAAAGACGTGTATTAGGCTAATTGGTGACCACAAAGTGTAAATGTGAGTGTGAATGGTTGTGTGTGTGTATGTGTTGGCCCCATAACATAAACATAAGCCCGGACAAGACCCTCGCATGGCATGCATCTGGTGTCCGCTGTATAACCAAGGACTAAAATCCAAAAAATTCCAATAAGATGGGTGTTGAATGTAGTCTCAACTTACTTACAAGTGAAATAGTATTTCTAGGATACAAGGAATAACATTTCACTTGTAAGTATTGTATCTACTGAATAATTGCATTCTTTATTATTTGTTCTCTCCTCCAGAAAAAAAAAATCATGAGTGCAAATATTTTTTGTTTATTTTTAGTTGTATCATGGTATTTTACCAGCATGTATAACAATATGACTCAACATAAAGTGCAAAATGAAGCAAAATTTCTCAATACTGCAGCTTGTTTACATATATAAATCCTAGCTGCCAGGTGTAACCAGTCTCTGGTAAAATGGCACGTTCCGAAATATACGATAAACTGAAACGCCGGTCTTGTGCTTAAGTCTATGGTTGGACCCTACAATGGTCTGATGAGCTGTTCAGGGCTTACCCCGCTTTTGCCCAGAATCAGCTAAGATGGGGTCCAGCCTCCCCACAAACCTAATAAAGGATAAAGCAGTACAGGAAATGGAATGAAAATGAAGCAAAACTGTGTAAAACAGCTAACATATTCACACAAAGTATAAACTCGAACTTTACACATAATTAAATAAAAAATCCAGTTCTTTCGGTAAGAGTGGAATGCTAATTATTCATTGTATAGCCGACGTGCTACAGTAGAGAACTGACGATCTGCAATCAGCACCCAACAATACAGGCATTAATTAGGTGTCAATATCCACATCAGCAAATAATTAGACATTAACATCTTTATCACATAAATAATTACTAGAACCATCAGGATGAAACTGACCGTTTAAACAATGTACTGATTGGTGCTTTTGATCTCATTCACTAATTCCATGTTAACAGACATATTTTTGATAGAACAAAAGTTAGCTTGAAGTTTTGATAGCATTAATTTCAAGTTTGAAAATGTGTAAATAATTCATTAGTCTGATATGGAAATCACCATATGAGATACATAGTGGTGCTTGGAAATGACTCAAAAAAAGGAACTTTTTAGCTTTGATCTAATTTAGAGTGACAGTTTGTGACTTTGTTGTTCTCTGTGTTAGTAGACAGATGTTAGAGCGTGTTGGAAACAAAGCACCTGGTGTTAGCACACATTTCTAGATGTCATTGTCTACGCAGGAGGAATTACAAAACACGCACACTCAACAAAGAGACAATGTGCAAAATGAAATCAATGTGTTAGAACTAAGTCTTCTCTTCTTAGAAGCATTAAGTAGTGGGGCACACCTGAAGGACACAGAAACACAAACGCGCGCACGCTGAAGTCCACGGGGTAAACTACATTTGATGAATGAATTGGCAACACACTGCTGGTCGTTCCCCTTGGCGATGTTCAACAACCTAATATGATACAGCAAAGGCCAAGACAGGAAGGTGTTCGCTGTGACTTTGTTCTAACGCTGCTGCCTCATAGGGTTTTGGCAAGTAGAGAGCAGTAGCATTCCCCTTAGAGAGCATCACACTGTCCTGATTGCTTCTCATTTAAAGGTGAAACTAGACAAACCTGCACTGCTGATCCATTTTTAGGAGGATCACTGCCTTAGAAGAGGTGAATAAAAGAAGGTGAAAGTTATATTCAGCAGATACTGCTAGGTTACAGGCAAAGAGGAACAGAAGGTGAAACCCTGTCATCCTTATTATAAATACATATAGGTGGTATGGGAGATCATACTTGAGCAACTTTCATTTCATTCTCTAAGGGAGAAACAGTAATGCCATGTAATTTTGTAATAAATTCTACTTTATTATAAAGACAAAAAATTAATTTGTATCTTATTACACTGGATGATGTTTTTTTTCTTCTTGAGACTGAATCACAAATGTGGCTGTATTAGAAGCACTATGCATCAGTTCTACAACACCATTAAATCATTTCCTATGTAGAGACCATTTGCAGTTCAAAGCACTTTGGGATTCATTCTAACTGCACTGAATATGTACCGCATTAAGACAAGATTCAGATGGCAAATTACTGTTAGTAAATAATTAAAATGAGTCTGAAGCATTAACGTTTATGAGATTACTGAGATTCCCTCCTTGTGATTCTCCTAGGAATGCAACACTGTTCATAGTTTCTGCAATCTGTAGAATTGGTGTAGCACCACTGCTTATAATTCATTCATTCATTCATTCATTTTCTGAATCCTAATTAGGGTCGTGGGAGGCTGGCGCCCATCTCAGCTGATTCTGGGCGAGGGTGGGGTACACCCTGAACATCTAACCAGGCCAACTGCTAATAATTCAACATCCCAAGTCAATGATGATGCCTAAATCTAATGTTAGAGATGTTCTGCTGGATATAAGGCTATAAAACAGACCACTCTTTCTTTGAAAAAGTTTGGTGGTGGGGGGGAAGTGAGCTGCGCCTTCCTTTCCTCCACCTTCATTAAGTGAAGTGCCTTTGAGCAAGGCACCTAACCCTCAACTACTCTCCGGGCACCGTGATGTGTAGCAGCCCACTGCTCGGAGTGTGTGCTCACTGTTTACATGAGTGTGCTCACTTTGGATGGGTAAACTGCAGAGGCAAAATTTCCCCTGCGGGATTAATACAATATATCAAAATCAAAATAGAAATGAAAAGAAAAGATGATCTGATATAACACTGAAACGATCACCCTCAGTTGAGAGGAAGGCACAAACTTGCAACATACCGGAAGCTCTTAGAAGACCAGTGTCACTGTATAAAGTCAAGTGAATCCATGGACTGAGGAAATTAATGTGGAATAAACATTTTTTAATTGTTTATTTTCTGCAGCAAAAAAAAGATTGTACAATGTGGATTTTAAATAAAAAATATATATCCACATTGTACAACCTTTTTTTTGCTACAGAAAACAAGCAGTTGAAAGCCTAGTATTGCCACAACATTCATGTCCATAATAAGGGTATGCAGCCTTCTGATCACATCAGAGGCTCTTAAAACGAATACATATTAGGTGCCTCTTCCCTTTTAGCAAGGATGCATTCCAAGGTTTTCATCCATCTTTACATTAAAGGGTTTTAGCTAATCACCTGTGAGTGCTTCACTGATGAGTCTGAAGCAGCTGAAGTCCAAAGATTTGGTTCTTTCAGAGAAAAAAGTGAAACAACCTGTAACTTTGGGCGAGGGGACAGATATTACTCCTGATGGAGCAGTTTAAACATATTTGATCAGTCTGTAGATGAAGTTTACTGATAGTCCTCACCTTTCATTGGCTGTGGGTGGTTACTGGAAGATTATTTTTACAGGTACAGGCAGTTTCTCTACAGTGTTGCTGGCCAGACTATTTGTGAAATAGTGAGGCGCTCGCAGGGTCTCAGAAAAGAGGCACTGCTCCTGCAAATTGATAGAAGCCAGTTGAGGTGCTTTGGGCACCTTATAAGAATGCCCTCTGGTCCCTTTAGAGATGTATTGGGCATGACCCAAAGGACAGAGACCATGTGGCAAACCCAGAACCTGGTGGACTGAATATATGGCACCATTGATTTGGATGAGCTGAAATCTGTGGCTAAAAAGAAGCATGTCCTTCTCAGACTATTGGCATTCCCACCCCACCAGGAGGGAAAAAAAAGGAAATAAAAGAATGAATGAATGGGTTCTCAGTTACTTTCATTAGACAGGATAAATGATGAAGGATGAACACGTTGTTTTAGTAGTGAGTAGTAAGTTTGACCAAAATGCGGATTTGCACATCGATTTCCAGCTGGAACTGGAAATAAAAACAAAAAACAAACAAACAAAAAAAAGGAATGTGTGTACAGGTTCTATGCAATTTCACTTACTGATGGACATCTTTCATTGACTAATAAAATTCCTGTTATGCACTTTAATTTGCTAATTAAGACTTTTTTTATACAAGGACTTTGAATGCACCAAAGTAAATGCAAACTTTTCTAGCAAAGATGTTAAGTTAATTTGTCAGGTAATTACCTCATCTTTTACAGCTATGCGCTCTGGTGCCTAAGTAATGTAAATTCTATTTATACAGGACACAGATAATTACACATAATAGTTTTTACTTTAAGTATTTAGTTAACTTGAAATGGGCTGAATAACCTGTGTTGGCCTGTGAAACAGGAATACATTTTCCTCGCTGTGTGTAGATGATGCTTTTTTGCTGCCTTGGTCTCAAATATGAACACTTCATCCCTGTCCACATAATGCTTATGTTAGAAGAACTGCAGAGCAAATCTCCAGCCCAAAGTGGAGACAGAAATGGCAAACATTTTTAATTTTCCCCAAAGACAGAGATTGATCACTAATTTACTCACAGCTTTGAAGCATGGTTGGGATTCTATGACTTCCATTGATCAAAAAACAATGTTTACTTATAACAGCATTATCAGCTATTACCACTCATGCTGGTATTGCTGGTCTAAGCTGTTTCTCCCCCTTTTCACTTATCCGTTTCAACTTCAGGTTAGACTCAGTCTCTGTGTACTGACAGTCCAAGTAAATAATACATGTTTGTAATTTAGTGTTAGGATGATGGCTGTCGTGGTCTAAAGAATGTAAATATTGTCTGTGGCCAGCCAAATGCAAACCATCCATCACTCAGACAGTTTTTATAATAATTAAAAAAAAAAAAAAAACAAAAAACAGCAACCAATTCTAAGAAAACACAGCAGTCATCTTTGAGTTAAAAATCTAATATGGAACCATAATGATAGTTATAAGACTTAAATTATTATTATTATTTTTTTTTGTAATTTGATTAGCTTCATGTAATGACCTTCTTACATGCACATATCTACCTTCTAACCTATGTCAAATAAATTTGTCAAAGCATATCATAATTATAATACTAGAATAAAAAGAAAATTGTTCTATTTACTAGACCAGGTTATTTGAGGTGCAAGTTCTGATTCTGTTGCTATAGTGAATGAATGAAAACAGTCATGTATGTATGTGGACAGAGAACACAGTAATGTGCAACAAGAGCAGCAGCTCTCATGAGCAAGAATAACACTTGATATTGTGTCACACATTCCTAGATCAGGAATTGTGTTGTGTGTATTTGTTATTTGTTCAATGTAAAAGTTGCAGTTGGCATCGGAGCCTCTTGAAATGTTTAAAGACTAAGGCAGTGAAGCAGTATTCCAGTTGAGGTGAACAGGGCAAAATGGGTTGTAGTGGTTAGCATGTTTAGATCACACCAAGAAAGTCCTGGGTCCTGGCTTTGCAAGGGAGTTTCTGTATGGAGATAGCATGTTCTTCTCATGCTTTATTGTGGTTACTTCGTTTTTCTCCCACAGTCCAAAGGCATGCACATTAGGCTAATTACCTGTTCCAAATTGTCCCTAGGTGTGAGTGTGACTATGAATGGTTATATGTGTGTTGACCGTGCGGAGGCCTAGTGAGAAGAGTGTAGCCTTCCTTCGCCCAGTGTCAGCAGAGATATGCGCCAGCCTCCATGACCCTAGTAGGACTAAGCGGTTCGGCAAATAAGTGAGAATGAGTAATTGTTTTCAACAGCATTCACACTTTGAGTTCAACACTTTAACCTATGAAGAAAAAGCAGATAAAATATACATAACTGATTTATCTCAGTTCCTAAAAGGACATGTATGGATTTGAAAACACAATTAAATTACAGTTTGAAACAGAAACAGTCATATAGTTGCTGTATCTCATCCATACCCGCCCTTTAAATACTGGATTTTGTGTTGTAATGTAATGTGTAAGGACCAGCTGCAGAAGCAGTAATTGAAATAATGAAAGGTTACCAAGATAAGAAAAAATGCCCATCAGGCATTATGTGAGAGACTGAATGCTTTTAATCAAAAGTGACAAATGAGGACTCTTTTAATCATGGAAATAAGAAAGAAGAGTCCAAATAAGAATGAAAGAGAGTGTGAGAGCAAGAATGATGGCAAACATACTAAATTTGAATGAAAGGAGTGCTAAATTAAAAGACGGCAGGCTGGAAAGAGAGCAGGCACAAACAGCCATGGGTAGCAGCAGACTCATCGTGGGGCTTTTATTCTTGCCACACTGCATTAATGGAGTGTAGGGACCCATCTGTGCTTTGAAACTAGGAGTGTGTCTGGTCTCAGGCGTGGCAGATTCACTCTGTTCTTGGTTAATTAACTAGGAAGGTAATTTCTTAAAGGAAATGCCACTACTGTGTACTGTAGCTACAGTAGGAATGCAGCTAACTGCTTTTATGCTGCTAAATGAGAAACATGTTTTGAGCAGATTGTTAATTTATTTATTTTTTGTCATTGCCCTTTTGGTGTACTCAATTTGGATACTTCTGAATACTGTTTTTTTTTCTTTTTACTGAAAGAAGTCGTGTTTGATATTTCACTCTTTTGATTTCTATCAACATATTCCTCTTTGCTCGGATCCTCTCTCAGGTCACTGAAAAACATTCCAACTTTGAACCTCTATTTTTTTCTAGATGTTGAATTTTCCCATTGATTTTTCACTTGCCTTGACACACAAAATCACCAAAGCACGAACAAGGAAAACAAGGCACATCTGAGAAAGGTGCTAACTAGATACTGAATCAAGTTGCTTCTATGTTATTCCCACCCGCTGTCGTCAGTCCAAAGTTGGCCATGGTCCACATGCCTAGCCCCTTTTAACTCCAGTTTCTCAAAAGACTCCCCTGCAACTCATGTGCAGCAAGGCAAATCAATAAGCCTACTTCAAGGTCACACAAATTCATGCAAACTTATTTGCAATATTTCCAGCAAATTCTACAAAATCTGTATGATATGTTCAGTAAATTTAAGCAGGAATACTAATAGGGTAGGAACTGACGGACGCCAAAATTTCTCCAATCAATAAATAGTAAATGTTTGCATTTTTTTCTTATGAAGATTATTAGATATGTATATAGGAGAAAGTCCTATAATTTCATAATGAGCACAAAAAAGGCTTTGGCATTTTCTTATATTTTGCTTGTTTATTTAATGCATGGTGATCTAGAACTCTCTCCTATTGATTGACATTTTGGTTAATTAAATTGCAATGTAGCATGAAACTCACAGAGGAGGAAGTGAAAAGGAGACATTCAATATGCTTGTCACTACAGTGCACACACCCATAATCAGCTGTATCTCTAAGGGTTCATAACATGCATATATACAAAATATATCAAACACAGTCAAATATACATTTAAAATTTTGCAAAAATGTCTTGTTTTTTCCAACTTCTTTTCTTCCCACTAAATGGATAGACCCAATAGGATTGGGACAGCAAAGGTTGATTCCCCCCAATCCCCCCTTACACTGAAGACATTTGGATTTGTGATCAAAAGAAGAATATGAGACAGCAGATAAGAATTTCAGCTTTCATGTCCTGAAATTCATATCTAGATATGCGGAACAAAATGACAACTTTTGTTTCAATCCATCTTTTTTTCATGCGATCAAAAATTTGTGACATGTGAGCGGTGTTTTCTGTTGCCCAGATATTCTTACATATCTTATAAACAGTTATTGGCTCTAAATGTCTACTCTTGGTTTAAGCCATAGGTCTCATCTGTGAAGATTGTATTTACTGTCTAAAAGGATCAACTAATATAAAGGCAGCTATCTATGGGAGAAAAGCAAACTCTTCTTCATCTGAGAAAAGAGAGAAAATCTTTTAAAGTCATTAAATGAGCTTTGGGCATAGCCGATGGAATAATGTGGAAACTACTGGCATATGAACAGTCTGACATTGAATAGACTGCTTGTGAAGCACATGATCACAGAGACATTGTGAGGGCTGTGAAAAAAGTCTTAAAAGCTACAGTCACTGACATAATCAACAATCTCCATGGGGTAAAGGTGAAGGTATCACAATGTACAAAGAAGACTTTTGAAAATTTACTATGTACTACAAGATGCAAACGACGAGAAATAAAAAGCCAGATTGAATTTTTGAAAGAAATTACGAGATGAGCCACAAAAGTCATTGAAACAAGATTAAGCTCTATCAGATATGTGGATGATCTAAATGCAAAAAAAAATGAAAAATGATATCTGAAAATGAAAAAAAATCTGATATGGGCAGTGGTGGCTTAGTGGTTGAGGCAATGCGTTAGTGATCTGAAGGTCAGCGGTTCAATCCCCACTGCCACCACTGTTGGTCCCTTGAGCAAGGCCCTTAACCCTCAATTGCTCAGTTGTATAAAAATAACAGTAAGTCGCTCTGGATAAGAACATCCGCCAAATGCTGTAAATGTAAATCTAAAACATACAAGTACATTGGTGTCATGATCTGGGCTTGTATGGTTTGCTAACAGGCTCATTCATTTTTTACTGATTATGTAATTCACGATGATCACAGCAGAATGAGACGTTTACAAAAATATTGGACCAATTTACAGAGAAAAGCATTCAGTCTCTTTGGCAGGAACTTTATCATGCAGCAAGACAATGACCAAAAACACATAACCACACCAAAAAGAACTTCAGGAGAAAAAAGTGGAAGGATATACATTGGCCAAGTCAGGCACTAGACCTTAACCCAACTGAAAAAAAACCTTTCACCTCCTAAAAAACAGAGTAAAGAGAGAAAACCCTCAAAACAAAGAGCATCTGAAAGCTGTCAAAGAGCAACTGAATGGAAAAGCAAAGAAAGACAAATACAACGGTTTGCTGATGTCACTTGGTTGGCAGTTTGATTCAGTTATTGCAAGCAGGGGATATGCAACTAAATATTAAGTGTCTGTTCCAATATTTTTCTCAACTAAAAATGGGTGGTCTGCAACCAGAGGTGCCATGTTACAAGCTACTGGATTTAGATGTAAATATTAGGAAATGAAAGTTGTAAAAATGAAATGAAATTCTGATGTATTGTTTCTACTTCAATTCCAATACTTTTGATTTGGTTGGATAAGCATACTTCAATTATATTATATACATATATATATATGTATGTGTGTGTGTGTGTGTGTGTGTGTGTGTGTGTGTGTGTGTGTAAAACCTAATATTAGTCTTACATTTTGTGGGGCATTAAAATGATTTTTACTATTGTTAATATTAAGGTACTATTAGAGTGAATGTACTAATATAAAGCAGAATTATCTTACACCTGGCACTTCTGCTTGTGATAGAGAACTAATCAACAGTAAGGCTGCACTGCTGGCCTAGCTCTCTCCTACAAAAAAAAAAGAAAGAAAAAAGAATGTGGTACATGAATACCAATTCAGTTTCAATTCCTGTGCTCAGCAAGGAATTTCTGTGTGAAGATTTTTGGTTTAGAGGGTTTTCTCTGGGTTCTCCAGTTTCCTCCCACAGTTCAAAGCTATGCACATTAGGCTAATTAGCTGCTCCAAATGTGCCTCTAGGTATGAGTGTGAATTTGAATGGATGTGGGTGTGTTGGCCCTGTGATAGACTGGTGAGATGCTCAGGGTGTACCCCACCTTCGCCCAGTGTTGGCTGAGATAGGCTTCAGCCTTTCTGCGATCCTAGCAGGATTAAGTTCAGCTAATGAATGAATGGATATTTTATGATCAGCAACATAACTATAAAACATTTTCACGTAAAATATGTGGGTTAGACTTTAAGTCAAAATTTCTATGACTGCCTTTCTCAGTGGTTGTGTGTCAGCTGTAGTCTCAGTCAGGCTTCAGTGATGTGTTATGATGAATTGTCTTTGAGGGTGAGGCTTTGGCTTCCGCTGACTAGGCGCTGGGACCATATGCTAATTGCGTTAGCATGGCAGGAGGCGGTGTGTAAATGCTTGCGAGGGCAGTTGTATGCTCTCTGGAGGGCTGGGGCAAGAGCGATCGTCCTGACAGCAAGTGTGTGAGGGGCTGAAAGGGTTGAAATGAAGGTGGAACATTAAGTCCCCCTCCTGCTGCGAGATTTTTTCGATGTGCTGTTGTCTGACATTAACAACTGAGTCCAAGCATGGAAAGAAGACAATGGAGATGTGAAGTTTCAAGGAGAGTGCATGCTTTTTACACACACAACTACTTTTTTTCATTCATACTGCATGTTAATGTGCTAGTTTCATATAATATTACTTTGTAACTTTGTATTCTTTGTTATTATTATTATCATTTCCTCCAAATGTTCTCTATTATTTAGTTGTGTCCAATTTCCACCAGTCAAGTAGTACCTTTCTATAATACAATAGCTACCAATCAGGCAGAAAGTGTTATCTGTCCCCTTATTTGCATGAGCTCACAAATGCCTATGAGTGGTTGGTGTTGTGTGCCATTCTGCCCTCCCTGACTGCTTAGCCAATTAGCTCTCGTTCGCTGTGGATGGCTGCATGCACCAACCAAACCTTGGGTGATACCATACCAAACTTGGGTGGTAGTAACGCAATGACCTTGGAGCCAGACATTAAGTCATTTTGGAGGTAAAAAGAAGGAAAAAAACAAAAACAAACAGAATTGGTTTTAGTTTCATGGTAAATCTAGATTAATTTTAGTAGAAATAGTTTAAGTGGCAGAATTGACAGCATATATGAGATGGAATAAGGGAAATGAAACCATTCATCAAATGGAATGCTTCCTGCTTATATTTACTGAAAAAGGAAGAAAACATTATTGTAATTTATTGATGTTTATATTATTTTAGAAAAGAAAATTCATCAATCCATTCATTCATAAAGTACAATCATAAAGTTTTTTCTCCTGATTCATCAATCAATGTCTAAAACTACATGCATTTATCTTTCTTTACTTGGTGTATTGATAACAGTTAGTGGTTTGGTTATTTGTATTAGCAATGTTTTATTTTCTTTATTCTTATTTTCTTTCTAAGCTAATTCATTTATTCAGTCATTA
>JAQMYF010000010.1:12248848-12269044 GCA_030014195.1 Neosilurus mollespiculum | reverse complement strand
ATAATAATAATAATAATAATAATAATAATAATAAATGTGAATAATAATAAAAAATATCAAAAGATATTTCAAGCTGATGCTTACACCCATAATCTGCATTAAGTAAGTATTGTTCTTTCACTTTAAGCTTTGTTGAAATACATTAGCAGCAACTGCAGCTCTATGTTAGTTCACTTTGGTTTGATGCTATAAGCGTGCCAATAATTCAGGATAGGCTTTTCATATTTTTCACTAAAAAACATATCAGTCTCTGTCAGGTTGGATGGGGAGCAATGCTGCACCACTATATTCAAGTCTCTCAGGAGATGCTCACAGACGTGTCGCAAATCTACTCCTGACTTTGGGTTTCAGAACATGGTTCAAGTCCTATTAGAAGCTCAACCATTGCTGCAATTTTTGATCCTGATGGTTGGAGACATGCAAATAATTTATACTTGGCTCTTTTAAAGCACATAGATGCAAAAAATCCCAATGAATTATCTGTAGCTTAATATTATGTGGCTGTTATGGAGTAAAAACATAGGGCACGTTGTATGCACAAGTGGCACAGCACAAAATATAATGCTGCTACAAAGTTCACTTGTAATGTATCTGACATTAGCAGTCAGCCTGCCAACACTGTAGCTTATCATGTAAACCGCACCTGGGACCAAATACTAAATGCATGCTCCGTGGCACAAACTGCATTTTCTGACTGTACAGCTGTGGAAATACTTGCTCCAAACTTGAACAAAAGCAAGTTCAGCCAAAAAGACACAAATGAGTTAATAAATAAAGTTCTTAATAAACGAAGACGCAAGTATCAGCACAAGTAAACGGTGTGGAAAGCATTTGTACAGCTGATGTGCCAATTGGTTTTTACTCTAATGAAAGTCATTTCATGCTATAGGGCCCCCTTTTCCCCCTTAAATCTGCTACTATATACACTGTACAGTGCGCAGTAGTGAATTTTTGGGTTACACATCCACATCATCTATAACATTTCCATGCTATTCTCACCAACTCGTTCACTCTTTTGCTGCTTTGTATTAGGGAGAGGCTGGAGCATACCTCAGCTGACAATGGGAGAAGGCGCAGAACACACTGAACAACTAGCTAGATCTTCACAAGGTCTCCATTCTTTTCTTTATAGTCTTAATTATCCGCTATCATTTTTTCTTTATTGTGTTTTTCTCACTGGCTTACAAATGTTCAGCTCCTACTCACATATCCTTAATCAGGAGGTGACAGTAAATCTAGCACCTGCAATGTTTTGATATGGCCGACCTTGACCTTACTCACTGTATTATGTTCAGTTAGATTCAATTACCTTATTGAGTACAAAATTCATCAATTCATTAATTTTCTAAGCTGTTTAATCCTAATTAGTGTCGTGGGGAGGCTGATGCCCATCCCCTGGGCAAGGGCGGGGTACATACTGAACAACATCAGACCAATGCTCCACCTCAAGTACAAAGTGTATTACATGTGGGATGTGCAGACTACCAGTTACGTTATGGCATTGAGCAGAAGGTCCTGAAATGGTCTTTAATTATTAGCCATTTTTTCCTTATATTTATGAGATTATTTAAACACTATATGGCCAAAACTTGGTAGACACTTGTCTTTGTATGCTGTAGAATTACAATTTCCCTTCACTGGAACTAAGAGGCCAATACCTGTTTCAGCAGTACTACTGTGGATAAAGTTAGGTTCATGGTTGGAGTGAAAGGACTTTAATGGCCTGCACAGGGTGCTGAACTCAACCCCACTGAACAGCTCTGAAAATAATTGGTACACCGATTGCACCCCAGGCATCCTTCCCCAGCAACATAACAGCAAAAGAGATTAAATATTGAATAGGGTGTTTAATATAGGATGTGATACTTAGCCAATTAAATGATTTTTCTTTCCAATGACTATAAAAAAAGAAACACGTGAACGTAGATCCATGAACTTCCTTCATATAGAATGTAGAGCTGAGGGTCAAAGTTGGGTATAACTACTTACTGGTACGCCCAAACTCTTCTCAAAACACTAAAGTCAAGTGCATCACAGAGGCTAATCACTTGATTCCTAGATGCAGCCACACCTTCTTATGATATAGTAGAATAGCATTTAGCATTTTAAAAACTACTTTTTGGGGAAAGTATGAAATATTCCACATTTACTGTAATGTTCCACTGTGGAGGCTCCATGTCAAAAATACAACATCCTTAGTTTCAACCCTCCTGGCTGGGGACATACGCAATCCAAATTTTAAATTTCAAAGGTATTCAGTTTAGTGAAACAAACAAACAACAAACCACTATGTCCTGACATCATATTTCTGCCCTAGATTGCTACCTATGAATGTGTGTGTCAAGCTACCCATGTTTATATTAATAGTTATAATCCACAGATCCTATTTAAATCTTCCCCAAAAACTCTGGTTCCTCCGCAATCATGATACATGTCATTGAATTCTGCAGATACTCTAAAACCCCATCTGAATCCCCAACTAAAATATCTTACTACCTCACTCACTTTGCTGAACCGCTTACTCCTACTAGCGTTGCGGGGAGGACGGAGCCTATCTCAGCCAACACGGGGCAGAGGCAGAGTGTACCCTGAACAGCTTACCAGAGCATCACAGAACCAACACACACACACACACAAAATCATTCACACTCACACCTAGGAGCAATCTGGATGTGGGAGAAATGTGGGAGAAAACTAGAGTACCCCCATGAAACCCATACAAGCACAGGGAGAACATGCAAACTCCACACAGAGACACCATCGCTGAGCCCGGAACTTGATCCTAGGACCTTCTTGTTGTAAGGTGGACGTGTTAACCACTATGCCACCGTGCCGCCCCATCTAAAATCAGCATAGGGAAAACTAACTCATTGAATTAGACATTATAGATGAAAATACAGTTCAACTGAGAAATTTCATATAGAAAAACAAGCATTTGTCATTTTGTTATTGGAGCTGCCAGCCTGGGGAGGTGCTAGTCTTGCCATATATATGCACTGTCAATATTTTTTATTTTTTTACAGACATTGCCTCTTTCTGATGATTGTTTGGAAGGTCCAGGCTGTGAAGCCATTTCTCAGTAATTACATGATATATTTCCTTCAATTAAGTATATTTTCTTAAGCACCATCACTGATGGTCCCAGTGGCTTCTGGTATATCTCTGTTGCTAAGGGGACAAGCCAGAAAGTGCTTGTCTCCTTAATCATGGCTTCCATTCATTTTGTATCCCTTAAATCTGTCATTTTCATCTCATAGATTGTGATTACACATCAAAGTCAACATTATTCAAATGTATTCAACTGCTATATGACACACATTTTCTTAATTGTTACAATTAAATTCCATGTTTATTGCACTCTATGCCAGGTTCTGCTTTTTATTCAATTGTAAATTGACATCAAGTTGGAGATATTTGCAGTTTAAATGAAATTAATCATGTTCATTGTCTGTTGGCTTTTATCTGTGCATATCATTTTTGATTTCTCTACATTTTTCCACGCAGTTTACTCGTGCTAAATGGTACGTGCTTAAAACAGAGTGAGTAAAATTAATTCTCACACTATGTGCATTCAGGGTCAAAAAGGAGGGCGAGCAAAAGCTGTCTCTGCTTCGGTGATTGAATTCCAAAAAGACAGGCAAATAGAAGATTGATGGAATGCTGATGAATTGGATAATTGAGGATTCTTGGCAGAGTCTGTCGAGTTGCTCTGGGCATAGAAGTTATCTACTTCATCTGCAATTGACAGCCAATAGGGAGAAGAAGACAGTCAGGCAAATAAAGAGGAACAATTGAAAATGAGAGACAAGCATCTTGGGTAAAGCCTGCCTGATAACCTAAACCACTTTAAAAGTGCTTGAGTGATGTCTTAAGAATGTTGACATTGTTGTTGTACTGGAGCCTAAGTGTCCTCAATTCAGCCAAAACATTTGAGTCAAAGATTGTTCTTGGTGTCTATTGAGTATATTTAGGGGATTTTTTACTAAGTTGAAGGTTAAAGCATATTCTTTATACAGTGATTTTGGATGTGGTGTTAAAGACAACACATCAGTTCATCTCTCTCTCTCTCTCTCTCTCTCTCTCTCTCTCTCTCTCTCTCTCTCTCTCTCTCTCTCTCTCGCTCTCTCTCTCTCTCTCTCTCTGTCTGTCTCTCCTCTATCTCTCTCTTTATCTCCCCCTGTTTATATACAGCTCAAAAAATTCACTTCTTTTTCAAAACAAATTGCACTTTTCTCATGCCCTAAAGAAACCCAAAACAAGTATACACTCTCGGATGCTTTTTACCCCTTCTCACCCCTCACATCCTCCCATATCAGCAATATTTGCAGCATTTTGGATCCAGGTTCCATTTCTAAATAACAAAGGTGTTGAAAAGTATCAAGTAGAAGCTTTTTTTAGTCTCATAAGTATTTTATGATACATCAAACTCCTCATATCCGTGAAAGGTTGTAAGGCACCCTGAGAATGCGTTCTGTTGATAGCCTAAGGGCAGGAGTGCTTAGTGTCATATGAACAGTGAGAATGAGTGAGAAAAATGTTGAACATGCTGTAAGCAATAATCGTATCTTTTTTTTCCAGTTTAGCATTTGGTTAATAACCAAATTAAGAGGTTTTAGCCATGTTTATCCTAATCACTACAGGGCTAAACTTGAGTACTAAGCTTTCATTAGAGTTCACTAATAACCCAGTTAAACTCAACCTCCTGTGCTTCAACTACATATGCAGGTTTGGACTTTGTTTGGTTTTTTGTGCAACATAGGAGTGTTCCATAATATATATGGCTCTGGAAAGAATTTAAGAGACCACTGTGAAATGATCAGTTCCTCAGGTTTTGCTATGAATGTGTATGTGTTTGAGGAACATTAACATTTTTTGTTTTATCCCATAAACCACTTATGACATTTCCTTAAAATTCCACAAATATATATTTTCACTCAGAGCATTTAAGGAGTTTGTTTTATTTTGTACAAAATAGTACTAATGAATGAAATTAGGATGAGTTAAAAAAAAATCAATACTTGGAAGAACACCAACATTTTGATCACATCGTCTTCTTGGGTCACTTTATGCAAATACTTTAACAAAAATTCAATAAACTCAACTTTGTTTGATAGCTTGTGATCTTTCTCTTGATTACATTCCAAAAGTTTTCAATAGGGTTCATGTCTCCAGACTGGGCTGGCCATTACAGGGTCTTGATCATGTGGTCCTTCATCAATTTACATTTGCAGCATTTGGCAAATGCTCTTATCCAGAGTGACTTACAATTATTTTTATACAGCTGAGCAGTTGAGGGTTAAGGGTCTTGCTCAAGGGCCCAACAGTGGTGATACTGGGGATTGAACCGCTGACCTTCTGATCAGTAACCCATTGCCTTAATCACTAAGCCTCCACTGCCCTGTCACTGCAGAGATATCCACACCTTGACTGACCTGGCTGTGTGGCATGGCACATTGTTCTGCTGGAAAACAAAATCCTCAGAGTAAGGAAACACCATGAGAGCAGAAGGAAATGAGTTTTCTTCAGGGATAAGCTTGTAAAAGGTTTAATTTATGTGTTCTTCACGTTTCAGTGACACAAAGATGCTGCCTGTCCAGCTTCTCGTGATCACCATTTATAATATGCCAAATTATCTGAAATCAGTCCACTTTTTAGCAACCAGTGGCTTAATTAATTACCTTTATGCAACAACATAATCTCCTTAAAGGAGTCAATTCTCCCATTTTTGTAAAGGTGCACTCACATGATACTGATGTTACATACATCAAAACAGAATTTCAGGGAAAACATTTTGCTGGTTTTTGTTTTGTGTTTGGAGTAGATCGGGGAAACTCTGGCATAAAATCCATAAAATAAATAAATAAAAAATGGAAGCAACATCAGGAGACATCCTGGTCACATTTCTGGTAAATTTGTGTGTTTTTAAAAAAAATATTGGAGACACACTGGAAAAACATCTGTACAAATCAAAGTCACATTGGTATAAATCGTAATAACATTGCATAAAACATTGTAATAACATCGGAATCACACCCAGTAACGATCAGAGAACATCAGTACATTCATTCATTCATTCATCTTCTTCCACTTGTTCCAGGGTTGGGTCGTGGGGGCAGCAGCCTAAGCAGTGAGGTCCAGACGTCCCTCTCCCCAGCCACTTCCTCCAGCTCTTCCAATGGTACACCAAGGCGTTCCCAGACCAGCTGAGAGGCGGAGTCCCTCCAGTGTGTTCTGGGATGGCCCCGAGGCCTCTTGGACATGCCCAAAACACCACACCATGGAAGTGTTTGGGAGGCATTCTATTCAGATGCCCGAACAACCTCAACTGGCTCCTTTCAATGTGGTGGAGCAGTGGTTCTACTCCGAGCTCCTCCCGGATGACAGAACTTCTCACCCTGCCCTGCCACCCTGCGAAGGAAGCTCATTTCAGCCACTTGTATTCATGATCTTGTTCTTTCGGTCACTACCCGAAAGCCCGTGACCATATGTGAGGGTAGGAACGTAAATTGACTGGTAAATTGAGAGCTTTGCCTTCCAGCTCAGCTCCCTATTTGCCACAATGTACCGGTACAAAGTCTGCATTACAGCAGTATCTGCACCGATCTGCCTGTCAATCTCCTGCTCTATCCTTCCCTCACTCGTGAACAAGATCCCGAGATACTTGAACTCCTCCACTTGGGGCAGGACCTCCATCCAGACCCGGAGGGGACATTCCACTCTTTTCTGGCTGACAACCATGGCCTTCGGACTTGGAGGTGCTGATTCTCATCCCAGTCGCTTCACACTCTGTTGCAAATCACTCCAGCACACCTCACAACATAGCCTGAGGGACAAGGTCGAAAGCTTTCTCCAAATCCACAAAGCACATGTGGACAGGTTGGGCAAACTCCCATGCCCCCTCCAGGATCCTGTAGAGTGTGTAGAGCTGGTCAGGAGTGCTGTGGCTGGGACAAAAACCACATTGTTCCTCCTGAATCCAAGGTTCAACCATCGGCCGGATCCTCTCCAGTACTCCTGAATAGACCTTCCCGGGTAGGCAGAGGAGTGTGATTCCATGGTAGTTGGAACAGTTAGATAGTGGAATAGTTGGATATGTACATCAGTACATATCGAAGCAAAATAGAATCAGAATCTCTTTAAGTGAAAACCAGTATCATGTGTTCATGAGGTAGAGTAGTGGATAAAAACCACATGTGAACAGTGGGCTATTTTACAGTGGTTTCCTGACACAGGAATGAAACATTGGAAAAACATCAGAATATGATTGGCTCAAATCAGAATCATGATTGTATCATGAGAGCATACCCTAATACTAAAAAACTTACCCAGTTATTTGAGTCAAAATTGTGCCATTTCTTATGTAAATGTGAAGTGTATGGATACTGCCCTTAACTTAATGATTGTTTCAGCTATGTACTTCTGTAAACAAACATTTTACATCACATGGTGCTGTGAGCAAGCCTGGTCAATAATTAGTTCAATAAGAATACAGAATTTCCCCATTAGTTCACACAAACATGCATCTCATTATACTCACTTGCAGCACACATCTTTTTTGATACACATCTTACCTGAATGTACTTAATATTTGGATATTTCCTTTGTACAGGTTATGTTGTATCTTCCATTTACATCTGAAGTTAGAGCTGTGTATAACTTTACATCCATATTCTCCATGTAGCCCTTTCTTAATTTTCAATACCACAGCCTTGATTTAAGATTTGAATAGATTTTTCTGATATTCAAAAACTTAAACGTTAATGTCTATGTTCCAGCCAGTGTGTTAAATGACGTTAGGTTTGTAATTAAAAATCATTAGTTTCAAACAAGTGAATACAGTAAATAAAGTAAATATTCTCTATGAAATGACATGGAATATGTGCTGGGTTTATGCACAATGACATTACTAAAAACATCTGTTAATAAATTAGGGAATTACTGTGGCTATTCGTTCAGGAGTATGCACAGGTGGTTATGGCTTAACAAGATGAAACAGCTGGAAGTACTGCATGTCTCCATGTCTGCAGTTCCTCTAGATGAGATTGGAATACTTGTGGCCCTCTTCTTTCATGATTAAAATTAAACATAGGGTTCCAATATGATTGCAGTTTAAAACAAACTGGACTGCAATCATATTTAAACATATATCCATTTTCAAATCCATCTCTCAAGGTCAAGGGAAAGCTGGAATCAATGTCAGCAATTTAGGGCAGTTAAGAGTGGTTGATTACCTAACCTGCATGTCTTTAGAGTGTGGTAGGAAACTGCTATACTCAGAGGAAACCTACACAAGCACAGGGAAGACACACTCCACACAGAAAGGGCCTAGTCAGCCCACAACCAGTTGTGTCTTAAGGTGTACACTTTGCAATGTCATGCTACATTAAGTATTAGCTTTTGTATTAAGTAATCATGGAAGCATTTGTTCATCTATTCTTATATTCCTATTTGTGTACTGCCACAATGAAAGCAGAATGGGAGAGTGTGAGGATACAACTGCAGATAAAACAGTTTAAAAGTTGAAAAGCACAGGCAAACATATCCAATACAAGGGCAATGGCAGAAACAAGAGAGTGCAGTTCAATGTCAAGTTCAAGCACCAGCAAACAGGAATATCAAACACAAATCCAAGAACAGGGTCTACAGCATCACACACACCTAACACAGGTCAAAACATCCGACAAACAGGTGTTACAAAAGTAATATGAGTAATATCACAGCCAAGGTCAAGGTTAGCAGGCTCAGTTCAGGGTCACAAGTATACAGATCAAATCCAGAGATATCATCAAGGAAAACAGGCATAAGTCATTGAAGGCAGAACCAAAATTCTGATCATAAATGCCATAAAGCAGTCAGGACAATAAAGGCTTGAAATGATCCAGCAACAGTATGAACCAGATAGATATTTTACAGTGGGTGAAACAAAACAATATTGTGTGGGGATGGTGAACAGGAGAAGTACAAACAGCTGTGTGTAAGATCATGTAATATGGGTGTCAGGAGTCAGGTGACTGTGATCACAGTGGGAGTTCGTGAGATGTGTAATGCAAAGTGATTGGAGTGCAGGAACAGGTTGATGGTGTGACATTTAGATTGTAAATTGTTTTAAATACGGTGAATTCAAAATATCATCCCTTTTTGGTTATGAATATTTTATGATTATTACTAATATGAACAAGTCCTAGGTTATGATTATTCTCCAGAGTAGTGTAACACCACTGACTGGTTAGCAGCTATGCAGCCCCACAATGCACTTTGTGTTCTGACACCTTTCTATCATAGCCGGCATTACATAACAGTTTCAGCAGTTTGTGATACAGTAACACTTCGGTAGACCAGATGTACTAGCCTTCACTCCCCACACACATCAGTAAACCTTGGGCATCCATGACACTATAAGCAGTTCACTGTCTTTGGACAGTCTTTGGTAGGTAGATATCATGCATACCAGGGACACCCCACAAGACCTGCTGTTTTGGAGATGAAAAGTTCCAGCCATTCATCCATCAAATTGTGGTCACTCAGACCCTTATGTTTGCTCAATTTTCCTACTTTGAACAAATTAACTTCAAGAAAGAGTGTTTAGTGTCTGTCTGCATAATACATGCCACTCCTTGGCAGGTGCCACTGTAATGAAATGTTACCCACTTCACCTGTCAGTGCTCATGTTTTTAATGGCTGCTCACATACATGACATATTTATTCATTATATATATAGGTATTTTTTATTTTATTTTATTTTTTATTTTTTTTACTGTTTGCTAATATGTAGCCATTAGTTAAATGTTTAGTAAAATACTTTGAGTATGAATAGGTAGTATGTTAAATATCTCTGCACTCATTTGCCAAGACAAATAAATTTTTGTTATGTAACTTCTGGAAGATATTTCACGATTATTGTGGGAATGAAAGGGAGGTCTGACAATAATTTTCTGAAATGGCCTTGAGTAATGGTACAATGCTATTGTCTATGAGTGCACTTCCGTCTACTTTCATTGATAAGCAGGCTTCATTCAAAGAAGGAAATGACAGGATGAATCCTCTCTGCCAAATAAAATGTTCTTACCCTATTTAAGTGCATGAAAGAAGTGTTATACAAATATGATTTAAAGAGGCATTTTAACTGCTTTGAAATCTGGGTTGGTTTTGAATTATCTTTCTTGCCCCAATTCACTGATCATGCTTGATTATATTATAGTTATGTCGAAAGCAGTTTGAGAACTGCAAAGAACTGCCGTATGTCCTATATTTCTCTTAATTATTAAGAACTTTGTCCCATATTTACAGTATTACCTTAGTGTTCAAGCAACCAGTCAGACCAGTAGTCTACAAATTGTTAATACACAAGCTACATATAACTATCTGTATGTTTGTCACTGTTAAACAAATGCCAAAATATCTGTTATTTGCCCATCAGCATGATATGAGAGAATCCTGGAATAAAGGCAAATTAGCCTTTAGACCAACAACTCTTGACAATTCAAAAGTTATGAGAGGGTGACCCACTACACTATCCAAACATTATTTTGAAAACATAAGTAATAATAATAAAAAGCAAATAGCAAAGATGTAGCAAAATTAAAAAAAGAAAAGCATTTTTTTTCTGCATTTGTCTTAAGCTTTGATTTTTATTTATTTTTCTTATATTTTTATTTTTTTTTACAGATTTATTCTTTGTCATGGTTTTCCTGTGATTGCATACAGTTGAATTATTATTCTGTTATTTATTTAAAAAATATTGCTCAGTAACTACTATAAACAAGTATCACTAACCACTGTGGCTAATACGAAAGATATGTATTTTAAAGAGTCATGGGAATTTAAGGACTTTAAGCCAGCAGAAGCCTAGGTCATTATTCCATTATTCATGTTAAGGAATATTATTCAGTAACTACAGTGAATTATTCACTGCCATGAATGCAATCTATATACATTGTTCTGCTATGAATTATTCAGTAAGCACACTGAAACTAATCAGAAAGGTATGGAGTTACAAGGGGAAGGAGTGTAGGCTTCGACCCACCAACAAGTATGACAGTAAATGTAAAATAAGGGGTCTTTTTTAATTTACATACAATTATGTAAGAAAACATAAACTGATGTTTTACCTTTAAAAAGTAAGTAACCTAGTTGCATTTAAATTTTGACTTCAGTTACAATGCTATAGTAAGCTAACAACTGCCTCACTTTGCAATTGCCTCATAGTGCTGCCTTATTATATGAGATTAAAACATTGCACCTTTCATTATTATTATAAAACTGAATAAAATCTAGGCACTTATTTCATGCTTTTCCAAATTTGTGTGAATTTCTCATGAGATCAAGTTCAATCAACTCATGAGACAAAAACAAATTGAGCAAAACTAGTCAGTGCAGCAAACAAGGTTGGTGATGAAATGGAATGATGGGAGGAATATAGAAGAGATATCTGGAGAAAGCCAGTAAGCCAGAGACATAGAGAGGATGCTTTGCATGTGTTTTGTGTGTGATAAGCTCCGGCCCATCCTGGTGCTTCTTAATGAGACAGGCTCACAGTGTGATGTGGAGTGCTCAGGGATTGAACACACTGGGGGGAAAGGCATACTGTAGAAGTTTGGAGAGCCAATACTTCATCATTTCTAATTGCTGCCTTGTACACACTGGTCTCTACAGAGTTAGACTGCTTTCTTTTGTCACCCACCAGCCCCCATCGTGCTCTCTCTCTCTCTCTCTCTCTCTCTCTCTCTCTCTCTCTTTTTCTCTCTCTCTCTCTCTCAAGCAGCTCTTGTCTCTTTAAACAGTGCTCTGATGGGTCTGTCTTGAAACAATCTCCTTCTTATTACAGCGCACATTCATTTGTCTTAGTCTGCAGACATTTACAGACAAACTTTCACAGATAATCACTCAAATAATGACAAATATGTTTTTCACTGTTGTTGACACTGGGTGCAGCTAATTTGATAACAGGACTGAATGCACAGACTTAAAAGTCTTACTTTCTCTCAAAGCAATTCAGCTCAATTCATTTCAGGTCAACTTAGTCCAATTACTCTTGTTACATAACCAAAACTTTACTCAAATCTCAAAGGGATAAGTTCTCTAACTTGTCTTAAGAAAAAATAATAAACAAAGAAACACATATAAATAACTTTTTTTAATCCAAATACCACATTAAACTATGGTGTTTTGGTGACTATGAAGATGATAGTTACTTCTGATTGTAATAAGTGTAATGTAAAAAGTGCCTAGCCGAATTAAAATGCACTAAAGTCATGCAGTATTGAACAAAATATTTCTATTACTAGCTGCCCCTTTAACAAAAATTAGATTTGTTTAGTTAGTTTTCTGACCCGTTTAATCCTAATTAGGGTCATGGGGAGGGTGGCGCCCATCTCGGCCGGCTCTGGGCGAGGGCGGGGTACACCCTGGACAGCTCGCCAGGCCATCGCAGGGCAGAAACACGCTGACAGCAATGCAGCCTACTCTTTACGAAAGTCAGCAATGGTTCTTTTACATGCCTTTCACCACACATATGTTATAAAACTTTATTCTACAATATTATAATTACCTTGTGATAATTGCAATTATATTTAAAATTTGCAAGTGTACTATTCGCTATATATTTTACATGCATAAAATAGAATAGAATATGACTTTGTGTGTAAGTAGCAATGAATGGAAAAATATATGTATTCTCAGCTGTACTTGTGTCTTCAGTTCTACATATATGCACTTCTTGCTTCCTATTTTCGGCAAAGAAATAGGAGGAATATCTTCGAGTGTGAAGCTATCTGCAGCACCTCCTCAGACTGACTCAGGGACATCCTGAAGTAGGCCTTACAACATAGAGATGTCAAGTATTCGTTGACATGTCAAGTATTTTATGGAAACATCCATATTTGGGATTTAATTAATCCTTAAATGTTAAATTATATATTATATAACATTAGTAGCATTGTTTTATGTGTGAACCAGTATTTACCTACTTTGTTCAGATGTATGTTTTTTAGTCTTGGCAGTATTACTACTTTATACTTATGTTTACACCTCCATGTTGATAAAAGAACTCCAGCTTTTTATGGTTTATAGCTAGAGTGCAGAATCACAAGTTCAAATCTTACACTGCCAAGCTGCCATGGTTGGGTTCTTGAGCAAGACTTTTAACCTTCAGCTACTCAGTTGTATCGTGCCTCAGTTGTTAATCACTTTGAATAAAAGCTTTAGCCAAGTGTAAGGAATGTAGTGGACTTTTAATCATGACATGGTTGGGTCCTTGAGAAAGACTCTTAACCTTCAACCACTTAGTGGTGTCTTCCCTCAATTTAAACCACTATGGATAAAAGCATCAGCCAAATGAGCAAAGGTAATGGACTTTTGAGCATTAAATACAAAAGTACTATCTATGTACTTACATACAGTATTTATCATGTAAAACCATGCAGCAAATATTACCATATTACCTATTATATTTTGAATAAGTACTGTACTGGCGGCACAGTGGTTAGCACGTCCGCCTCACAGCAAGTTAGCATGTTCTCCACAGGATTGTTTCCTCTGGGTACTCCGGTTTCCTCGCACAGCCCAAAAACATGCATAGTAGGCAAACTGGCTGTTCCAAATTACCCCTAGATGTGGGTATCTAGGGTGTACCCGCCTTCGCCCAGAGTTGGCTGAGATGGGCGCCAGCCTCCCTGCAACCCTAATTAGGATTATGCGGCTTAGAAAAATGAATAATTGAATGAATAAGTACTGTACTGTTGCACCAAGAAATGTTTAAGAAATTTAGCCATTTTGTACTGCCAAGCTGCTTTGCACCATCAAGTCAAGTATAAAATGTATGTACCATTAGTTACTTGTATAAATTTCACAATTTACTAATATCAAACTTGTTAAATAATAATTACACAGCATACTTACTATAAATACCGTTCCATCAAAATGTATTACTAATTTAACTGCAAAATTATAAGAAATGCACATATTCTGAAAACCATGCATAGGACAGAGACACACCATATCACTATTTCATGACCCAATAAAAGAAGGCAGGTCATTATCAAGCTTTTTATGTTAAGTTCTGTGAAGCATTCCTTTACTTTTGCTTGTGTGATTTTGTTTGTAAAGGGCACACTAGTCGGCATCAGTACAGTTTGTCCCTGAAGAGAGCATCACCCTGGCACCAACCTTGACCGAGACACAGGCTACAGCCCATCAGGGGGTACCAGGGTAGTGTGCACTGCCAATGGCACTCTTTAGGGAGGGCAAAAAGGGGCTGCCAGGACTTAGTGGTGGTAAAGTGGAGGTAGATGAATAGACACAGGCAAAGGGCTCTGTCTGTTTCCCTGGCTGGTGCAGAGGAGCCCAGACTAGAGAGACTGGCTGCTTCATATCACTGTGACCTCAGACTGCAGCATATTCAATGCATCAGTTCTGCTACACTATCTGTGAATACATGTAGCAGCAAGGGAACGGGTGAGGAAAGTTAATAGGGCACAAGGCAAATATTCTGTGAAAGACATAGCTGATGGGACTGCATACTGTAAATGACTGTAGATGTTTCAGTTATGCAAATATACAGCACACTGCAGATGTTAGCAAAAAAATAGGAACTGAGCATAAATATATTTGGGTGTATGATGCAACATGTCAGGATTTTTTTTTTATTTTTATTTTTTTTTTTACATTTAGATAGATGTATTGTACAGGAATAATTTGCTTGTCTGTTTTAGGTAAAATGTAAGGCAAAGTGTTAGTTTGGCAGGGTGTCATATTACACTGATTTATGATGGTATATGTATACAAGTCCTTACTGTTGAATTGCTCAAGGCCCCTAAAATTTACTGTAAATAGAAGAAGTAGTAAACGTATTATAATTTCTTGTGGCTTGGATATATGACTTCCTCCAGGTGTAACTACAGTAAAAATGCTACTACATATATATCCCATTTTAGTCACATAAAATAGTTATAGTAATAATACTCATTTCTTTAATCTTATGGGTGAGGCAGTGGTGGCCCAGTGGTAGGGTGCTGGATTACTGATCCGAAGGTCGGGAGTTCAAGCCCCACTATCACCGGGTTGTAACTGATGTCCCCCCAGTGCAGCTAACTGGGTTATCAAAGGCCAGCTGTCTGTGGTGAGAGGCATGTAAAAGAACCATTGCTGACTTTTGAAAAGAGTAAAAAGTGTTTCTGCTCTGCGATGGTCTGGCGAGCTGTCTATGTTGTTCTCAGAAAATGAATGAATGAATGAATCTTATAGGACCATATTGTAATGTGGTATGTCCTGACATGATCTAATTCTTTTTGCTGCCCACTCACATCACACACGAAAGCATAAATTATGTGATCAACATCCATTTTTTTTCTGTCTCTAACCTGCATTAAAGTTTATTGTTTTGCATGATCGATTTGGTGGAAGAGCCCTCTGGGATTACTGTATTGTACTCTATGTGATAATCACATGCTCACAGATGAAGGAAATCCATTTCTCATTTCCGTATAGGTTGTATAAAAAAGATTATCAGGCATATGTCCATGTTTATATTGACTGCTGTTCATTATGTATGACTCCAGTCAAATAATTTCTCCCTTTGAATTTATTAGAGATACCAAATTAGGGATGGGATTATTAAGCAACACAGACTCAGTTTTACACGCATAAGCATAATCAGCTACATGCTTTTTTTTTTATTTCACTTTTGGGTTTCCTGTGCATTATACCAAGTATGTATTCCATATTTAATGCTAACCACTTAAATTTAAATTACCTATTATCCCATGTTTAATGTTACATATTTTTTTCCTATTTTCAGTTTGCTCAGTGTGCAAAAGAAGAAATTTCACCCTGATTTTGTTTTAATCTCTGAGTCTAACGTAATTGCTTAGCAGCTCATTTGAGGCTTTGTATTAGCAGTTGGAGTAAACCTGGCTAGATCCTGTTTCTGCTAATGTCATTATAGTGACACTGCCATTCATTTCCTGTCAGCCTTTATTAGTGTGGAACAGGATTAAGCCTAGGCACAGAAAATGAGAGAGGAGCCAGAACTGGAAACTGTGCCACTGAAGTTGGGTGGAATAATGCAGAGAGAACAAAAACGTTCATGAGACACTAATGAAATATTTATGAAACCAACCAAAAAATCCAAAGCCGAAATCGTTTTCTGTTTCTTTTTTTCTCCTTCCAGAAATCCCTACATGCTATATTAAGTTGCCAGAGGCTGTCAGTCTGCTCGGTAGGATTTAGACGCACTGCTCTAATGGCCCCTGCATTTTTAGGTTTAAAATCCTATCAGAGTCACTTTTCATGAAATACTTTTACATTTAATATGGCATTACATTTTCATGAGTAATACTCAATGTTTGTGTATTGTATAGTTACAGTTGTCTTTTGCTGGTAACATTTGGAAGCAAATAATAAATAAAGTAACTCTCAAGAACAATTGTTCTACTCAAAACAATAACTACTACTACTGGTCAACACTTTCTTTCAAGAGCTTTACAGTTTTCTGTTGCATCTATAAGATAGATCATAACTTATTGTACCTGCTGGGTGATTAACTGGTAGAGCAATGTGCAGTATAATATCACACTTCCCAATCTTCATTGCTGACGGCATATTTGTAATAATTCACATGATCTAATGTGGCTGGTGATGGCCTGGTGGTAGGGTGCTGGATTACTGATCCCAAGGTTCAGGGTTCAAGCCCCACTATCCTCAGGTTGTCACTGCTGTCCCCCAGCTCAGCTAACTGGGTTATCAAATAAAATAACCTTTGCTGATTTTTGTCAAGAGTAGGCTGCATAGCTGTCAGTGTGTTTCTGCCCTGCGATGGGCACTCTACTAATTACTAAATAATCTGTAGCAGCTATTCAGTAAAATATATACAGTGCATTTATACTTAAACATCTTACAGAAAATGTTTAGTATATGACTGAATCATAGTTACTAATAATTTACAGTGGATAGAGGAAAGAATGATCCCCTTCAAAATGCTCACATTTTGTTGCACAATTTTTATTTATTTGGACTGTGGGAGGAAACTGGAGCATCCAGAGGAAACCCACAAAAACATGGGGAAAGCATGTAAACTCCATACAGAAACACCCTCACTTAGCTCAGAACGCTAACCCAGGACGTTCTTGCAGTGAGGCAGACATGCTAACTGCTACAGTTGCCGCTCAGTTGTAATCTGTAATCTTGTAATCAAGTGTAACTGAAAACAAACAATCAAGTATGGATAGCAAGGCACTGTCAAAAATCTCAGGGATAAAGTTGTAGACAGGCACCAGTCAGGAGAGGGATACAAAAAATGAAAAGCTTTATCAATCCCCAAAAGCACAGTCTATAATCAAGAATAGGAACATGTTTGGTACTAGTAGGAAGCTTTCAAATTAGGTCATCTCTCCAAACTCTGGACGTTCTTAATCAGTAGGGACTGGGAAACTGGGAAACTCAAAATTGAGGGAATGATGGATAGTGCCAAATATAGGGAAATTCTTGATTTCTTGAAATAATTTTTTTTCTTACTGTGGCTCAGATACCTTTGCAGCCCTTACCAAACACTGCTTGCTGTCTTGTGCTTACTCTTGTACCTAGTTGTTTGTGTTTCTCTATGCTGACCCTAATTGGAAGCACTTTGCAATTAGCAATTTTCTGTCAATGAATTTAATAACAGTCCTTCGCTAACGTGTCTGATTAAATACTGCACTCACTTCTATCTTCTAACTTTGGTTGCATGTTTTTACATTACATAGAACTTGCCCTTGAGGTATAAATATATTATACACATCTGACGTTATGCTAGGAGGCACTCCTTTCTGATTGACTTCTTTATTCTTAAATAAATCATTCATTAATGCTGGCATCAATAATTAATATCCTCTGGAGCCTTGGTCCTTTATGTAAATAATGTCGCAAGTATGAAGGTTACCAGCGTAGACCTGTCGAGATCAGCAGTTTCTAAACTTTGGATTATGTGCAATATTTTCATGCAGTTCAATGTTTTTCCTCTTTCTTGTGCTCTGAACTGAGCCCTATGACATATTTATTTAAACGGGTCTTAAATGCAGTCTGCATCATGTATGCATTAGAAAAAGTTCTAAAGTGCAGATGCATCTGCTGTGTTCAGTCTTCAGTTTTTTCGATCTTCATCTTATATTCTGGCTATAAGGATGACTTTTAACTATGCCCCCATCTTCCTAGACCTCTCCCTCCCCACTTTGTGCATGTGATAAGGAAAGAGCATAATGGCCTGGATACAATGGCACTTGCTTAAGAACAAGCCGGTTTGCCTACTCAAAAAGACTGACTTCAACAAAATGTAACTAGGTCTTATCTTTTGGCTACAATGCTGAGCTGTGAACTTCTCTTCATTGTATTGAACCTTACACAGATTGCAAATCAGATTTTTATTTGAACAGTTGCAGGTCTATAAACATTTTATTTATAAAGGCAAATTCAAGGAAAACACATTCTATTGATAGAAAGACAGCATTGTGTTTATGTGGAAGAATTAGGTAGTTAAAAAAATAGAGGTCAAACGGGGAGGTGTTTTTGCTGTGACTTCTAATTGAGTGTGTTTATATACAGTGTGTACTGAATGCATGTATGGGTTTTTCATTTAATCTACTAAACATACATTTTTATATCTGTAAGGTAAGAAAATGAGTAATGGAAACAGATAAACTGAAAAAAAATACAAGTGTCTATGCTCATATGATATCATATTGAAACATATTTTTTACATTCAAGTCCCATGATGTAAGTCACCATACCAACACGGGAGATCTGCTGCTAGGTCCACTTGGAAAACTAGCTTTAATCACTTCAATTCACTTAATGTAAAAAATGTTTAAAATTAAAAAACAAAACATTTGCAATTTTATTTTGACCTAATTAAATTACTAAGTAAGTAAGTAAGTAACTAAGTAGCTAACAAACAAACAAACAAACAAACAAACAAATAAAATGAGCAAGCAAGCAAGCCTTTTATTTTCTGTAAAACTACAATGATAAGCTCCTTATTGAGAGAAAGTATTTGGGGGTAAAGATCAAAGAGACCTTGTGTTTAGCAGCTAACAGCTGGGTGATCATCGGTACACCATGAGGATATGAAATATCCATCACACTTCATTAATGGCAGCACCTCAATGATACACACACAAACACACTGTCACACTACCATATGGCCCTTCCGAAACTCATTCCCTGTCTAACACACACACACACACACACACACACACACACACACACACACACAGAACTGATTACTGACAGGCACCTGTGTGACAACCAAAGGCCACTGTTTCTGAACCAGATGGCTGATCCCTCAGTGGGCCAGTCCAAATGAATGTCACACTAACCAGCTGCAATTCTCACGATGGACAGTAAATGTGAATGTATATGGATGCATTGAAATAGTGGTTAAATTACTGTTGAATCAAATTAGATCAAATAAATAAGGGACATGTTGTAAGACTAGAGCAAAGGTCACACTCCAGCTGGAAAGACACTACAAACACATCACCAGTAATATATAATTAATATATTGGCAATTTAGGTTGTCAGTAAATACTGCATCAATATTGTGTGATTTATAAAGTAGAATTAATGGAAAATGTACTAACATATTTGACATTTTCTTTATTGTTTTTCAATGACTGTTAATTAAACAATAAAAACAGCAAAAAAAAAAAAAAGAAGAAAATCATAGCTAGCCTCCGATTTGATTCCTGTAGTCAGTGAGGTTGTTTCTGTGTGCAATATACATATTTACATTTATATTTACATTCCCCATGCTTGCATAGTTTTCCTCTGGGTACTCCAGTTTCATTCCACAGTCCAAAGACATGCACATTAGTCTAACTGGACATTCCCGATTGCCTCTAGGCTTGAATGTTGGTGTAAATTTAAGTGTGTGTGTGTGTGTGTGTGTGTGTTTGTGTGTTGGCCCTGGCATGTACAGGGTGTACCCCGCCTTTCACACAGAGTTAGCTGGGATAGGCTCTCCGCAACCCTAAACCGAAAAGAGGACCAATTCTTGAATAAATGAATAAGATTACCCTGGCCAAGTGAACAAAACAACACAAAAGTACTATTGTGAATCACATTCATGAACAGTATACCAACTCAATGCTAACTTAGCTTGTAAACTGCACTAATCAAAATTGCAAATAAAATAAGCAAATAACATATATGGTGTACAGCCTTCAGTAA
>JAQMYF010000010.1:12184415-12195901 GCA_030014195.1 Neosilurus mollespiculum | reverse complement strand
TATATATATATGGCGGGCCAACAGGGCCAACAAGGCCTTCTCTGCTGGCTCAAACACTATCAGAAACACTGACCTACATTTACAACTTAAATTCTAGCATTTGGTCCATGAAAATGTTTTAATTTATTCCCAACAGTCTATTCTCCTCATTTCGTAGCACACCTCTTGGCTGCACTACTTCCAGTATGTGTATGTGAACGTTACATTTTTTTGTCCAATCAGATTTCAGCCTTTATGCGCTGCCATGTCAATCTAATCCGCCCAGGGCCTTCAGAATCAGTAGTGCTGGCTGATTTTACTTAAACTATATTAGTGATGGGGCTTTTTTTAACAGATTTCAAATTCGCCTTACAGGGCAGCTGGCTGGTGCACAATAGCGTCAGCATTTTTCCGTCCTTTGATTGGTTGGTCAGAGAAAAGAAAGGATGATTGATTTTGTCTATAAATAATCAGAATCTCTGGTAAATGTGATGTATTTTATTTAAATGTTTTATGTTTTTGACATGTAATTAGATAAATATTGATTCTGAACTGCTCCAGACGATGGTGTTACCTTTACGCTTGTTACAATTGGCCAAGCACCAAATTTACTGACAGCTTCCACCGGTGTTTGTAATGCTTGGAGTTACTAGCAGAAATGTAACTAAGGTGTATCGGCGACAATGCATTCGGAGATAAGGGTTAACTAGGTTTTTTGCTTTAGTAATAATGGTATTCACCCTCAATACGCGAAATGCCTCTCTCTCTGTAATGCCAGGCCTTGTTATATTGCATGTTTGTATATTACTGATGGTTTCTACAATTGTGATGTGATAGTGGTGGTATTAAGAGGCGGATTAAGTCCATTAAGACCCCACTGAAGGCCCAGGTATCAAATGCACAGCCTGCCACTGTCTTTATCTCATTCTTACTTGGTATGGAGCAACTGTGTGCACACAGTTTTCTCTGGGATCAATAAAGTATTCTGATTCTGATGTGGTTTAGCATTGTTTTGCTGAAATATGCAAGGTCTTTCCTGAAAGAGATGTCATCTGGATGGGAGCATAGTTTGCTTTAAAACCTGTAAATACTTTTCAGCACTGATCGTACCTTTCCAGATATGCAAGCTGTCAATTCCATGGGCACTAATACATCCCATACTGTTAGAGATATGGCTTCTTCTTTGTATGATAGAGTTTTAACCTGCATTTGTGCATGGCAACTCAAACTGTGTTCACAGACAGTGATTTCTAAAAGTGTTCATGAGCACATCATTCAGTGATTTCTATGATATATTCATGCCTGTTTTTAATGAAGGGCGAAATTGCCATATGATTACAAGTTTACAAAATATTCAGCATACAGTCTATACGAAATTTGTAGGTGAGGCACCATGATTGGGTATCAAAGGCTCAAGCTTTGCAAGAATGGATGGTTCGCTGCTCATCCAGTTCAAATCTGCAAAAAAGCCACCAAGTTCTCTGGGTCTAAGCTCATTTCAGATGCACCAAAAGACATGGTACATGTGCTGTAGTCAGATGAGTCCATATTTTAGCTTTTGAAAAAAATAAAAATAAAAAATTAAGTGCCCTGTGCTGAAGAAGTGTACCCAACATGGGACAATTTTGTTTGTGTGCTTCAGTGTGTGTGTGCGTGTGCGTGTGTGTGTGTGTGTGTGTGTGTGTGAAAGTACCACTGATATAGAGATATAGATTGGCATTATAAATAGACATACATCTATAGAAAGTGTAAGAAGTCACTTTTAATGGTGACCCCCATTAAAATGGTCTCTTAATTATTTCCAAAGCTGTAGGATGCCATCAAGGTTACATCTCTTCCCAGGAAGTTCATGCTTATTTCAGCAGGACAGTGCCAGGCCTAATTCTGCATGATTTACAACAGCGTGACTTCGTAGTGTGATTGACTGGCCTGCTGCCAGTCCAGATTTGTCTACTACTGAAAAGGTGTAACACATCATAAAGACTATTGAGCAGCTCAAGTCTATCAAGAAAGAATTGACAAAAGGTACTTCAAAACAGAAATTAGTATCCTCAGTTCCAAAACAATAATAATAAAATAAAAAATAAAAAAGGAAATGTGATGCACCACAATGGTAAACATGCCTCTGTCTCAACTTTTACTGAGTGTGTTGCAAATATTTTCTTTGCACTTTTGTCAGTTAGACCAACCACTTTTCTGGAAATTAATTTGGTATTTTGTTTTATCTTTGGATTGGTGATATAAAACCATCACATCACCTCATCTGCAAATACATTATAATGAGCAAAATAAAAAGTCACACTTAAAATGCACCTTACATACTGTGATACAGGTATACAGGAGTTAATAACTGTAATAATTGTAAAAGTCGACAGCAATCATCAAACTGACTCCTAACACTCCTTAAGCAGAAGCAAATTTTGCATTTGACAAAAGAACCCCTCAGAAATTTAAACTGATAAAACAATGGCTTCTTTTTTTTATTTGAGACTTTCAATTTGTCGAATCTGATGACCCACCAATCACAACAATGTTCTTCAATGCAGAAAACATGTCCATTCTTTTCTGTTGACTGCTTATCAACTGATAAATGTTACAGCCAGCAAACAAATGGGGCTTTTTCCCATGAGCAGGATGAGGAAATGCAAAAAAAGGAAGTGATGGATTCTTCCTCTGCCAGGTGAAACGAAGGGAATCAAACAACAAACCCCGTCAACGAGGCACCTTTTCCAAGTCACTGCTTACAGCTGCTCTCCCATCTGTGGCACATTTAGACGGAATGTGTGTGTGTGTGTGTGTGTGTGTGTGTGTGTGTGTGCATACACATGACGGTGCACAAGTCCCAAAAGAACCAACTGCTTCCCAACAGGTAGTGTTTAGCAGTCGATATGTCATGTTGCTCGATCCAGAGTGGTGAGGAATAGAGAGAAAGGAATCACAATTTCTACCTGCCCCACCTGAGTCTTGACAACCTGTTCAATAGTATGAGGGAGGAAAATAAATGAGGAAAACAATCACTTTCCTAGTCCATTAACTTTCTGCGTAGTGTAAGGAAACTAATGAGTGCTTACATTGAAGTCAAAATTTATTACAGTAATTGATGTACTTGTTTTGACTGGAATGATCCCAACAATACGTTTTCTCAACTTAGCTGACTGACAGCATGAACTCAATTATTTCTGTCATGCCTTCTAGTGAACATGACTTTTCATTTCTGGCTTAACACATAATTTGTGGTGTATTTTGCTTCCTTTCGGTTCAGTTCCTACTCTGATGCATTTCAGCAAGTTTATTTTGACAACTGAGTTGCATTTCTAGATTTGGCTGAATGTGCATTCTTTTCAGGGTAGTGAAATTGAGCCAGATAAAATCATACTGCAAAGAAACATAAAAAAAAAAAACACACCACACACTTTGTAACAAAAGCTTTTATGGATTTGAGGTTTCCACAGAAGTTACATTACTACCCTCTGGCAATGTAAAAACATCAAACTATAAACAGCAAACTTTGGAATCTTTAATCTTTCTCTTTTTTTTTGCAGTTGAGCCTGTACATAAGAGTAATATAAGATGGCAACGTCTTTCCTCTTTTGACACCACTTTGACATTTTAACAAATCACCAGGGAGTCAAGCAGGCAGTAAAACAAGCACATGCCATTTACCCTGGTGCCCTGGGAATATATCTCAGAGATTATATTTCCACACTATCCCACTAAACACCACACACACACACACACACACACACACACATAGTACAGCTTTCTGTTTATTGCACCCCAATGAACTGCGAGGCCTGCATCGGTAGTACTCTCAAAATGCAAATAAAATTGCAGGTGTAATCATAGAACGATTTTTGAACATCATCAAAAGATAATCTTTCCCAGGAGTTATATTTATTCATTTATTCATTATACAAGTTTAGAATGGAAGCCGAATTTTCAGAACTGCAGATTAGCAGAAAAAATGAGAAGGCCAAAAGAATCTGAACATTTCAAAAGGTCTTGTTGTTTAAGACATTATGAATCCCTTTCATGCTTGGTGTTGTTGTCCAATGTCAAAATTCTTTAATAGATGGATATCTAACTGCTGAAAGTGTGCATTTTTAATATCCAAAACTTTCTGCCAGGGGACATCTTATTTAGCATCTTACTGCTATGGGTGTAATGTAATGCCACTATTTTGACAGAAATAGAAGTGTCGTCATAGTCCCATTGTTAGCTCTGACAGTTTCTCAACATCACTCAATTCATTATTGATGTTAAACCAAATATGTGTATTGGATTCTTATTATTTTTGTTCATGCCACCAATATTCTGAAACAAATCCATTTCCAAAACAACACAGAATACAACATAACTTGTAACAGAATTTGAACACTGTAACCCTGATGTTAATGACCTTGGAACACTAATTTTAATTTTTAATTTGTTTATGTTTAACATGTTTTATTTTCCCCCCTGTCTTGTTGGCTTCATATCAAAACCTTTGCTCATGCCTGTATTGCAGTGCAAATGTCCTGCAGGATCCCAGTCCCAAGGCATATGTTTAGTCTCAAACAGATACCCTGTAAACCTTTCTGACAAGCTGTCTAACAAATACCACCTTCACTCACATACCCATAAGCAGTAAGCCATAAGCCTGTTTGTATTTGTATTTATTAAAAAAAGAATAAATAAATAACATGTTTAATCCAAATAATGTATATAGTTTGGATATGTCCCTAATGTGCATGTATGTGCTTTTTGTGTATACTGTTTTTGGAATATTTTGTTTGAGAATGGACTATAAAGAGCTTGGATACAGGAGGGGGGGAAGAAAATCAATGTTTTAAAAAATGTATGGGCATAATGACATGTTTTTTGGAGGAAAAATAAACGACCAAGGTAGACACTCTCATATATCATATACGAATGTTTGTGCTGATTTGTAATATTAAATATATGGGTGTTTTTAACAGTGTGGCTGGGCAAGAATGTACATTTAAATTTGTATTAATTTTAATCAATACCTTCTGCACTGTAAATGACACTGTATTGTCACATTATTTTAGTTTCAGCTCTGAATTCATATTTCATTGTTAGAGGTCTTCAGATTTTACGTTGTTTATAACCTACCATGCATATACTATACACTTTTAGCTGCCACACACATGAAAAGTTTACACACAAACACATACACACACACACACACACACACACACACACACACACACACACACAGCATGCAACCCATTAGTGGCCACTGGCTTTGATCATAAAATATTTGAGAGGTGTTCCTGTTTTGCATATTTATGCATGAAAAACTTTGTTGATTGCCATGGAAAGCCAAGCCAACTCAACGTTCACACACACGCATGCAGCTGCCAGTGCAGACGGTAGTTTTCAAAAACAAATTATTTCTCTTAAAACCATCCCATTTAGATCACCACAGAGACACACTCATCTCCATTGAAGAAGATCAAAGAGAGTCTCAAGGTTCGTTCTTTGCATCTTCAAATGAACCTGAATCTTTCTTTCATGTGTATGTGTTTTTGTGTGGGGGTGTGGGGGTGGTTTGAGGGTGCTATGGTTTGGGATGTGGGTGTTGGCTGGACTGCTGAGTCTTTGGGAGGCTACAAGAGGTCCACTGCCCCTATTGGCCAAGAGGTCTATCCTCTCTGCCTTTAGAATGGATAAAATGAGTTTTCTCCAAGTTTCCAACATTTTTTTATTATCTCTATTACTATGCGTGCACGGTATTTTTAAAAGCTCTGATAAAATACATTTTTGGATTTTTCAAACTAGATCCCAATATAGTGAAATGCAGCGCTCCCCCATATCCCCAGACTATCCAAATGCCTTCTTCCTAGACCGATTTGTATTCTGCCACTGGATTTTTGGTTATTCAGATAAACCCAGATGATGTTATGAGACTGCTGCTCCCCCCTCCTATTCTGTTTCCAAAATTGCACATTGCTTATTCCTTGCCCTTGGGTTTGCAAATGTTTAATGTCAAATTTCACACAACAATGTAAGAGGCCCTTGGCACATCTTTTGGAATCTTGAGCTTCATATCTTCTTTGTTTTCATGCTTTACTTAACAGTTTTAGTATTTGCTTATTGCAGAACAGTATTTCATTCACCACACTGAGAAGTGACCTCACATTTCCTTTCTGATGCTATCTTCCAAAATACCTATGTATTATACATCTGTCTGTATATGTGTGTCACATTGCACTCCTTATGGATATGTCTAATAGTAATGTGTCTTTTATTACAGCACCTGTAGGTCACCAACTATTCAAACATTTCCCTGAATCCAAATGGTTTAAATCATAGCATAAATATGTTAGCCCTAATGATAACACTTTACATTATGGTTCTCAATTAATGCTAAGATACTTTCTAACTTTGTCGTAAGTAATCAAGTATTACCACAGTAGTTCATCAATAATTACCAATAGCCGCTATATAATAAGTGATTATGTTCAAGGAAGTGTAACTATTTATAACTAATAATAAATAATTTTGCTGAAAATAATATTTTTAATACAATTTTAAGCTACAGTGTAATCTACTAACCCCATTTCCAGAAATTTCTCATGCATTTTGGCACAAAGAGGTGAGCTAATCAGTTGATGCTACATAATAATACCTATCTGGCCACCAATTACTTTTGAACTTGAATAATCTGTAAACTACCGTATTTTAACTAATAAAAACCAAAAACAAACAACCCCCCCCCCCCCAAACACACAAAACAACAACAACAACACCAACAACAACAACAAAAAAACACAAAACAAAACAAAACAAAAAAAACCTGTGGTTCTATCTGTGGTTTAATGTGGATTATAGGAAAATAAATGACAAATAAAAATTCGAACTTTGTCAATATTTACAAAACACGATCATGAAGTTAATTAGTAAAAATACTGAAAATCATTCATGTGGTCAAGTGCATTAACAAATCACAGCTTTTGGTTTTCATAACATTTTGGAAAAAATCTTAAATTTTCTAGAAATAGGGTTTGTACATGGGGTGGCATGTTAGCTTACTGGTAAGCACTTTTGCCTCACACCGAAAAATATCTAGGTTTGAATTATGTGGCCAACACAGGCCTTTCTATGTGGAGTTTGCATGGGTTTACTCCAAAAGCTCTAGTTTCCATCCACAGTCCAAAGACATGTACATTAGCTCAACTAGATATGTTAAATTTATTTGATACTTTAAAATACTCGTGACAGTGTACCCTGCCCCAACCTGACACATAAGCAATACAGATAATGAATGGAAATCACTGAAATTTTCTGAGCCTAAGGCAAATAATTGTTTTGGTAAATTCGACATAGGAACATTAAGCAAAGCAAAATTAATATTATGGTTCATTTTGACATTTTTAAAGCATGACAGTGGTCACATGCACTCCATCACAATGGTCATGCATGCTTCATCTCTATATCCTTTAAAATTTAGTTTTCTTATACACTACAAAGAAACAAGAAAGACAAATGAAAATAATATGTTCATGGCTTTATTTTACATTTTTAAAGCATGACAATAATTATGCATGTTTCATTACAGTATATTTTAAACCTCATTTAAAGTTTAAAAAGGTACTTTTCACCTTGAAATTAATGCACACAATATTGCTCAACACTGTTTGTTTGTTGTTGTTTTTTTCTTTGAAAAAAGCAATTTGGCATTTTAAAAATCCTTTCACTTCTGTAAATTATCTTTACTGTGACCAGACAGGATTTAACAATGTAAGTTTCCTTTAACCTGCTGCTTTTCAATTTCTGAATGCTCAGCAAGGAATAAACTGCATGATCAAGCCAAGCGACTCCATGCACAGTAAGGGTGCAGCTGTGTGTGTGTGTGTGTGTGTGTGTGTGTGTGTGTGTGTGTGTGTGTGTGTGTGTGTGTGTGTGTGTGTGTGTGTGTGCTATGTCGCTTAGGGATGTGGCCCAGTGGTACATTACCAATGAAATGCAGGAGGAAGAAATACAACTGCACTCTGTCTAAAGTGCATGCTTTTTTTTCTAGCTCCTGACAGACTTGCTTCTTCAAGTTGATGTAGAAAAGCACTTAGATCATCATTATAGCGCAATTTAAAAAACTCTGCCATACATGGTGCAGTGGAGCATTAGATGTCAGTGCAGTAATTCACCTGCTTACCTTTTTGTGACAGACCAAGTTAGAAAGCTGAGGAGAGTGAGGGAGCAGTGCTGGTGAGGGAAAGAAAAAGAGACTAAGAAAGGGAGAGTCTATAAGATGCTGTAAATCTCCTTTTTTTATTCTTTATAACGTGTGTGTGTGTGTGTGTGTGTGTGTGTGTGTGTGTGTGTGTGTGTGTACAGAACAGGATATGTTGCATGTGCAAGCTATAAATACAAAATCTCATTTACTTTATGTACATGAAAAAACAGAATTACAAATGGATTCAGCCGAAACAGTATGGCTGCTTGACAGGGTACTTTTGTGAATACTGTAAACAAAATATTAAACAGATTTTAATATAGGATTTTAACATTTGACTTGTCAAACTTATGATCGTGGTTCACAATCTTAAATAGTGGCCCTACATCAACTGTAAACTTACAATATTTTATTAGCTACTGGAGTTAATTTTAAAAGCAATTATTACTTTAATACAGTTTCGTGCAGTTTTTCAGTTTTTTATTTAATTAAAACTCCTAATGCTCACACATCTATTATTATTCTTTATTTTGCAGACACTTTCCACATCTTACAATTTTACTAACTTGCCTTCCATCCATCCATTATTTATACCTGGGGTGTCAAACAGGGCCAAAACCGGTCCGCAATGGGGTTCAATCTGGATGCATTTGAACGTGAGAAAATACATAAAAGACATGAACTACAAATTTTTATTAAACTGCTATTCATAAATTGTCCACTAGGGATGCACTGTTTTAGACATAATAGAAAACTACTTTTTTTTTTTTTTACCTACTTTTCTGCTCACCCTCATTAGCCAAAATGTCTTTGTCAAAAAAGGAGAATTCCTATTATGCACAGAGGTGAATGGGAAATCTGTGTGCTTGGTGTGTATGCGGCAGGATTCGGTAATATGGGAATATAGTATGTATGTCATAATATATATATAGGAATATAATATGTTATGAGATTCAGCATGGCGAAAAATGTTTGCATGGACAACTGAGAAGAGAGAAGATAAATGAATTGCTGGTGTGTCTGAGAAAACAGCAGTCTGTTTTCACTTTCTTTCTTATAAATTTAAAACGGTTCTCACTTTAGTTTGTACGGTTTGGGAGTCAGTTCGGGAGTCAATTTGGGAGTCAGGGCAAAAACAAAGAAAAACATGCATTTACACCTATGGGGCATTTAGAGTAGTCAATTGACCTAATAGGCATGTTACTGGACTGTGGAAGAAGTACTTAAAAGAAAACCATGCAAGCATGGGAAGAACATACACAATCCATAGAGAATGTGAACTCAGACATTTAAAAAAAAAAAATGTGATGAGTTCACAAACCAGATGATCAAAATGCAATAACACGAATGTGACACAATCAATTTTGTCAATTGCCATTCATGTCAGTCGCTCTTCTATCGCACCTCTAGTTTTGAGGTAACAATACTAAGGGGCTGGTCACATTTGAGGTGCAATAGAAAAGCGACTGATGTGAATTGATTTTTTTTAAAGAGTTTTTTGCAAATTTTTAAATTCGCGTCAAGATGTTTTGGGACAGGACATGCAGGATAATAATTTGTGTCTTAAACAGGTATATTTACAGCTAATTTGAGAGAAATTTGCTATTGTTTTGTGTATGTTTGGTGAAAAAAGCGAATCTCATGTTGTAAATAATTTTTTTGTTTGTTCGCTTTTTGTTCTCAAAGCCATTTTTTTTTAATTTGTGCGAGAGAATACAAATGATGCTATAACATATGGAATATGGGGATGACAGCAAGTCTCAAACTTTTTATGTGGAAGTCTCCAACATGTTGCTTTTCCTTGTGAACAATAAACGAATAATTTGCAACCTCCAGATCAGAGGTCGGAGGTTCTCACAACATGTGCGGATTGTTTGAGAAGAGTTTGAGACTATTCCGTGTCAGAGCCTCATTTTGTGACATTTGTGGAAATTTCAAATATTTGAATTTTTTTGCGATGAGTTTACAAACTAGTCGACCAAAATGCGATACCGCGAATGTCGCACAACAAATTAAAGAATGAAAAGCAACAGCTGTGAATTGGCATTCGTGTCAGTCGCTACTTTATCACACCTCTAGTGTGATCAAGCCCTAACCACTGAGCCACCATACTGCCTTACCCTCATACTGTCATTCACATCGCTTTGTGTGAAAAAACACAATTGTAAACAGCTTGGTATGCTGTCACGGGTTTGATTTCAGCCCCTCAATAACTGGAAGAAAGTCATGGTAGTCCGGTTTCTCATCCTGACTGCAGGCAGGCCACAGCCATGCCTTTGCAATGCATACTGAATGTTGTTTTGCATTGTCTTGCAGAAATTACCGATTTTGTTGTATTAAATGTTTTTTAATCTGAATTGTATGTGATGGATCCTCACAAAATAGTCTAAGTTGGTGAAGTGAAATGAGAAAAAAATATATAAAAAAATAATTACAAAAAAATTAAAAATCTGAAAATTGGCATGTGCATATCTACTCACCCCTTTGCTATGAAGCCCCTCAAAAATTCTGGTGCAACCAATTACCTTCAGAAGTCACATAATTAGTGAAATGAAGACAGAGTTGAAGTTATAAAAAATATCCAAATCTTTGATGATTCCCTGGAGCAAAATCAAATCCATCATCTTCAAATGGAAAGAACATGGTACCACAACAAACCTGCCAAGAGAGGGCTGCCCTCCAAAACTCACAGACCGGGCAAGGAGAATTAATCAGAGAGGCAGCACAGAGAGCAAAGTTAACCCTGAAGGAGCTGCAGAGTTCCACAGCAGAGACTGGTGTACCTGTGCACTGGACTACAATAAGCTGTATCCTCCATAGAGCTGGGCTTTATGAAAGATTGACCAGAAAAAAGCCATTAATTAATGTTAAAAATAAGAAGGCACATTTTGAGTTTGCCAAATGGCATGTGGGCAACTCATCAAATGTATGGAAGAAAGTGCTCTGGTCAGATGACACTAAAATTGAAGTTTTCGGCCCCCAAGGAAAACGCTATGTCTGGCACAAACCCAACACATCACCCCAAGTCCCCATCCTCACAGTGAAACATGGTGGTAGCATGTGAAACATGCTGTGAGGATCTTTTTCAGCAGCAGGGACTGGGAAACTGATCCGAGTCGAGGGAAAAATGGATGGTGTTAAATACAGGAATATTCTTGAGCAAAACCTGTTTCAGTCTGCCTGTGATTTCAGACTGGGTTGGAGGTTCACCTTCCAGCAGGACAATGACCCGAAGCATACTGCTAAAGCAACAAGTGGTTTAAGGGGAAACATTTAAATGTGTTGGAATGGCCTAGTCAAAGCCCAGACCTCAATCCAATTGAGAATC
>JAQMYF010000010.1:12159315-12178545 GCA_030014195.1 Neosilurus mollespiculum | reverse complement strand
ATCTGTGGTCAGACTTGAAGATTGCTGTTCACAAGCGGAAACCATCCAACATGAAGGAGCTGGAGCAGTTTTGCCTTAAGGAATGGGCAAAAATCTCAGTGGCAAGATGTGGCAAGCTCATAGATACTTATCCAAAGCGACTTGCATCTGTAATTGCCGCAAAAGTTGGCTCTACAAAGTACTGACTTGGGGGGATGAATAGTAATGCAGGCTGAAGTTTTCTGTTATTTTGTACTATTTGTTGTTTGCTTCACAATAAAAAAATAATCACATCTTCAAAGTTGTAGGCATGTTCTGTAAACAAAATGATGCAAACCTTCAAACAATCCATTTTAATTCCAGGTTGTGAAGCAACAAAACATGAAAAATGCCAAAGGGGGTGAATACTTTTGCAAGGCACTGTACATGGCCTCACAGGAAAATGGCAATGGAAATATCACTCCAAAATGTACTTTTCTGCATTAATGCTGCCACCTCAGAGGTGTTACCCTTTGAAATTAGAAGCTGCCTTTGCCAAGGGCACTGACATACCTCAATACCATGGCAGACCCTGGATTTTAAACTTGTTGCTAATAACAGTCTGGATGTTCCTTTGTGTCTTTAAACATAGCACATGCCATCCATTTCTTTTTAAGAAGTTCTGACCTCATTATATATTTTATCTATTATCTGACCACATTACACATTTCCACTGTGTAATAATCTGCCCTATATGCCTCCAAGCTCAGAAAAGTTGACAGTGCTTCTGGGCACAGTTCAAGCACTTTCCCTTTTGCACAGTAAAGTTTTACCTTGCAATTTTGGATGTAACTCCATATTCTAGAGTTACGATGGTTTTCATATATCAGCTGAAGATTAATGATAATTTTTGATGTAGTGCCATATGAGGTATCTGAGTTCACTGGTAGTCAGCTTAGGCTTGTGCCCTTGCCCTTTATGCACCATGATTCCTCAAGATTCCTTGAATAATTTAATGACAATAATAGGCCTCCATCAGTCTCGAAAGGCAATGAAACTGCGCTCCGGTTGTTGTCAGGTCTGGAACAGCGTTGCGTATGACTGGTCAGACTTAGCGAGACCTTGCTTGATTGTCATCTTCCAAGCAGACCGGTCTAAGGTGGTGGCTTCCCAGGTGCTGAGGTTAGTGCCAAGGGTCTTCAGATCTCTCTTGCAGAGGTCTTAGAAGCGCAGATGGGGTCTTCCTGTTAGGTGCTGACCTTGTGCCAGTTCTCCATACAGAAGGTCTTCTGGGATCTGGCCGTCGTCCATCCGCATGACGTGGCCGAGCCAGCGCATGCATCTCTGCTTCAGCAGGGTGAACATGCTGGGGATCCCCGCTCTCTCCAGGACAGCTGTGTTTGTGACTTTGTCCTGCCAAACAATGTTCAGGATGTGTCAGAGGGAGCGCAGATGAAAGGTGTTGAGCTTCCGTTCTTGTCAAGTATGGAGGGTCCAGGACTAGCTGCCATACAGGAGGGTGCTCACAACGCAAGCTCTGTAGACCTGGATCTTGGTGTGCTCCTTTAGCTTGCTGTTGGACCACACTCTCTTGATCAGCCTGGACATGGTGGTAGCTGCCTTGCTGATGCGCTTGTTCAGCTTGGATTCGAGGGACAGGGAGTCAGAGATTGTCGAATTGAGGTAGATGAAGTCATGGACAACTTCAAGTTCATGGTCAGAGATCGTGATCTGTGGCGGATGGTCCACTTTCTGCGCCAGAACTTGTGTTTTCTTCAGGCTGATGGTGAGCCCGAAGTCACTGCAGGCCTTGCTAAAGCGATCCATGAGCAGCTGGAGGTCTTCGGCCGAGTGTGTTATGACAGCATCATCATCTGTGAAGTCTCGCAGGCATTTCAGGTAGACTTTGCTCTTGGCCCTTAGTCTGGACAAGTTGAAAAGCTTCCCGACTGACCTGGGCCTGATGATTTAATGATAATATGCACCTAAGAAGATACATTATAAAGTACACATATATTAATATAATATATCTTTCACTGAGAAACATTGTTTTTAAATGTTTTATGCAGTTTTTCATGAATGTTTTGAAAAACTTGGAATCCTTTGTGACTTAAAAACTAGGCCTTTCCTGGATACTGCTTTGGAGCCACATCATGATTACAATAACCTGTTGGCACCACCTGTTTCAAAGCATATCATCATTTAATTGTTTTACCTCATTAATAGGACTAATTGTCCCTGTCCTAACTTTATTTTGGAAGATGTTGTGTACACAACAGACCCACCCATGAGAGGCCTTGCAGAGACTCCCTTGGGGTGTTTGCAGCATTTATTTGCATGCCAGGTTGCATGGGGCTTGGACGTCTCCCCAGTGTACATTCCTGACTTTCACATACACAATTGAGCTCAAATGTTCTCCTCTTAACATCCAGTTCCTGGACCCCTAGGTTCCTGGAAGAAATTAAGGTTTGGATCCAGTTTGCATTTTCAAAGGCTGTTGAAGGGGTTGTTTGGGTGCAAGAGTGTATTTGCATGTCCGTTTGAACAAGACAGACGATGGAGAGGAATACAATAAATAGATGCTTTTCAGCAAAAATGTGTGTGTGTGTGTGTGTGTGTGTGTGTGTGTGTGTGTGTGTATGTGTTTGTGTGCATGTATGTAGTTGAAAATATGTTTGTGCTGTTGTATTTCATTCCAGAATGGCAGCGGCTGATGGAGAGCTCTCTTGCCAGGCCAGCTGTCTCTGCAGCTGCCTGTTAATCAAGAATACTCATAATAATCATACATACATTTAAGAGTGGCAATGTTTGTGTGTGTGTGTGTGTGTGTGTGTGTGTGTGTGTGTGTGTGAGCGAGAGACTGTCTGTGGCCTCCTGTTTGGCGCTAAGCCTCGCTTCCTAACAGTGAGACCAAATGACTGCAAGAGGGTGGGCTGCCCACTGGCCAAAGAGCGGGAGAGGCAGGCTAACATTCAGAATTCAGAAACCTTTTATTTAGACCAGGAGACAAGAGTGAGATGACTACATAAACAGGCACATGCATATCTATGTGTAGGTAGCGTATGCTATCTCATATGAGAAATATTTGTTTCTAAATTAATCTGTATGTGTTTGTAGCAGTCAGTCAGCTTTCCTGAGTTTCTCAAGACCATTGATAATAACGGCCAGATTCTTATGTCATCATGTTTTATATGTGCTACAATAAAGCTTATGCATTTATAAATTTTGCCATGAAAGTATATGTAAGCAGCTGTTTCAAGAGAAGCAAGGGCAAGCATTTTCCTCTGAGGTTGCAGTAATGCCTACCTCCCCACATAAGCACAAAGCAAAATACATGAATATGCCTCAGTCCTTTGCCATTGCTTTCTTTATTTAAGTGTGTTTTGTCTATAGTTTAATCTTGGAACATTTTACAATGTTGGCATGACCTCTGGAGGAAAGAAGGGGCAAATCTCTGAACGAGCTATTGAAAATTATAGGAGGGATTTTAGAAGGATTTGATTTCAACAAGAAAAGGAATGTGAAAGAAGGCTTTGGTTTTCAGGTGTCAAGACCCAGTCATCTAGGGTTTAGCCCTGCAATACAAGTAATGGACATTCTTTCTCCAGCAGCCCAAAGCAGGAGGGAATAGTGTAAAGCACATCATCCATTTTGAGTGAGTAGCATGGAGAGCTAGTACACCTTAAGGCCAAGACAGGGACACTTCAGTCTCCTCTCTCTGGCCTTCAGACAATTTCGGTTCATAGTGATCTCTCTCTCTCTCTCTCTCTCTCTCTCTCTCACACACACACACACACACACATGCGCACATGCACAAATTCTCTTGCTCATATATAAATAAACTCCATGATCCTTTCCCTCTCTATTCCACTGCTTTTTTTTCCCCTCAGGTGACCAGTGGAGTGCATTTACTTTAATCTACTCACTGGTAAAATCTTATGGACAGGAAGCCACCATTTTGGACTCTATAACCAGGAACTGTGATTGCTTCCTCCAGCGGGAATATGGAACATAAAGAGTCCTTCCAGAAATCGCCCAGAGTGAGGATCAAACAAGCCCCAGAGTTCCTCAGCCAGGCTGAAAATGCCACATCAAATAGCCCTCAGTTCTGTGCAGGGCTTAGTGTGCTTGTCCCCTGAGCTAGTGGCCAGGCCAAATGACCCACAAATGCAGTGCATTTGATAAAACGAGACATCTCGATCTTCTGGCCATGGCCTCCAGTCACACTTGGCATGGCTAAGAGGGCACTTGTTCTCCACACTGCTCGCTCCAAACACCTGGCACGGGAGACATGGAAGAGGTCTGCCATCTTGGAGTGCCCAGCAGTCGCTACCTATCACACAGTGAGAGTCATCAGAGGGGAACAGATGGAGACGCTGACATTTGCTGCTATGCTAAGCCAGCAGTGTGTGTGTCTTCCATTACTGCCCATTTATGTGTCACATTCACCTTTTTTCTCCAAAACTACCAATCCATCTGTTTGGATCACAGGAAGTTATAGTACATCTAGAAACCAAAAGGACAGTGTCTGGATTATCATCACTTAATACTTAATACTTGGCACCTTACTACACAAAATGTCTGCTGTTCTTTATGCCAGCTAGCTTCCTTTTACTCAGATTTGAATAAAAAATATTTTGCAAAATGCAAATTAGGATGCCTCTTTCAGAATAATTTCCTTTAAAAAAGTTGGAATATTATTTTAAAATGCAATAAAAAAATCTGTGATTTGGTAATTCATGAGAACCTTTATTGGAATTTATTAAGCTCACTCTTTGTGCAAAAATTCATGCGAGTATTTTTAGTCAGTTCAAAAGCAAAATGTCTCAAGATTGTCGAGAATTTAGGCCATTCAACACAGTAAATAATAGTGTGAAAAGATTCGGGGAATTTTGTACAACTCAATGGTGTAAAATGCCAAGTTTAAAAAACACTGTTGTATGTGTGGGACATCTAACCTTCAGGTGGCACTGCAAGGGAATGGGATTAATTTGGAAAACTGTTCTCACATAACAGAGTCCGCTGCTGCATCCAGAAATGCCAATATCTGTGAGGTTATGCAGTTACATCAGTGCCATTGGCATAGGTGAGTTTAATGTATGTGGAAGTACCTTTTTCATGTAGGCATATATTGATTGACATATGTTGCTATCAAGGCATCGCTTCCTGGGAAGTCCATGCTTATTTCATCAGGACAATACAAACCTTATTCTGCACAGAATATAAAATCATGGCTTTGTAGTTTGGTTGCTGCCAATCCAGATGTGTCTACTACTGAAAATTAGACTGAGAGTAATGCCAACCATGGACTCTTGGGCAGCTCAAGTTTTGTATCAAGCAAGAATGGACAAAATGCCCAATTGCAAAACTGCAACATTTATTATCCTCATTTCCCTAACAAAGTTCATTTGAATAAGCAAAATCAAAGATCTCCCGCGACCCTAATTAGGAATAAGCGGTTCAGAAAATGGATGGATGGATGGAAAATCAAAGATCTTTGTTTTAATTTAAAAAAAAAATCAAAAACAAAAATAAACAAACAAACAAACAAACAAACAAAAAAAACCTGGTCACAGCAATTCCTTTAAAATGCAAGCAGGACATTGGCAGGCATTATGTGGGTTAAGCACTGTGTTATGCTTCTTCTCCATAACATGAAAATTGCCATTTGCAATTTTTTAAGTGAGTTTGAAGCATGCCATCACACAACCAGGATGCTAACACAAACCTATGTGGTATGTCTCGTGTGCTACTTCAACTTATGCCAGCTGATGTCTTTTATAATGAACCTTTCTCAACATTTAGGCAAGCTTATGTCAGTTGTCATGAAATGCTTGTGAACTCTGTAAAGTGGTTAGTGACACTTAGCTTCTTTTAAGCCTTATAATTATCTTTTTTTTTGCAACACATATGCTGTGATGCTGACATTCCAGGGATACATAAGGGCATTCCTATAATTGACCAATTTTGTTCAGCCTAAAGTAGTTCAGTGTTCATAAACATTACACATCCTACTTTAGTGAAATATTTAGAATATAGACTAATCCATATAAATCTCTCTCTCTCTCTCTCTCTCTCTCTCTCTCATTATATCCAGATCTCAGTACATCATTAGCTTACTACTACAAGTCTCTTGGTGTACAGTTGGTGTACAGTTTAGCTACTGAAACCAATAAAATCCTGCTTCCATCTCCATGTTTCCTATTCTTGTTGATGTAGGTGCCATTCCAAGCTGGCCAGCTGTTATCAGCTCTGGCCACACCATCTGCTCTTAATGCGAGAGCCTTTGGAAATAAGATTTCCACTTGCAAAAATGCATGGCTATACATGGGTGTGCAGGCTAGAGACAGCAAACATTTTAAGTGCTATTAACTGTGAAAAGGAAGCAAATCCCTTGCGATAATGAGCTGTCAAATACGGCCAGTAATGGAATTATGCAGCAAAGAGTAGTTACTTAATGACAACATAACATACTGTGTATGTGTGCAGATCATATATGATGTGAATGCATATAGTTTTTTTAAAGCAATTTTTGACTCTTTTTGCATGAAAACAGTCTGACATAGCACTAAAAACACTCATTCACTTACTCATTTGCTGAATTGCTTTATCCTACTAGGGTTGTGGAGAGACTGGAGCCTATCTCAGCTAATATTGAGTGAAGGCGGGGTACACCCTGAACAATTTTTATTTTATTTTATACTGTACACTTATACTGAGCATACATGACAATAAATGCAAACTCAATGTGCATTTTGTGAAAATCCAAAATTGTCCCTTTCCCCCTAAACTGTCCTCACCATGCTTTATAATACCCACTATTCTCCATTTTTCATGCCCTCTGAGACTGTCATTGACATTACTTAAAGCTGATGACTTCAAACAGACCCTGAGAAGCTTTGCACCAGGGCTGAAATTGAGTTGACCCTTTGAGAGCAGGGCAGGATAAATGAAACAGGCTCTCGGTCTCTCTCAGTCAGTGTCATGATTCGCTAATTAAACACATCACTCTGTGGACATGTATGCCATCATATCCACTTAAGTGTCTTTAAAGTGAAGACAGCCTACTATGCACTTCAGTGCAGCTGCTGTACAGACCTTTTTTTATTTTTTTTTTAACCAGTGCACTCATATACACACATAATTTGAAAGTGACATTCATTCTATGTTCCTAATACTGTACAATGGGAACATTTTAGGAAATGAAATATGTAAAATGTATAATGTATAAGCCAGAGCACTACTTAAAAAAAAATACTTATTAGTGATCAAAATTGCATATTTAAATGCAGTTATAAATATATAAATTAACAAATCCTTTATCATTAGTGGGGTGTCCTGAATTGGATAGTGCTTGAGAGAACATAAAGAAACTGCTTTCTATAGTATGAAGAAATAATGATAACAACAAAAAAACATTGATGAGGGAAAACACTAGAACTTTAGCTTGCATTTGTAATTTAACTGCATTAAATTAGCATTAAATTAAATGCAGTTAAATTATTATAAATTTTTTAAAGGAATATTAATTTTTAACTTTTCATAAATGTATAACTTTTTCATAAATGTACTGGACACCTACATTTTTTTCCTCAGAAGAAAAATATTGTATGCAAGTCCCAAGCAAGATACACATACTGGTGGTAGCACCACAGTTAGCATCACCTTGACTTCTTGGCTGCTTCTCTGACTAATGCCTGCCTTACATGGCAGCTGAACTTTGGTGGGTGGACACTTTTTTGGGAAAATTGCACTTGAGCCATTTTTGCTTAATCATCCTCTGAGGAATGTTCAAAACATTTTTTGTTTTCAGTAACTAAACTGAAAGCCGTAATGTTCACTGTAACCCACAGAAAGCCAACCAAAGCTGGCATGCTCACTCACATGTAATATATATGTAACCCTTAATCAATCAATTAATCAAGCAATCAATAGATTCCAAGTTTCAATGTATCCCTTCAAGCTTATGCACTTGATCTGGCCTGGATGTTTTTGATTATGAGTTAAAATCTGACTTGCTTTCCAAATGTTTAAAATATTTGTGACAAATTAAAGCAATTTGACTACATGCCTCAACACATGTAGGTGGAAATTCACTTTTCCATGTATTTACAAAATGGGTGGGCTTGAAGATTTTTGTGTTCATCTAATTATATTTCCACTTATCAGCACATACATATTTGAACAATTCATTCACCAACAGTTTTTAATGAATTATTTTAGCGAATATATTTTCCACTAATATAATTATTTTACTTTAATACATGGTTTTGGTCCATCTAAATACATAAAGGGGGGGGGGGGTAATTTGGGTGTATGACACCACCTCCCGTCTGCCTCTTTTAGTTTGAGTCAGACGAGTAACTGAAGCTCAGGTGTTCTCCCTTGTGGCATTTGCATATCATCACTCATCATCCTTATCATCCATCACACATTGCACAGACGCAACCACACTCCCACACCCATGCACACACAGCAGGTGTAGCCGAGCATGTAATGGCTCAGCGGCAAGCTTTACATGTTCTCCCTATTGTTTTGCTCAAATCTGTTGTTCATGATACCCATGCTGTTTAGCCTGAGTGTCACAGTGAGGAGAAGAGATATATTTTTGGGCAAAATTGAAAAAGATAAATAATGCATATGGCCAGGTTGTCTAGATGAGACCTGGTTTGTCCCTGTGGATAAGAGTGTATGGTAACTGATTTTGGTAACTTGTTTTTCAGTTCTTCCTATGTGGTAGTTAATGTGCCAGAGGCAACGCTTCACTCCTACACTCTGCTCAAAATACCAAAATTGTTGCCTGCCAGCCATTTTGCCCCTTCTCTCTGCCTCATAAAATATGATGACATTACCCTTCTGTTATGATCTCTCAGCAATCCCAAAACTTCATCCAAAACGGCTGCCTGCCTGCCTGCCTACCTCAGCTTTGCCCATCCTCACTGGCTGGTAATATGGCTCTATCTAGACCAGAAGCTTCAGCCAGGAACATGAGCTTCTGCTCACTGACCACATTTAAATTGGATTGTTTATACACCTAAGCTTTTGCTACGAGGCATGACAGGAAGAGTGTTATTGTCTCCCGCCAACCCCGCAGTTCCTTCTTGTAATTTGAAATTCTAATGAGATTTTATGCTAATGAAATGTACATTTCTCAATTCTGAAATTGGGAGCTAAATCACTTTTAGCTGACCACCGTATTTGTCTTAGACTACAAATGGCATTTGAAAGCCATACACAGATGGGTAGTTAAATTAATTTGGTGGAAATTTACATCTCATATGTAGATTGTATCCGGTTTAATGACTGGGATAACATTTTACTGTTTGCCTAGTGGGTGTGTGGACTTCCTTGCATTTCTCTACAATTGTGTATATGTGTGAGCTTGTGTGAGATTGACTGAATGGATTCTCATTGTACACAGCATGCTGCCACTCCACTGTGAGCATGTGTGTGTCTGTATCTCAGTTGAGTGTAAAAGCCTGTGCCCAATGGCCCGGGCCTTGCCTTCTTCTTCCTCTGGATGCTGTTCAGGCTAAATTACTCAGAACAGAACACCTTCTTCTCCACCCCCCAAACACTCCAATTTCCTCCCTCTTATGACACAGATGCAAGCTATACTTTTGGCCTGCAAGCCTGGCAATGTGCAAGAGAGGTGATAGTGATGGAGTGAAAAATAGAAGAAACGTAAATAAGTAAAGAAAGGAAGGAAAAAATACCCAAAAATTAAAGTGCAAGAGAGGAACACTGGAGGAGAAAATGGAACAAAATTGGGGAAGAATGGAACATGCTTTTGTATAGTTAATAAAAAAATTGCACACAAGATAATGGGTTGATACATGAGACTTAGAAAATGGCTGTGAATAGGGAGAAAATAAAAAAAGAGAAAAAAAGGAAGTACAAACATCCCTTCAGAATATCTCAAAACTGAGTTATGAAATCGCCATAGCTCCCTTGGGGTGAAAAAACAACAACAACAACAACGACAACCTTGAGATATAAGGATGAGGAATGCCGTGACCTCGACTAAGAAACACTAGCATTATTTACCCTCTTTCTAGGTGTCTCTGAAAAAAGTAATAAGGTTCCCATCCATGTTTTCAAATTACATCAGGACAGCTAGTGAAAATCTGGCAATACAAATTTATATTGTTCTCTCTGAAATGCTGGCTAGCCAACAAGCCAAAAACTGGCTTTTTGTAAATTCTTAGAGACTCCTTTATTAACTTATATTATTTAGAATAATTTATGACTTAAAGCTTCACTGAGATTCAGTAATTCTGCCAATAAAAGTTACAGCATTCAGTAGTCTGGCTGCAGTGTGCTCGGTACCAGCCAAGCCAACTAACCCTACATTCCTCTTAGGAGTTGAGCAGTGTGGGTGTTGAGGATAGGGGAAGTCTGTGTTCATTAGACCATGAGCAGGCTAACCAATCAATACTATCAGCACTGGCAGTTTTTGTCAGAGGCAGGGCCAGGCTGACTGGAAGTTAGAAGCTGGGTGTTAAACCACTCATTAGTAGAACGCTAATATTGACTGGATGAAATTTATAGAGGATGGACTGTTACGGCATAGACAAGTTAGAATATGCATGGTTTAGAAGAAAGGATGAAGTACAGTGCTTTATTCTTCTTGTCGTCATCCCCCCAACACACACACACACACACACACACACACACACACTTCAATATATATACTTTTTGATAGTAGAGTAAGAAAGATTGCATATGGGTTGATTTAGGTATAAGTCAAATATTGGTCATCAAATTGTTTAAACACTGATAATGAACTTAAAAATTCATTAGCGACAGAGCAAATACCACAGATTATCAGTCTTGTACTGGTAGACTGAAACCATGAAATAAATGCATGAATCAGAAAGAAAAATATTGATATGTTCAAATTTCACTCAATTCCTTACATGTAAGTGAAGTTTACGGATAGAGGAGACTTGATATTCACATTTACAGCATTTAGCAGACACTCTCATCTAGAACAACTAACAGAAGTTCATTGAAATCTTCTTGATTTTCATTTACACTATCTGTACACTAGTATAAACAGGCCACAGCATAAGAATACCACAAAGCTATAAAGCCATAGGAATTCCAAAGAAATCTAAAATGCAGTAACTTGAACTCGGTGTTTTAAAAGCAGCACATTGCATTAATCTGTCATGAACTTTCTTCTGTCCCCTTCATTGTGATGAACAGTGAGTGGCTTATGGGTGAGTCTCAGTGCAATATGTTACCTCTTCATCAAGAAAGAGTTGCAGTTGAATGTCACCCCCCCAGTGGCTAAATATCTGACAAATGACCTTGCAGAGTTCATGATGTTTGTCAACATTGCTTTATGAAAGTAGTGACAAATAGGATAGCTTTTGTGTTCCTTCCCCTTTTAAGCCGTAGTGACAGGAACCTCCCACGAACTAATATAGTGTGCAGTGGTTCATTCAGACCCATGGGGCTGCTAGTTAAAAAGGAGTCATACTCTCTGTGTTTTTAGCCTGGTTATTATTGTTACATGATTACAACTGGGTATTTGAAACAATATTATACCATAGAATGGATTATATTTGTGTGGGCGGTGGTGTAGTGGTGAGGGTGCTGGGCTCATGATTGAGAGGTTGTGAGTTTGAATCCCCATTAGACCCAGGAAACCAGGGATAAGATCCGGCCAGTAGACTTGGGTGTAAACAGACTATATATATATATATATATATATATATATATATATATACAAACAGACTGGATTGATCTATTCACCAATGGAATAAAACTACTAGTTTTATTCAAAGATTTATTTACATTACTATTCAAACATTAAATTTTTTTCCTTGCTTCAGAAATGTAGAATTTATGTTAAAGGAATTAAATACTGTCTTGCTGGGCTCATTTGTTCCCTGCTCTTTCAACCTCCTCTAATTTCTCCCACAGCTGAGTTAAACTTATATCCAAGATCCTCTAACTGATTGAAAAACTTGCCTATTATCCTCCCCCTCTAATGGCCCCCTTCCTGGGTTCTAATGAAAGTCTTCAGTCCAGTCCAGGGAGCTTTGCTTGTCTTAAAATTTTCCAGCTCGGAGTTCTCCTACAGCTCCTCCTCCCCAGGAAAAAAGCAAGACTATAATGAGCAATAAACAAGTACAATTCATGTTATAAATAACCAGCAGACTGGTCTTGCATTGGTCAGTTGGGGACACCTTATTTCCTTCGTGTGCACTCAAGTATCCACAGCACAATAACAAATTATGCCCCAATTGTTTAGTTTGTTGGCAAGGGTTATGTATTGATTGTTGGTACAGCCTCTAAGAAGGTGAATGGGGACTTAAAAAGCACTCGAGTATGAAGCTCTGTCCATATAAAATAATAGGAAGAAAAAGGAAACACATGTTACTAGACATGAGAGTATGGAATTTTCATGATCAAACATTAAGTATGCAGTTTGCTTTATTGTGCTGCATACACTGATCAGCCATAACATTAACAAAATTAACACCACACGCTCTGTATTCTGTAGATCCCCTTGTGCTGCCAAAAAGCTCTGATCCATCATGTCATGGACTCCACATGGCCTCTGAATTGCTGTGGTGCCACAATGTTATCAGCAAATTCTTTAAGTCAGGGGTATTCAACCATATCTGCAAAGAGCCGATATGAGTGCAAGTTCTCATTTCAACCAAGCCGGAGCCACACCGTCCACCTGAATGTATCAATTGATCTTCACTTTTAATAAACTCTCAGGTGTGGCTCCTGCTTGGTTGGAATGAAAACCTGTGCCAACACCAGTTTTTCATGGAAAAGGTTGAATGCCTTTGACAAGTCATATTAGTTGGAGGTTGGGCCTCCATGAACTAGACTTTGTTTGCACATGTCACAGATGCTTGATTTGAACCAGTTAGTCCTTCCTTGGACCACTTTTAGTAGGTTCGTACCACTGCATTCGAGGAATACCCTACATGCCCTGCCATTATAGAGATGCTCTGACACAGATTTCTTGCTATTACCATTTATAAAAGTTTTTCAGATTCGTATACTTGACTATTCACATACTGCTGAATACACATATCCCACCTTGTAATAAGCGCCATTGTAATGACACACCGGCTGTTAGTGGTGTTAAATCAATGGCTGATTAATGTATATTCCTAGACAGTAAAGCATTTTTGAATAGTAGTTCAATGCTGTAATCCTCATTGCCCTGTTTAATGCTTGCAATTTTCAAATAATGTTTTAAATATAATGTTAAGGACTGGCATGAAACATCATTTGTTTGTGCTGGTTTAAGTTAGAACCAACACCATGCCAATTTAAATATTTTCTTCCTACAACTGGATGTACAGTTGTCGATGTTTTCTTTCTTTCTTTCTTTTTTTTCCAAGATATCAAGACAAATCTCCTGACAGCATTATTTGAGACTACAGAAGATTTTATTTTGCAACATGTTTTGTATAATGACAATGACATCCACAGACTTGTTCAGTGAAATTGGAAAGATGAATTGTGAGCAGATGGTAGTATGCTTAAAAAAAGAATAGAGTCATTTGTTAAATGGAGAAATCAGGTAGTTTATCTTTCTGTCTCCATCTCTCCTCATTTCATGTCTTTCTATCACACCCATAGAGTACTGTACTGTCAGTACGGAATCCATAACACTCTTGACAAGATTGTTTGCGTTTTCATCCTCTCAGTGTCTTCCTCTACCCTTTGACTCTTTCTTACCCGACACACACGGTTCACATTATATTGCAGTCTGATATTAATTGTGTTTCAAGTACTTTCTTCTGAAACCCATCTGCTGTGATTCAACCTTTAACCTCCTCACAATCTTTGTGTACTCCAGAATCAAGAATTTAACCAGTAGGTCCCTGTCTATAACACTCATTGTACAAGCCTTCAGTGCTTCTTCTGATGTTCCAGATATTTTCCCTATAGCATTCTTTCTTTGGCATGGTTTTTGTTTTAGTGAGAACAAAATAGATTGGAATAACTGACAGTTTTGACCTTGTAGAAATAGTTAATTGGTCCCCATGAGGAGAACCAAGAGCCAAAATTATTCCTTTTGGTTACTGAGGTTAAACTTAGCTTTAGGTGCAAGCAGATCATAAGTTGCATTAATAATTACTGTTTATAGAAGGTCATCCTGAAGATAGATACAGTACATGCATGGTAGTACATAAGACCTACAGTGTGTGTGTGTGTGTGTGTGTGTGTGTGTGTGTGTGTGTGTGTGTGTGTGTGTGTGGGAGTGTTTGTGTGCCAATGTTACCAAATATTTTCACAAGAATCCAATCAATTGAGGTTTAAATCTAATAATTTTCTAGCTACACTATATAGCAAAACGTATGTGGACACCTGAGCACCACACCAATATACGTTTCTTCATCAAACTGTTACTGTTCTTCCATAATAGAAATAATATAATTTTATAGGAAACCTTTGTAGGTTGTATCATTACAATTTCCCTTTACTGAACCCAAGATACACAAACATGTTTTAAGCATGACAGTGCACATTGGTATTATCACATGGTTTTCCAAGTCTGGTGTGTAAAAACTCACAGACCTCTGATATCAACCCATCTGAACACCTTTTGGATAAACGGGTAACTGCAACCTTCATATCCAACATAGTAAGGGGCACCTTTAATGCTTGTGAGGCTGATATCCTCAGCGAATCCTGGCCAATGCACTCTAATATTTAGTGAAAATCCTTCCTATAGACATGAAAGATATGATAAGCATGCTAAATGAGAGGCCAGGTGTTCACAAATTTTTGGCCATATACTGAAGTATAAGTCAGGGATATAAATACAAACATGGCATGTACATATATAGGGAGATAACTGTGTGAGCTGTAAAACAAATATCTGGAAACAATGGTGATTTGCAGACAATTTGTATGATTTCGCAGACATCTACATGATCGCTATTGAAGCTAATTAAAAAAATATATATTTTCAATATTCCTGTTATTGTGAGATATTGTATTTCAAAGCAAAATAATAAATACAGAACCCCTCCTCCATTATAAAACATATACAAAACATCTGAGTGATTATACTCTTCCTGTTCTTAAGTTACATTAATAGTGCCCTCACTAATGATCACTGCTAATGTTGAGCTCATAATGATGGGAGAGAGAGAGAGAGAGAGAGAGAGAAAGAGAATAATAACCCATCATAGCCCAGTTTGATGCAAGCTATATACTGCACTTTTTAGATTACGACACTGGGTCACTTAAACAAACGATTCAATTCAAAATGTCAATATGACTTAAAGTCTGCCTGGCAGCAACGTTAATTTAGGGCAGTAATCTTATCACGGCAAATCATTTAAGCCAGGTAATGTTTATTGAGTGGAAGGAGAAAGGGGTTGTTAATATGAGGGAGCTTATGGTTGTGATAGGACCAATAAGAAAGGAACTAGGAGTGATGTGTTAGAGCAGGGGGATGTGTGCTTACAGATGAGTATGAATTAAGGGGAACCTAGCTTGCATGTGGGTGGCTAAACATGAGAATATTCAGTATATGCAGCAGTCCAGGCATACATGAAATCATATGCAGGGTTTTGTGTGTGTGTGTGTGCGTTTCTGTGAGGGCATGAACTTTAAGATGGCACCTATGCACAAGGTGGGTCATACATTCTCTTAGCCTTGCAGATGATGCCTTTATCCTCCTGGCCTTATAGGCCACACCAACCAAGTGCATGAGGCAGGTGCAAGCTGCAGGAGTACAGAATGCCTTGCACAGGTGTTCCACATCCAACAAAGGCCAGTGGGGAATATTATATTTTGCTGTGTTAGTTCTAAAGTCCAACAGGCAACGACTTAATGCATAAAAAAGATAGCAATCAGCAAGTCAGTTTGTCCAGTGAGGAAACAAAATTGGCCCAGGCTGACAATGGTGACATAATGCTACTGTTGTTTCATAATAAGGAGGTTATGCATCATATTGAGGTGAATAAAACACTTTTTATTTAGTTCTTCTTCTTCTTTTGTTTAAAGAATAACTCAAATATAATATCTTGACCTCTTTTACCTCTTTTGATCTCTGTTGCTCCTGGTGATCTATGGATGGAGAAATAAATTAAGTGAAATAATAAATACTGTTCCAAGCAACATATTCACCACATGCACTTGGCTGATTTTTCACACATGATTCAGAACTATTAACTATGTACGCCCTTGTCTTCATAAAACCCATTTCCCACACATTTTATTCAGTCAATATTTTCAATTAGATTTTTGAGAAAATGCATGCTGTCTTAAGTGTAGTGTAAAAGTTCTAGTTTTCTAGTTCTAAGTTTGGGCAATATGGCAAATTCTCATTATTAAGTACTCATGGAATCACCATTGAGATTAGTGTTGAGACTTGGAATACTGTGCTGACCTGCCCAGGGTGTACCCCTCCTACTTCATGATGACAGCTGGCACTGGCTCCACCTCACCCATGACCTAGACAGACAAGCAGTCTAGAAATTGGATAGATGGAGTACTGTCACTGGCTTTCTTTTTTCCTTTCTTGGCTTTCTAGTGCTTTTTGCAGGTTTACAACCAGCAAATGACATCAATATAAAATTTTTTGTTAGTCTTTCACAAATATTATATTAAACACCAGCTGTCATGATGTTAGTAAACAAAACTAATGAAATACTTTAGTAGGTTTTGAGAGGTTTTAGTCTCCCCCACTAATACCTCAAGATGTAGTGCAAGTGAACTGTTTTTACTCTTTTCATTGCTTCCCAATTGACAGTTCAATTTCTTTTATTAAAAAGTCACCATTTATGTATGATGTCATCAACGGAACATTTTTGCCCCTTCACTGAAAGCATATATTCCTCGGATTACTCAACTTTTTGAGAAAATCAAGAAGGAAAATGTGACAGATGAAACAGAAGAGACAATAGACTCGATGATTGTGATATAAATATACATCCATATAGATTCGAACCATATTTTCCAGAATCTACTAGCACACATAAGCAAGGTTGTGACACCAAATCTGGTGATTGGGATGGCGACACGGACATTCAGCAGGCTCAGAACATGCTAGCCAAATTACATAGTATTACCTGGTGAGAATAGTCTAGATTAGTTGCATGTTCAACTTTCAAATTTTATTGTAAATATATGCATATGACTTGCAAATACTAGACACTTGAAAATCCATGCATTTTTCATGCAAAGTAATTTTTTTAATGTCTCACAAAGTACACATACCTTGCAGGTTTCCATATATTTACAGAACTGTTGTATAGCAAATTAATAGTATCTTAACTTCATGTACAATTTTAAGCTTAAAGATTTAATAAGTTAAAGATCAAATAATAATGTTTTGAAGCTATTACCTCTAAATGTTATCATTTCTCAGCTGCTTTCCCTGCGCATGTGGATGATGTTTGTGGTTAATGTTTTGCTTTTCTTGCTAAAAAATAGAGGATCTCAAGAAAATTCTTGGTACAGCATCAGATAACTATTTTTTGTGTTGGATTGTGCTTCCAAATGAAACTTTTAATCCTGATATTGGAACAAAACACTCAGGCCTGAAATTAACACTACATGACATGACACTACATGAAAATGCATGCATGTCACATTGCATTTTTTTGTTTAAATCTGATTATATAATAAGTGTTTTTTTATGTGACAGATGCTACTTAATAAATTAATGAACATGATTACCTTCACAAACAATAATTATGTTGAGTTTTAAGACGTTTTAAAATGTCATTTATTTATTTGTTTGTTTGTTTGTTTGTTTGTTTGTTTGTTTGTTTATTTATTTATTTCACTGATGTTGTTTAAAAGGATTTATCATTTGCTGTGATGCAGTTTATTTATTTATTTAATAATTTATTCATTTTATTTTACTGATGTTGTTTAAAAGGATTTATCATTTGCTGTGATGCAGGAATGTGCAACATTAAAAACCTCCAAAGACACAACATAGAGGCAACAATCCCTGGAATATAAGTGTGAAAATATATTCTTTTATGCTTCTTAGACTTCAAATAGATACATAGCACACAACAAACACATACAACAAAGAGATAGAGAGAGAGAGAGAGAGAGAGAGAGAGGGAGAGAGAGATTTTGTGTGATGAGCTTTTGTAATACAAAAAAAAAAAAAAAAAACGTCCCTGTGCGACTGATGTGGCAGGTGGTTTGCTTGCTAAATTGTGACTTTACCGTACCATAACACAAATATTGCAGTGATATTATACACTACTGCTAACAGCTCTAACCTTTTTTAATTTCCCAAGGGGAATGAAGCTTTTGATATGAAACTAAATCAAGGTGAGATGTTTTGCTCTGCTGCACTGAAGATGTGATTGATGGACTAGCAATTGGCTAGTAAAGCACGTTGGTTGTTAGCACATATAAATGCATGCTTAAAACTCTTATCCAGGTTTTAGGATCCACATCGTTCTCTTTCATCAGTGATAGGGCTAATCCTCGAGGGAAACAGAGCACCGCAATCAACATTAATTGCTAGAACTTTTGATCCTTTCTCTACCATTTTTATGGGAGAGATGGCATGAGGAGGGACATAATAAGGGAAAATGAAATATATCTTGTAATATGTATTGGGAAAATTGTTTTTAATGAGAAGGTTTAACCTTGCCAACACAGTAAATGATCTATGCTGAATACATGCTGTTTTAATTATTTACAGATACCATGTTAAAAGGTTTATACATGCACTTTTTTAGAGGGTCCTTACTGTGTCTTTTATTAGTTTTTATAAACTTCCCTCTCATTTGTAATAAGAAATGATTGCTGCTGAGCATAAAGCAATGTCCAGCGATGTTGTGTCAAGTTTTCTGTGGAAGAACTTTAGCCTCACTGAACACAGGGTGAATTTAACACTGACCTGACATCAGTATCTGATCTGGCTAATGCTCTTGTGGTTGAGATATTCAGCAAGCCCACATGGTGTATTTGATTAGGTATCCACAAACCTTTGGTCATATATCTAGTATGTTAAATCAGCTGTGGTATAACACACCAGTTTTGACAGTGTAAACTTTCTTTCAATTTCTCCTGCCTACCTCTACCTCCTCTTATTTATAAAATGAATAATGCAATGGAATAAATACCCAGTCCAGTGGCATGTTGTTGTAGTAGGTGGGATTTCTACCTCACAGCTACAGGCTCATGTGTCTCCCTTCATTCATTCATTTTCTGAACTGTTTATTCCTAATTAGGGTCAAGGGGAGGCTGGCGCCCATCTCAGCCGACTCTGGGCGAGGGCAGAGTACACCCTGGACAGCT
>JAQMYF010000010.1:12139462-12154317 GCA_030014195.1 Neosilurus mollespiculum | reverse complement strand
ATCGCAGGGCAGAAACACGCTGACGGCTATGCAGCCTACTCTTGACGAAAATCAGCAATGGTTCTTTTACATGTCTCACTACAGACAGTGAGAGACATGGCCGGCATTTGATAACCCAGTTAGCTGCACTGGGGACAGCAGTGACAACAGCAGTGACAACCCGCTGATAGTGGGGCTTGAACCCCCTACCTTGGGATCAATAATCCAGCACCCTACCACCAGGCCACCACTGCCATGTGTCTCCCTGTATCTATGTATCCTTTCGGGATGTCCAGTGTCCTCTGTCCTACCAAAAATGTGCCAGCGGCCCAATTGGCTACACTAAATGCCCCTTATCTTGAAGTTAATTTGTGCACGGTGCCCTGAGATAGATAGGTTCCTGCCCAGGGTATGTCTCTGCCTTATGTCCAGCATTTCGGGGGATAGACTTTGCATCCACAAAGACACTGACTCAGTGTGAATGACTGAAGTAACCAGTCATTCTTACTGTAATAATATAATTTGTGCTCAGAATCAAGTTCAGGCTATATTAGTGAATTTATTATTATTATTTTTTTCAAATTCAGAAAGCTTCAAATGTAGTGCTGCCCTCTTGGTTGGTGGTATGACAATGATTTGACTGTCATGTGGATACCTGCTGTGGTTGTCATAAGTGCGCTGAACAGAAGAAGAGCAATGTCTCTACATTGTACCCTTCCTCCTCTGATTGCCCTAATTCCCAGTTGGGTATCACTCTTGAAGCTATGAGTTGATAGGGTTGGGCTAACTTATCATGTATCCTTTCATGCATGAAGGACAACAGTAGGGTGGGGTAATAGTTCAATGCCTATAAATATAGCCCATTTTTTGTTGTACACTTATAACAAATGGTTTCTTGCTAAAATGATACAATGCAGTTCAATACCCCATACATGAAAATTAAGTTTGAAATAAAGAAGCTTTAAAGAAACACTACCAGTTTTACTAGTTTAACAACAACGTAGTTTTAGTGTGGGCAGCATAGTGGCGTAGTGGTTAGCACATCCACCTCACAGCAAAATGGTCTTGTGTTCAAGTCCCAGGCTTGGCAAAGGTGTTTCTTTGTGAAGTTTGCATGTGCTTGCACAGGTTTCCTCTGGGTAGTCCAGTTTCCTTCCACAGTTCAAAGACATGCATTTTAGGTGGATTGGCTATTCCAAATTTCCCCTATGTGTGTGTAAATGGCTGTGTGTGTTGGCCCTGTAATGGTCTGTTGAGCTGTTCAGGGTGTACCACACCTTTGCCTAGTGTCAGCTGTGATAAGCTCCAGCATCCTTGCGATCCAAATAGCGGTTCGGCAAATGAGTGAATGAGTGATTTTTAGTGCTTGGCTGAAACTATAGTAAAAGTTAATCATCACGCTTATTGACTTAAAAGGGAATGTACCAGATTGAACTATTTTTGCTCCAGATGATATGTTTGTAAAGGTAGGATTCTGAAGCAGCATGTGGAAATGCACTTCAGAGCATGTCATGTTCATTCATTGCATGAGGAAACAAAAGAAGGAAAAATGGAGACACTTGCTACTTGGCCTTTTCATATTGTTTCAAAGAGATGGTTGTGGTAAATGCCAAGGACTCTCAACAGGATTTTGAGCCTCTGATATCTAGGGCTTTTATCTGGCACAGAGAAGTGCTACAGCCTGGACAATAAGGTTACCACACAGAACTGTGGCCATTATCAACATGGGAGAACTGGATTCTCTACTGTGATAATGCTATGCAAATCATCAGACCTCTCAGGAGATCAGTTGGCCAGGATGTCTTATGAGCAGTTAAGCAAAATCAAGGGCCTTTGTTCTGCAGTTTCTTGTACTCTATAAAAGCTTTGAATGCCTTATAGAAACAATGTACAATGTGTCTAAATGCTGAATGTAACTTGTAGGTCAACAGTGGATTTCACTGTAGCTGGCATGCAACAAGGGCAAGGCAAAGGCTATTTAAATGGTCGCTGTAAATCTTTTTTGTAAGTGATGTGGGATGAATAGTTTCGTTACCTCCTTTGGAGTAAGACCTCACTCTGAGTCCTTTACAATTCTTGGCCCAAGAAAGCCTCTTCTTATCAGGATTGTTCCCAAGGTTGTTTCCATTGACATGAATGCCCATTTTGAAATACCATATGTCCAGCTGGTCATGGACATAATTTAGCGTGTGAAAGGTCTGATGTATGGTCGGCATATTCTTTCACTATCAATATTCACACCAGAGACAGTGGTCAACATTCATCTTCACTCACTTTCTGCTTAGCACAGACTAAATTAATTTCCTCTGGGAAATTAACCGCTGATTCGATGCCATATAAATTCACCTTGTACAGTGCACCAAATTACCCAGGAAACCCTCACTTATTTACTGGCAAAGATATATTTTATTGTTTTGCCAATTACAATATATTTTGAATGAAAGAATGGGCCTGTTTAAAGACTTTGCAGAAGACCATTTATAACCATGTCCCTGGCATTGTTTTGAGGAATGGGATTGGAATTTTTATTCCAGAAGCATGCAGGATCACACATCTTTATTCTGTTTGGATTGCTGTGTAAATCAGATTCAGGTACATTAGGGAGAAGCACATAATTCCATTTTGAAATACTGCATTTTTTGATGGAGAGTTATTTAAAATTAGATCTTGCTCAAGCACCTACATACATAGCGTATTGATCAGTGAATGGAAAGAGTAGCACATTTAATGATATTATTTGTGCATGATAAATTTAATATAGACCAAAAGGTAAAGCATGCTGGAAAAGATTCTTGAAGATTCTAGACACTGTGACAACTATTTGCAATAAACAAGTGGGAAACAAGTGTTCAGGAGTGACTTTATTGGTGCTCCTTCTGTCACCTGCATACAGCAGATTTCTAAAATGCATGTCCTGGGTATGTGCAGAGTGCTAAGAGCTGCTATAGACAGCACATCCAAAGGATGGGCTAAATTACTTAAATCAGACAACAATCTGGATGTGCAAGATGTTTGTGAGATGCAATACCAACATGAGCAAATATTTCAATATGCCAAATAAGAAGACCTTCGAAAACATACTCACCCTGTAAGATAACTGAATTTGAGGGGATGACTTTCTGCAATCTTTTAAGGCATCATAGAAGCTGAAGTGGTCTGCCCCTAGCCTTTGCAATCTTTAGATGATCATGCAGCCTTCATATGTGGAATGTGGAGAATTTTGGTGGCATCTAAATTGGTATTTCAGACAAAGTTTCAAAATACCCTTGGATATTTCCCCAAACAATCATTAAAGAGAAATATACCTTTATGAATCCAGCTAAGAATGTCATGGTAGTGTAGTGGTTTACACTGTTACCTCAGAGCAAAAAGACCCACTACACAGAGATATGCGGATTAGGTCAACTGGCTACCTATAGGTGGGAATGCTAGCGTGAATGTTTATTTATTTATTTATTTTTAATTTTTTTGTATTTGAGTTAGCCCTGTAATAAATTGGTGACCTGTGACCCTAACTGACATTCGGTAAAAAAAATTGGATGCCTTGGTTTTGATGAATCATAAATCCTCCAGCTTGGAGTCAGCAGTTGTCATATTTGTAGAGTGGGAAAGACTAGGAAAGAGAGAAGAGCCAAAAGCTTGATGAAAACTGACTATGTATAAGAAACCAGTAAAGGGTGTGATCATATGATCGCCTTTACTTTCACATTCAGACTGGCTTTGACACAGTGGGAAGAAAGTTGTGAGCACTGAGTCACAGCATGGGCACGCTGGAAAAAAAAAAAAAAAGAATAAAAAAATCCACAAAAACCACATTGACTCCCAGCAACATTCACTGCTTGTCTCCATTAGCAACAGCCTGGAGAGGATGGTAAGCACAAAATTAAAAAGCAGTCCACTAAAGCACCAATGTAGTCTAACACTAATGTATTTTTTTTTTTCACCTTTATCCATTAGACTGCTGTTGTCATAATCTAGGACCCCAGTCAATGAGCAAGTCATTGAATTAGCAAGATATAGTATGACCTTTAGTTATGTGATATAACCTATTATGTCAAAAGGTTTTGATAAATATTCAGCAACAGCATGACTTTGACAGTTGTGTTGGTAAAAACTCAAATGTTTATATTAAAATGCCTGTTCTAACTTTTTATTGTTTCTATGGCAACAACTCATTCACAGGGACTTGGATGGAGGGATTCAGCAATAAATTGATTATTTTTAAAAAGAATAATGGCCAGCATAATGATGCATCTATCTATGATGCTTACTATATTTAATACTTACTGTCCAACACAACAGTCTTCATGACACTTCAGTATGTTCAGTTCCACTATAATATATTTTTTTGCCTTGGTAAAATCAACAGAGAGGGAGAAAGAAGGGAAGCTGCGGAGAGAATGACTGGTCTGCATCAAGGCTTCTGTATGAAATACAAAGCTGCAATGCATTTTGTGTTCTGACACCTTTGTATCATAGTAATCTATCTATCATAATTAATAATTTAAATCAGTTTGTGCTACACTAACTTTTCTGTGGGATCAGATGAAATTTATTAGTCTTCACTCCCCACACTCATCAGTGAGCCTTGAGCACCCATGACATGCTTACCAGTTCACTGGTTGTCCTTCCTTAAACCACATTTGGTAAGTACTTACTGAATACCATGAACACCATACACCCCACCTACATAATACCTGTTTGGCCCTATTCAAAGTCCCTAATCCTTACATTTGCTTATTTTACTTGCTTCTAGAACATTAACTTTAAGAACTGACTGTTCACTTTCTACTTAATACATCCAACAGCTTGACAGGTGCCACTGTAACACAATAATAAGCAATTATTGAATGAGGAAAAGTATGATATGGAAAGGTTTTCAGTTGAGGGAGTATTTTCTTCACAACACAACTAACATTCATGTTTCTATGTTGCTAGCTAGCTAGTTAGCATTAATGTGCTCTGTGAAGTTAGTCTGCTATACAGCTGGTACCTTTCTGATCCATACTAGAAAAGCAACAAAATATGAACTTAAAGTGTTTGATGCTAAGAACCTATTTTTATTTTTCCATCAGACATGGTGATTTGCAGTATTCCTTTCTCGATAGTTCAAGCCAAACAGCTACACTATTTCCAAAGCACTTCTGTCCTGAGCTGTAAACTTCCTTTAGTTTCTCTCAATATTTATGCTGTTGTAGTCCTCTATCTCTACCTCTGTGCTTACAACAGCAAAAAAATGAAGAAAATAAAATAAAGTTCACAGCTCAGGGCTGCAGTGCTTTGGTAATCTGCTGTGCCGTGTTGCCTATCTATCTTATATGATATCTCACATTGAACATTGGTGCATGCAAGTCATGCAATAATCATGACAATCCAAACAATGGCAACTATATAATATCAAGAGTTATTTGATGCCTTTCCATCAATTAGAAAACAGAACATTTCTTAAATGAATAATAATCAATATTATTTACTTCATCTGCCAGTGGACATAATGTTTTTACTGTTATGGTTGATTGGTGTATATCAGTGCACGCCACATAATATAATGTGTAAATGACATGTATTTGGTGTATTTTTATTTGCAATAATGTGCTGAATTTTTTGGCAGTCTGTAGCACCCAGGATAATGGGAAATCCATAGATATCTCCAAGCTGATGCTATGTTACCTGCTGAGTGCCAGAAAGCAAATAGATTTAGGTACTGTGTGAAGCAGACAGGAGTTCAATGCATTTATGACTAAACTGACAGCATCCTGGGGCATACCAGCAATAGTTTTGAGAGGATTCTGTAAATACCTGGTAGTGGAGGAAATTTTGTACATGCTACAATGTACCGTCAATGGTGTAAAATTTGATAAACATCATTCAATGAATGAATGATATCATTTTCTGATAGACCCCCCTGCCTGTATCTGCACTTCACTTAAAAAAAAGATGCCTTTTATGTGTTATTCCCCACCTGTGTCCAGAGTTTGACCTTTCACCATAAATTAGTTTATTATTTATTTTTATTTGAAAAAGGTTTTTAAAAAGTTCCTGTTAGACTAAAAAAAATGCAGTATTTTATTCTTCTGTTTTATTTTTATGTGTTTGTTTGTTTGATGTTTGTTTGTTTTTAGGAAAGTGCTCATCTGACCAATTATCTTGCAGCTCTGTGGCTAAGCTATAAAACTAGAATGGAAACAGAGTGAGGGATTTAAAGAACATTTACAAAAGTAGTTTTTTCTTACTCCAAAGCCAGAGTTGTGGCAAGCAACTTCACATGTGCCATAGAGATAAATATTAAAAACTTGGTTCAATCTTTGTTGTTGAAAAAATACAAGCTGATGTCTTTGCCTAGTTTCATTGAGTTTGTGCTTCAGATGCCTCTTCTTGGATGACAAGAGTGGAACCAGATGTGGGCTACTGCTATCAAAGGCTGTTTGCCTTAATAATTGACATGCTGGGCATTCTGATATGTTTTCTGCTCAATATGGATTTGAAGAGGAGTCATTTAAGATATTTTGTCAGCTTGAATTAGTCTAGGAATTGTCATCTGATGTTACTCATTTGAAAGGCTGGACTTGGAGTGGCCCACCATTCCAATCTAGAATTAGAACACCACATAAGAAAATAAATTAAAAATAAATTTCTATTCATAAGCTTAATCTGCTGATTTTGGAAAGTCTGTGGTGTGCCATAAAAACTGTGGTGTGCCAAAAATTGAGAATATCCATCTCAAATCAATCAATTGTTATTCAATCAACTATCCCGAACAACAGTCTCACAATTATAAAATGTTTTTGTGATTGTCAAAAAAAAAAAAAAAAAAAAAAGAACATTATTACAATTGTTCTTTAAAAAATAGCTTTTTTTTACCTTAATGTAATTAAATTTAGCTTTATTAAAAACATAAATTATGATGAACGAGTAAAAATAATTTAAGACAATTAAAATTTATGCTAAATGAATTAAAGTGTTATATAATGAATAGAGTGTATTGGTTTTTTTTATAATATTGTCCAATTATTTGTAGTTCATCAAAGATCTCATTTTATAAGCATTATTTAATGTATAAAATAATCAGCATTTTTGTGCTTGATGACCTTCCATTCCTTCCTTACAGACATTTGCTTTCTCTGCAAAACATTTAGATTTAACATTTATGGCATTTTTTATACACTCTTATCCAGAGCAACTTACATTTATCATTTTTATACAACTAAGCACTTGAAGGTTAGGAACCTGAGGCCCAACACTGTGAGCTTGGTGGTAATTGAACCCTGACCTTTGGATCAGTAAGCCATTAAATGTATGCAAATGTGTAACATGATGCATCATTAAACAGTTAAATGTCTAGATTCTATTTATTTTAATCATATTTGATCAGCATTTGAATATAAAGAATATGATTTTGATACAATTAGGCACAACATATAAAAGTATAACAAAATGTTGCCTGTAAACTCTACATAAGGGACAACAAAGTCCTCCTTAATGAAAAGCTTCTATTTTGTGCCATGATCATCATTATAGCATGCATGCATGCACAAAAGCACACACAAAATGGGATATGCCACCTCACTCTTTCCGGTCTGCCATCATATAGTTACTCCTCACTGATTTAGCTACCCTCTCCTGCTCCTTATCCTGTCTGTCATTTTGTCCCTCATCACTGAGAACAGGGCATGGCTGCTCATCTCCATGACTCATTGTCATCATCAGCTACCTGTTGTTCTACACTCCTTTGCATGGCCCCTGTTGATGTAGAGCAGGGGTCTCAAACCCTGTTCATGGTGATCTACCTTCATCAAAACCCAGTATGGTGGAAAACGCCTGGTATGCCAGATTGCTAATCCAGCCATGCTCATCAGTAGAACCTTACATAAATGTCCCCCACTGAATGTTTCTTTTCTTTTTCTTTTTGCCGTGTTCTGTGTAAACTCTATAGACTGTTCTGCAAATCCCAGAAGACCTGCAGTTTCTGAAATACTCAGATCAGTCCATTGGACCATGGTTGCATATTTTCCCCCATTCTACTGTTTGATGTGAACATTAACTAAAGAACTTGACCTGTGTCTGGCTGATTTTATGCACTGTGATTTACACCTCCCCCCTACTGTCATAATAACCTCTACTTTTCTTGGAAGGCTTTCAACTAGATTTTGAAGTATATGGCTAGGAAGATTTGTGTCCGTTCAGCCACAAGAGCATTAGTAAGTTCAGGCACTGATGTTGGCTGAGCAGGCCTGGGGTGCAGTCAATGTTCCAATTATCCCAAAAGTGTTCAGTGGGATTGAAGTCAGGGCTCTATGCAGGTCCCCTCCAAACTTAGAACACCAGTCTTTGATTTGTGCACTTGGACATGGTCCCTTTAGGGTAAACTCTCATTCTACAGACCATACAGAGACATTTTAAACAGTTGTGTGGCAACAGACTAAAGAAGGCCCATATATGGCCAGGTGTTCACACACTTTTAGCCATACAGTGCAGGCTGTGGATTGGATCAATCTATGACCTTGAAAGAAATAAAGTACTTATTGAAGTGGACTCAATAAAAAGCTTGACAAATAACAACCAACCAAAAAAAGAAAAAGTTCTACTGCTGTCATACCCTACTATTACAATAGTCTGCTAAGAATAATAACCAGTTGTACTTACAGCACATTTTCAGCAATCTCGTCAAAGGTCAATGAGTTTTAATTCCTTTTATTTAGTAATTTTCTAAGCCACTTAATCCTAATTAAGGTCCTGGGGAGGCTGGTGCCCTTCTCAGCTGACTTTGGGCGAAGGCGAGGTACACCCTGAACAGCTTGCCAGGCCATCACAGGGCAACACGCACACACAACCATTCACAGTCACACTCACACCTACGGGTGATTTGGAACAGCCAATTAGCCTACTTTGCATGTTTTTGGACTGTGGGAGGAAACGGGAATGCCAGGAGGAAACCCATGCAAGCACAGAGAGAACATGCAAACTCCACACAGAAACACCCAAGCCCGGGAATCGAACCCAGGCCTTCTTGCTGTGAGGTGGACGTGCTGGTTTTAGATCATGTGTCCTGAAAATACTAATATGATAAAACCTAAAAGACAATATTTTAGGCATTTAAAATAAACAATGCCTGTCATAATTTGTTGGTTTTCTGTATAGTGCAACTGTAGCTCTGATTTAATTTTAAGTGGATATATAGACTCTCCTACTGTGATCCGCTTGAATCCTGTCATTTTATTCTATGCTGTTTCAATCAAATTAAGGTAATCTAGTTAGCATACACGCAGAAACACACAGGCACGCCCCCTCTCTCAAATACACACACAAGCACACATCTTAATCATGGAAATGCTAATTGTATAATTGAGTTATTGTGCTCATGATTCACCTCTTGGAGTGAGATGTAATTAGGGTTAACTGGGTGTGTCAGTTTAATACCCCTACAGCATTAAGGTTAAAGGAGATATCAATCCCATGCCAAATTGAATAAACCTATCTGATGCCTATAGATGATAGCCCTGCAACAGCAATGCGTGTGTTGGATATTCTGTAGTCCAGTTGCTGGTGCATTGTAATTCAGATTTTATAGCATGCAATAAAAGTAACACATGAAAATGTCCAGTCTGAAGTAGATATTAAATATTTAAAGCCCAACACATAATAAATGTGCTCAAAAAAGTCATAATGCATAATTACCTAAACCTCATAATTAAACCTTCCACTGGCCCTGAATATGAAAAAGCTGATATACTGTTTAGCAAACATAACTTTCATCATCATTCATTTTCTGAACTGTTTAATCCTAAATAGGGTCACGGGGAGGCTTGCGCCCATCTCAGCCAACTCTGAGTAAGGGAAGAGTTCACCCTGGACAGCTCGCCAGGCCATCACAGGGCAGAAACATGCTGACGGCGATGCAGCCTACGTTTTACAAAAGTAAGCACTGGTTCTTTTACATGCCTCTCGCCATAGACAGTTAGAGACATGCCTGGCCTTTGATAACCCAGTTAGCTACACTGGGGGCAAACATAACTTTGTTCTAACAAATTAAACATAATGACACCCAGTATAGTTAAACCATCCACAATTGGTAGCCATTGAACTTGACCTACAATGACCTTTTCATGAAGTCCTGCCAGTCTTTGAAAATTTAATGGTAATATGTCAAGCAGTTCTTGAGATTTAGGCATGCATAGCCACACACACACACACACGCACGCACACGCGCACGTGCACATGCACATGCACACACACACACACGGTTTCACCCTCTTGAGATCCCACTGTTCATATAAAGACATGATATTTACTCCCAACTACATTGTATGTATATCCTTGTAAGGATCTCATATGAGGACAAGTGGGTATTATTCTTTTGCCAGACTTCTTACTGTTTAAAAACACTGATCAAGTTCAGTAATTATCAGGTACTATGAAAAAGTATGCAGAAATCATCCCCACTCCCGATGCCCCAGAAACATTCTTCTATTCAATAAACATATTATCCATATTTTTTTAATGACCAATTTTCACATTTGCTTAAAATGTAAGAGAAACAAATTTTCCTTGTAATGCTAAAACTAGCAATTCTCCCAAAAGTGTCAACAGGTGGTGAATTAATTCAGCTTTATTGTGGAGATGAAACAGATCAGGCCTGTGCATCTAATTGTTGAAATTGGACGCAATAGTGAGCATTTCTGTCGGCAGGAGAGAAGCCTGGGTGTGAGCACCTGTCTTCACTAAATGTGAGAGTGAACAGGACACATCAAGACTGCCTACACTACTCTCTCTCAGAAAGGTAAAATAGTAATAGTTAATATAGTGTGTCAGAATTAAATTATAGTGTACAATTACAGTGTAAAAATTGAATTGCTGTGTGTGTGTGTGTGGTGGGTGTGACTGCGTGTGCAAAACAGATAGGTATGCAGTCATTCAATTTCAGTTTAGTTTCATTTTAAAAAGGATTAAGTGTTTTCTAAATATTAGTACCATATCGTCTGTTCTTAACATTTCACACATTTTCCTTTGAATGAGTTTAAATGGCCATACTATAATTTAGCCTTTCCCCATTATAACTGTCTGATGAATAAACTTTTCTGAAAATGTTAACAAATCGATTACAAATATCATCTCACCCAATTATTATTTCTTTTTTAATATCATTTAAAAAAAAGGGGGGGGAGTATTAGTGCCCCTGTGTGTTGGTCAAATGATGGAATCTGCATGTAGTTAAGAGTAAATTGTTTGTGTCCTTGAGTAGGGAATAAAGCCTTCATAGTACTTCAGGTATTTCCTGTGGACATAAAAGTCCAATTGCAACCCACTTGTTCCTTCAGTTACAATTTAAATACAGAATGACTCATAGATTCATGCTCAGAAAATTATCTCATAGATTCATGCTCGGAAAACACTAATGTTAAGGTTCAGACTGTTTTAGAGAGCTTCTCAGGTTCAGGCTCTGAGTAGAAATTTGTACTATTTGCAGAGCAGATCCCGAACTGGCTCACTCATTTCCTGCAGCTCATGGTGTGCTCAGATAAGCCTATCCAAGTCAGACTACTGACCCAGTGTGATTTTTTTTGTTGTTGTTTGCAGGAAATTATCTGTCCAAAGACTTTGCCAGCGTGAATCCCCTCCTCAGTAGGATGCAGTTGGATGCCTTTAGAGAGCCTCATTTCTTGTTTGCCGTTATGCTTGAGCCATAATGATTCTCATGGCACTAGACCTTTAAAAGAAAAGAGACAAAATGTGTACAGAAGCTTGCTCAAATATGAAGAGCAGCAAGAGTAAGCAAAGTCTGATTCTGTCTTGCTGGAGTAAACAGTTGATCCTCTGAGAGCTGAGCAAGTGGCTCATTCAGGTGTTGCAGAAAGATTAAGTAGTAGCTACTGCTGGGGACAAATAGCCTTTCTCCAGTAGCCTTTCTTTACTTAATTTGTCTTACATTTGTATAACCCTTTCAAAAAACTGTCATGAATGTCACTTGTGGATAATCACGATTCACATCTAAAATGTACACTTGCGGTTTCACTTGTCATGCATGCCTGTGTGAATGTGAGTAAATGTTTTTTCTTCGTGTTAACCCTGTAATATACTGGTGACCTGGATTTATTCTGCCTCTTACCTAAAGTCAGCTGAGATTGGTTTCAGCTTCCTTGATATACATTTTCAGGGCATATTATATGGAAATGCAGAAATGATTTGTGGGACCATTTGCTATTCACTTAATAACATTCCTCCATGTAGTAACTACAGTAATCATTTAATCAGTAAATAAATTTTAACAAAATATAGTTTTACCAGGACCATGGTACAACCATGTACCAGGACCATATAATAGTTTGATTAGACTGGGGAAAAAACTGATGTGAGATCTAGTGATAGTGCCAGGGATGCTCCTGTTCCTTGTGTCACACGGAATGAGGGTGAAATGTCCATGAGGAGAGTCTTAAGGCCTTATGGATGCCATGATTGTGGTAGGTGGCATTAATATTTGGTAGAAAGAATTGGTGGTCATTAAATTGTCGAAAAACTGTTGCAAACAAAATTCTTCCCACACCGATTTTTACACAGATTTTTACCAAACTTGGTGGAGAGACGACACTACTTAAATCTCAAAGATACTTTGGCTTTGGAATATCAAGGTCAAAAGTGAAGGTCAAAGCAAGGTCACAAAAGTTTGAAGGTAGCGCGTTTATAACTTCGAAATGAATATTCATAGACATAATGTTTCCATACAACACCCAAATGTGACTTTCTAATGAGACAATGAGCTATTACGAATTATTTGTCCTTGAGTGACAGTGAAAGGTGAAAATCAAGGTCACAGGACCTTATAATTCTGATACAAGTGCTGATAGACATGTTGTTACAATGAAAATGAAGAGAAATCCATATCTGGACTTTCAAATGAGACAATTAGCTTAAGTGACCTTTAAAGGTCAAATCTTAGACATCTTCCAAAACATTCATGTTAGGGAGTTTTTTCTGTAATTTTGTCACGTTCATGGTCTATAGAACATACCATAAGACAAGAACATGGTTAATTAAAACCAGTAGCCACATTGAGCCTTTTTGCTGCATTATTATACTACACCATACTGTGTGATTGAGTATAGTGCTTCACTAGTAGGAAACATGTAACAAGTGTGTACGGTAAGTGACACCTGAAACCATTCCTAAACCATTTCATACATATGATGATATTCTACTACCAAGTAGTTAGTCAAACAAGGAGCAAGAAAACCAACTGAATAAGCCTTAATATACTGTACAATACAATTGTATATTTTGTAAAACTTTAGTCCTTAGTAGGAAATTAACTATACAAAACCATGGAATTTACTGACTGAAACATTATCATTCTTAGCTCAGGTTTCTGTTTTGTGTGTGTTTGTGTGTGTGTGGTGGGGGGGTGCTTGAGTTGAGATAGAAAAGTGTGAATGTTTTAAATGTAGATATGCTGGTGAAAAAAGGCCCTCTGGAATTCCATTCTTTCAGTCCTTTATAGTTGTGAACATATTGAGCCAAGTTTCGCTCTCCTGTCAGTGTCTGTAAATGATTTTAATCAAATATGTCATCGCATGGTGACTGACACTGACACCTTCTGACACTTCTTGAAAGAAAGAATGCTGGCTGAATAAGGTTAGAGACTTTGCATGACTGTCAAAGATACAGCCATTCTGAAAATCCTACGTGTATCAGCTTGTATTGTAATCATATTTCACACACACACACACACACACACACACACACACACACACACACACACACACATATATATATATATATATAAACAACTTATTATTATGACTGTTATTTAATTATTTATTCACAACAAAGTCATGCACAAAACAATTTACCTATATTCAAACCAATTATTAGCTCATGTGATCTCGCAGTAAAAAAAATGTAAAAAAAAATCTTATGTTATAACCTTGTGTCAAAACTGATATGCTATATGCAGATTAAAAGGCAGAGGGTGATAGGAAGCCAAAGGTCAATTGAACAGGTGAACAAAACAACGGAGATAATCCAAATACAAACTTGGTAAAGCAGGAAGAGATCATACATACAAACACTATGTCAGAGGTAAGGAAGATAATCGGCAATGAAAAAGCAAAACCGGTCTTACAGAATAAAGACAATATACAAACGAATGGCTTGGTAGAAACTGGCATCAAGTGACACAGGGCAATACTTTCAAAAACACTGACAATACCATTTTTTCTGAAAAATTTAAAGGTGTTGAAAACTTTACATTTTGACTTTTGCATAGCATGAATGAAATTGAAATCATATGGAATGGTTTAGCGAGTGAAGAAATAAAAAATATGTGAACACTATGCCTGGAAGGTTAAATGCTGTAATCAAAGTAAAGCGTGGCCACACTAAGTATTGACCTTTTTTCCCTCAAAATTATAACAAAGTATTTTTGTTATTACAATATATTGTTGTTTGTTTACTTATTTTCATCAATATGATCCAATTTTTTATGAAATAAATACTTGAATAGAACTTTTTTCTTATTTATCTTCATTTTGTTAAGTTGTATAAGTGAACTGTATGTTTTTATTTCTTCTCACATCAAACCATTCCATATGGTTTGAAGTTCACTCATGCTATGCAAAAGTAAAACAAACAAACAAATAAATAAATAGATAGATAGATAGATAGATAGATAGATAAATAAATAAATTTAAAATTACAAATCTTTAATAATTAAAAAATTGTTACCCTTTATTACCTATTCTTGTTGGAATTATTATAATTTTTTGGTTCTTATTGCCTACAACAGCATTGTTCAGTACATTTTCACCCAAAAATTATAGAGAAGTAATTTTGTACTTCTTTTTATTAGGAGCCCTTTTAGACAAAAGTGGTGGTGTATAATCTTC
>JAQMYF010000010.1:12037730-12050754 GCA_030014195.1 Neosilurus mollespiculum | reverse complement strand
ACGGCAACCAGACACCAGGGCAAGCGCTAACCCGCCCCATGGCAGCACATCCGGACAGGCCTAGACCCCGGGCACATAAGGACCTCACCACCTCGATGAGCGGGGGGCCACCCCCCTGGCCCCCGGGCCCATAACCACCACCCAGCCCACCCCAGAATAGCCCGGCCACCCGGCCCTTGGCCGATACCCACAGATCCAGGCACCACCAAAGGTTCATTTGCATAATATTTTGAAAATGTTCCAATCACAAATTCTAATATACTTCTAAATTTATCAGCAACAAATTGGCAAGTATAGATAGTAACTATCCAACCAATGCTTAAAAAACACCATCTGTGGTGTCTTGCTTTAATAGGCAAGTATGTAGTAATGACAAATATTTTGTGCTGTGTCACAAACTATCACATATACTCCAATGACTGCATTGCATGACATATGGCTACTTCTAGCTTTGCGGTGCTAGACTCTTGTTCCTGGGATGCATTCTGAAGCAACACATGTGCCATGAAGCTTGACAGAGCTGTTTTTTATTTTGCTGCTAATGACCCATTGGTTAAAAGTAGACTAAGCAAGCATTATTGGCACAAAGTTTTATCAGTGTTTTTTTTTTTTTTTTTTTTTTTTTTTTAATTATTTCTGCACTACCAAGCCTAATTCATGTACAGCCTTTTTTAGTTTTTGAGTTTATCTAGCTTTTGATATCTGTTTTTGTATTTTCCATGATTATGTTGTTTGCTAATCCCATTAACATTTTGCCTGTTTCATGCTTTGAGCCTGTCTGCCGAGTTGGACTTGTTTATCTCTGTGTGTGTTTTCAATAAATCTTTACTTTAATGCAATTGTATCCTGTCCACTTGTATAAGATAATACTTTGCCTACAATATGGATACAGCAGAAGGACAGTAAAAATAACCTTTCCAAGGTACTCTGTTATTTATTTTCATAGAGCACCAGTGCAGGGTTCTCCAACCCTGTTCCTGGGGACCTACCTTTGGCTTTGACCCTAATCATGCACACCTGACCATCTAATTATTGGCTTTATAAATTCTTGATCAGCTAAAAAAAGGTTTGTTAGATTTTGGTTGATGGTAGGTAGCAGCAAGATAACATTCCAGAAACAGGGTTGGAGACCCCTGATGTAGTGGATAGTTTTAGAGCACCCTCCAGAGACCAACAGGGTAGCCTGCAGTCTGGAGCACCCTCCAGAGGCTGACAGGGTGGCTTTCACCCAAGAGCACCATCCAGAGACTGTCTAGGAAGCTTTTTCCAGAGCTTACTCCATCCCCTGGCTTTAAGGACAACTTCATTGCTTTGCCTCATGGCTTCAGAGATGATGTCATGGCTCAGCTTCCTGGATTTAAGGATGAACAAAATGTTCAATCAGAAGTACAGAGTTGTGTTTAACAAGTCCAGAAGTGCATTTCTTGATGAGCAAAAATTGTAAATTGAACATTTTTGAGAGTGCATGCCTGAGTCCATACCCAAACCTGAATCCAAGACCACTCCTGTACCCACGCTCAGACTGAAGACTAATGTGGCAGTATCAAAAGAGCACAGATAAGTCAGTCTATAATCAAGAAGTGATTTGGTAGAACTAGGAATTTTGTTTCAAGGAATATTTGCTTATAGTTTTTTGGAATGAACTGTTCAAGCTTAAAGTCAAACTGTTTGCTCACTGTTGGTGGACTGCAATCATGAATAAGTCATTCTGCAGATTTTCAATATGGTTTATGTCTGGCCCAAGTCACTGCTGGAGAGAAACACCCTAAAAACAGGATGCTACCACCTTTATGCTTTATTCTAGGTATAGCATTCATCATAAGGTAAACTGTATTGGCTCAATATGGCATTTCTTGAGGAGTGACTTTTTTTTTTTTTTAATCTTTACATACAAGCCGTATGCAAGGTTCATTAGTGATATTGTTTTATAGGCAGAAAAAGTCTACCATTTGGCAAAATGCTTTGCCATAGGTCTTCATGTTCAAGTTCAAGTTCTAGAAGCTTTATTGTCATTTAAACCACATATAGCTGATGCACTACATAGTGAAATGAAACAACGTTTCTCCGAGATCAGGTGCTACATAAACAAACAACATAAAGATAAAAAAAAAAAAACAAAAACAACAACACAGAGCTAGGACCAAAGTTTTTGTCCTAGCCCCATAAAGTGCAAAGTATGCGACTAGGCACAAACAGTGCAAAGTCAATAAAGTGCAAAAACAGTACAAAAAATAAAAAGTACAACAAGAAAAAGACAACACAAGAATAAGACACTTAGCGACAAAAGAAAGAAAAAGTTTAAAAAATTTAAATGAAATGATGTATAGAGTAGCAGCGGTTGAAGTAGTGCAAATAGAATATAGCCATAGAAATAAATATAAACATAGTAGCATAATGAAATAACAGGGTTGAGGTAGTGAAATAAATAGTGAACAATGTAAGTTATGTGTGTGTGTCCACACAGGCAAACGAAAGAGTGTGTGTGTGAGGGACAGAGAGTTTTGCACAGTTCAGAATTTGGTGCTCTTGACAACTTCCACAAAGGATCCGTCGATGAACAGCGGGGAATGGTCACTCTGTGCTCTCCTGATGTCAACAACCATCTCTTTAGTCTTGTCGATATTCAGAGACAGGTTGATGGCTCTGTAGGTCTTTTGGTAGCCTCTCTGTCAGAACATAGCAATTGATGTTATAGCTATGTAATGATTCAAACATAGCTTAATTTAATAGGAATTTTATCGTCATGGTAAAAATAAAAAAAGATTCTCCATTTATACTGATTTTATTAGTTAATCTGTTGTACTAACTACTATCACACATTTTTCATACGTTGAAATATTCAAGGTTTTTACACAAGCATGATTTATAATTAGTATTTTTACCGATTAAATACCATGTCATTAAAATCTTACTGACTTGTTATTGAAAATAACAAAACATTTTGGGATTTTTCTTCTCTGTTAATGAGATTTAATTTCCACATTGCCATCAGCTACCAGTTCACTAGTGTAAGTCACCAGTTTCAACAGTACCGTGATGATGGGATTCAGTACTGCATGTCTGACACTCTACAAAGGTCATATGTTGTTTTTATAGTCTGTCTCTTAGGTCTATCATACCCCCGCTTGTGTATTACCACTGTCATCCATGTCACCTCTTTCCCCAGGAAGAGGATCTATGAAAGACCAAGAGTGGGATCCATTTTAAATTTTAATTGGCTGCCTTTGTGTCTCACACAGACAAACGTTCAGGCCAACATTATCCCCTCAAAGCTTTAATTACCAACTGCTTCTTGGTTTCAAAACATCAAAAGGATGTGTGAGTAAGTGAATGAATGGAAGTGTGTCTGTGTGTGTGTGTGTGAGGCGAGCAAAGAAGACAGTAAGCATATATGTTGTTTAGAAAGATTTTACAAATCTTCACCCATCTATTGGCTGCTTGATGTCTCTTCTTCCAGAGCCTCTCATTGCCCAGCATGTAGTCTCTGCGCAATGAAATATAAAGGAATAAACATATATTAGCGGATTACTGGTTAAGCTGGCTGTAGTACACTGCATTTAAGCCAGATGAACACACGTTTGCTTCAACTGAGCCTAACATGCCAACTGATCCATCTGTCTTCCTTTATTCTTGTTCATCGTGACTGTCTTGAAAAAGAGAGGTGATAATGGCACCAATGGGATGTAGTTTTTCTTGTCCTGTCTTCACATCAGAGCAACTTACATAGCTTAGTGGCTTAATAGCTACCAAGCAACCTATGCAGGCATCAAAGAGTTGTTAAGCTTCTTGTAAGCCTGATTCAGACATGTAGTGTCAAATATACACCTGTATTTAAGCTACTATTTTTTCACTTAAACTAAAATGAAGCAGGCCTATACATATAAAAATCTGTCACGAAGGCACAAATGACAGGCCGACCCAAATGCAGGACAGACTCGGCAGAAGTAGTTTTTTAAAGGTTTGAATAAAAGATTCTAACAGACAGACTTGAATGTCGTAGCACGTCTAATAGAAGAAAGGCAAGGTATAGGAACACTTTGATAGGCTACACTAGCTCTCTTCGAAGGCATATGACGATCTGGCAACAGGTGGAAATGTAAAAGCCCTGATTAGGGGTTATCTGAAAAGGGGATATTTGTAAAAGAATGAGTGTTTCCTCAGCTCACGAGTGTAATAAGTGAAGCAAAACAATGATACACAACACAGTACAGTTACAGCACAGCAACATAAATAATCCAGTTACATAAAACTGGCTACACTACGACACAAAATACACAATCACAACACACACCCGCAGTCCACATGCTACAGCACGGTTAGCATCGCTAGCGGCTTGCTTCTCTTTATCTTAAAATACACAGTCACAATAGACACATTCGATACATTCATTACAAATTCACAGTTAGAAATACTTACTAACAATAACTAATTTATCAACACACCATTATTTTGAGGCATTCATACCTGAAAAGGGGATTTTTGTGAAAGAATGAGTAGACACAGTGTTTCCTCAGCTCACGAGTGTAATAAGTGAAGCAAAACAATGATGCGCCTGCTCGTAAAGCTCACAGCTCTACACTGCCTTCAACATACTGTCACTGTAAATAACATTAGAAATATCAAACTGTCCTCAAATCTGAACATAAAACCATAGTCTAATAGTAGGTCCTACTTAGCACCGAGAATACAACAATAGGATTATTCTTTTTTTCACATATCACAGAAACAATCAGGGCAGGGCAGACAATCACAACGGCGGGGACCACACACAAAGGGAGGAAGTCAAGCGACCTGAAACGAGAGCAAAGTTAGGGATTTCCAGAAAAAACAAGCCAGAACAGGAAACAGAACGCAAGACAGACATAAACCCTAACAAATCTGATGAGACATCACAGTACAACCCCCCCAACCCCCCTCCTTCGGACCAGCTCCTGACAGGCCTGGCATATCCGGATGACGTCTGTAGAAATCGTCAATTAAACTGTGGTTGACAGTGAAGCTCGCGGGTATCCACGATCGCTCCTCACCCCGACCCCTCTTGCGCACCGCCATAAGACTTTTAACCGCATAGACCGGTCCACCTTCCACCATCTTGGGCGGTGGCAGGGGCTTGGTGGGCGGCACCAGATGACTCTCGCGGACTGGCTTGATCTTGCTGACGTGGAAGGTCGGGTGCACACGAAGGGACGTGGGGAGTTAAAGTTGGACAGAAACAGGGTTAATCACTTTGGACACCGGGAACGGACCGACAAACCTGGAGGCTAATTTCCTGGTATGAACATGTAGAGGCAGGTCTTTGGTAGAGAGCCAAACTTTTTGGCCGGGTGCGTAGACAGGTGCAGGTCTGCGATGGCAGTCTGCTGCTGTCTTCATTCAGAGGAGCATCCGCTGAGCAGCAGCCCAGATCTTCCTGCACTTCCTCGCCAAGGCATGGGCTGATGGGACCGTCACCTATTCTTTATTGGCTGGGAAGAGTGGCGGTTGGTATCCGTGAATGACGAGAAACGGTGAGAGTCCGGTGGCCGCAGTGGGGAGCGAGTTATGGGCATAGTCTACCCACATAAGGTGCACACTCCAGGTCATAAGGTTCTGTGCCACCAGACACCTCAGGCAGGTCTCCAGCTCCTGGTTCAGCTGCTCTGTCTGGCCATTGGACTCTGGATGTTAACCAGATGATAGGTTGGCGGTGGCACCAAGGAGCTGACAAAACCTTCCAAAACCCTGATATGAACTGGGGACCCCTGTCTGAGACAATGTCTTTGGGGAGACCATGGATGAGAAAAACCAGCGAAATCATGACTTGAGCAGTTTCTTTAGCAGAAGGCAGTTTGGGCAATGTAATGAAATGTGTCATTTTAGAAAAACGGTCTACCACTGTCGACGGAGGCAGACCCGTGACAAAGTCGAGCAAAATGTGTGGCCATGGTCTATGTGGCACCTGTAGTGGCTGGAGAAATCCCGTCCGGGCCTGTCTCGACGCCTTGCTTCTGGCGCAGACAGAGCAGGCCGTGACGTACTCAGCCATGTCCTTGACAAGGGAAGGCCACCAAAAACGCTGCTTGGCCACAAACACTGTTCTCTTGACACCAGGATGACATGTTAGCAATGATGTGTGCGCCCAGTGGATAACCTGAGAGCGCAATGCTTCCGGTACGAATAACCGGTTGCGAGGACAGCCCTATGGAGTAGGTACGCCCGTTGCACATCATTTTCTATTTGCCAGGAAACTGCTACTACCACACGGTCAGGTGGTAGGATAGGATCCGGTTCCTTGGCAGCCAGTTCTGGTTCATACAGGCGGGACAGAGCGTCAGGTTTGGCGTTTTGAGAGCCTGGCCTGTAAGAGAATCGAAACCGACTAAAAAAAAGAACCCACCTTGCTTGCCGTGAATTTAGTCTCTTGGCCGACTTGAGGTACTCCATATTCTTGTGGTCCGTCCACACTAGGAAAGGTTGTTCAGCCCCCTCCAGCCAATGTCTCCATTGCTTCAAGGCCACTTTAATGGCCAACATCTCAAGATTTCCAATGTCGTAGTTCATCTCTGCTGGACATAACTTGGAGAGAAAGGCACATGGATGAATTCTTTTATCTTTGGGGGATTGCTGAGATATAACAGTCCCCACACCTTCATTGGACTATATCCACTATGAACTGACGCTTGGGGTCCGGCATTGTCAGGACCGGTGCTGAGGTGAATAGTCTTTTCAGTCTTTGGAAAGCCCCCTCAGCTTCTGGACCCCACTGAAAGGTAACTTTAGGAGAAGTCAGTGCATGAAGGGATAAGCAAATTGGTCGGGGCAGGCTGGTTTCTGGTGGCAAGGTTAATGGGGTGGGGATGCCTGGGTGGTTGGTGGAGGTAAAGCCAGTTGTTCCAAGCCAGTGGAAATTTCCCGCAGCTGCGCATTGAGCTGATTCACCTGCGTCCACACGTCCTGCTGAAAATGGTCCTGGCGTTTCGTGAGTTGCTGTACCCCCGTGGCTATGGTGTTGAGCTGGGTCTCGTTTGCTTGGATATTTTGCTCCTGGGAAGTCAGCGCATGACTGACCACATCTGGCCGCTGGGTCCATGTCTGGTCAGATCATACTGTCACAAAGGCACAAATGACAGGCAGACCCAAATGCAGGACAGACTCGGCAGAAGAAAAAAAGTTTAAAGGCAAGGTCTAGGAACACTTCGATAGGCTACACTAGCTCTCTTCGAAGTCATATGGAGACCTGGCAATGGGACATGGGGAAACGCAGACAATATATCCACATTAGGCAATGGAGAACAAGTGGAAACAATCACAATCACAATGGCTGGGTTGTGTTAGGGATTTCCAGAAAAAACAAGCCAGAACAGGAAATAGAACACAAGACAGACATAAACCCTAACAAATCTGACGAGACATCACAAAATGTGCTTGTTAATGCCTGAAAATGCTTAATGCATGACCATCCACACACTCGACATGCAGGTACCGGTTTAAACACACACACACACACACACACACACACACACACACGTGCTATGGCTTGGTGAGCTGTCCAAGGTGTACTGTGAGTTGGCTGAGATGGGCGCCAGCCTCCCCGCGACCCTAATCCCTAATTAGTATTTTGTATATATATATATATATATATATATATATATATATATAAAATTTGTGTGTGTGTGTGTGTGTGTGTGTGTGTGTATGACAGATACATATATCACCAACCTCGAGTGCATCTTCTTGTTAAAGTAAACTCAAAATGAGTTTAAAATCAATGACTAATAACCTGTTCTTTGTAATTAAAGTAAACCTAGTGAACATGTTAAATAAAGTTTTGTGTGACTTAGCAAATTACAAAATTTTCATTACACTTTGAAAATTATCCAAACTTCTGGATTCAGGTTAGTGTATCTCTCTCTTTATTAAAGTAATTCCCTGAAATGTATATCCTTACAATTAGAATTCTGTTTAAAAAAATCAGTTACACAACATAAACTGTGATATAACATACTTAGTCCATGAGCGAGACAACAATTTAAGGTTCTTCTTGGGGGGAGTAATTCCCATAATGTTTTCCAGGTACACCAATGTGTGTAATGCGTACAAAATGAGCGCTGGGCATCTCAGTAGTGTAGATTAATGGCACTATAGACACTTTATAGATGTCTTAAAAAGAGGTAAATATAATATTTTTACCTTAATGATGCAATCTGAATAAAATTTAGCAAAATAATAATAATAATAATAATAATAATAATAATAATAATAATAATAATAATAATAATGTTGTAGAGATACTGACTGACTCATTTTGTTGAGAACATCTGCATACCATGAATTTGTCCTTAAACAAAGAAAATAGATGTATTAAAAGTGTGATGATTAAGGACAAATTCATGGTATGCAGTTTCTGCAATTAAAGGTCCAAATATATATTTCACCTGAAAATCCTGATAACTGACAGCAGCTTAAGGTGGACATGCTAAATTAAATATGTTCATGTGTATAAATACTTGCTGTTAAATAACATTGATTTCTTTCTTTCTTTTTTCCAGATTTCTAAAATAAAGCATAATATACTTATAGTTTAGTGTAGCGGCTTGAAGTAGATTTTAATGTTTCCAGTCCAAAAGGAAACATAAAACGACAATGACAGTAATTAAAATGAAAGCATGAAGTGTGCACAATTTGTGATAGTTCAAGAACCGTCCAATAATTATGAGATAAATACTTAATATTTCAAGATACTTTGGTAATTTTAATATTCATAAAACTTTATGCAGTTTATATAAATAATTGGATCATTTTCCAATCAGGTAAGTTAGTAAGTAGGTTTAAATAGATTTTTGCTTGAAATATGTGAAACAATTTTCTGTATATTAACTAACAATAAAAACACTCATGTATATTTACATTTATGAGATTTGGCAGATGACCTGAGCAGCTAACTTTTAGCATTTTCAGACAACTGAGCAATTGAGGGTTAAGGGCCTTGCTGGGTTAAAGTAACTAAAGAGCACTAGAAATGCAATTGCTCTCAATAATATTCAGATATTGATTACAGTGCAGGACAGTGAAGTGGAAATAATGAACAATAAATTAAATTTTACAAACAACTGAATCACATTCAATATTATTAAACAGTTTTCAAAACATTACGAATTACCTGCTTGCCACAATCAAGCCATAAGTTACTAAGGGAAAATGCTTTACTGAACACAAATGAGCACCAATTTGTTATAAAACAATATTTAGCTTACACATTAAAAAATTAAATTCATTACAAATTAAGAGCTTAAAATTGCCTTTATTATTTACCATATTATTTCTATCCAGGTTTCTGAGACACATATATGCCTTGTGTAACAACAAAAGTGAAAAACTAATCAATTATCATTTTATTTAAATAAAATTAAATTCATAATATTTTATTTAAAAAGTTTCAATTAGCATGAAAAAATAAAGAGTGAACTGAGTAACAATTTGTGAGGCATATGAACTTGACCACAAAGGGCAGTTGACCCCCCCCCCCATCCTTTTTTTTTTTTTAACCTTTATGAAAAAGTTAAGTCACTAAATGAAATCACTAAATTTAAGCCACTAAATTAATATTTTTTTCCTTTTGTGCTTTTCTCAAACAGGTATCATGCTCCTTTTTTACAGTAGGTGTTAATAAATTGCAAGCTTTGGGCTCTGTACCTACTATCTATCTATCTATCTATCTATCTATCTATCTATCTATCTATCTATTTATTTACTTACTTATGTTTTTATCACTTCATATGGTCAGCAGATAAACTAGCTCAATAAGCAGTGTTTTATTAGCTTACCTGTCATCATGTGAATGTCAACTGAAATATGGGTAGACTGGCAAGCATGTGAAACCCATGAAAAATAAGTTTTTACTAAGATCGATGCTCTGTATCACAAACCAGTTAAATGTTTTAAAGTATACAAAAACTTAAATGACATTTATAATATCATAATTTTTAATACATAAGAATAACTACAACATAAATGTTTAATTATTTGCATGGTTATAAAGTCCTTAAATAACACACAGAATTCTGGGTATGTTTAAGGTTTGAGGGTGTTTACCAGAGTATTTTCTTACTATGTACATAAAATTTGACAGGTATGCCCCTGCCATTTACTAGCACTGAGTTTCCTTATTTTTCAGCAAATGCCGACACGGAATGTTAATCAGAGATTCCATTATTTGAAGACATTGTAATTCCATCTAGAAATGAAAATAAATAAATAAATAAATAAAATAATAATAAAATAAAAGATTCACTATGCATGTTAATAAAGTTAGGAACTGTATATTTATTTTTTCTTTCTTTCTACTATCTCTCAAGGATTTACAACTACAGCAGAAAGAAGGTAACTAGCAACAGAGTCATTTTGTGGCACAAATTAGACTCAAAGAACTGGACATAAAAGTTCACTCTTCCTTTTCGGTACTTTTTAAATTAAATTGTGGAAGTAGTGAGCTTTTGACCCATGCAGTAAGGTTACTAGATAATTAGTGTTTGGTGCCACCTGGCTTGGTTCCAGAGACGTAGCTGGAGACAAGGTGTTCATTAAAACAGTTCTTCCTGACCTTAGGATAGCATGTAACCTTCAGTACCCTTAATCCTCCAATCAGATGGTCCCTCCAGATCATAACCTTTTGCAAGGAAACCTGCTTCAATCTTGCAGGTCATGGATCGCCATCAATGCTTTCAGTCAGGAATCAGACTGTGAGGCTTTTTGCCCTCAAGGTTAAAAAATCCAAAGTTTCCACATGGCTAAAATAAAGGAATTAAAGGAACCAAAATAGAGGTTAGAGTTGGATATTTATAATGTTACATGAAGGTCCAGAAGAAGTAAAACTACTCAACGAACTATAAACACTTACTTTCTGGCATAAAGTTTCTGACTTTTTTTGTGTGTAATCGTTTGTTTATTTGTTTTGCTGTTTTTGTTAAGCTAAACAACAGCAACAACAACAACAACATATTACAAAAGGTCTCACATACACACACACACAAACAGCTTCACACCTTTCAACCTACGTTGCCTAGAGTTCTGGAGTCCATACTATGGTGAATATGGTGACCAATTGAATAAGCAACTGTTCCTTCCATTCATCCATCCTTCTATTTGCTGAACCAGGGTCTCAGCTGACTTTAGGTGAAGGTGGGGTACACGCTGAACAACTTGCCAGTCTATTGCAGGGCCAACACACACACGCGCACTTTGGAAAAGCCAATTAGCCTAATGTGCATGGCTTTGGACTGTGGGAGGAAACAAAGGCGCCAAGAGAAAACCATGCAAACTCAGCGAGAACGTGCACACTCCACACAAAAAAAATTCTCGCCAAGCCCAGGACTCAAATTACAAGCCTTTTTGCTGTGAAGTGAATGTTCTAACCACTATGCCACCTGACTGCCCATACGTTGTTGTTTTCTGTTTGTTTGTTTTTCTATTCTTTTAAAACCTCTGTTAACATTGTCTGGACTCCTGGGGTATTAGTGAGTGTAAATATTTGTGAATGTTTAAATGTATTGTAAATGTTTTGATTATTGCATTTTTTCTCATTTGCATCTCTATCTATTGCCTAGCATGTGAGAGCGTCTATTGCAGGCTCCATCACAAATTGATTAAAGGTCCCTATAGCCTACAGCCCTCACTTCCCTAGGTTGTGTAATAATGGCACTGGTGCACATCTTGTCAAGTTATGTGCTGTTTGGTACACAGCCTGAGTGTGCATTGGAGATTGTACATCCATGTTATTTATTTATGTATGTATGTATGTATGTATGTATGTATTTATTTATTTTTGTTATTTGTGGTTGTTTTTTTTTTTTTTTTTTTTTTTTTTTTGAAAAAAATTAAAAGTGCATATAACAAAATAAAAAAATTGGCTGAATGCTTATGGCTGTGATGGCATATAATGTGATGGTAAAACAGGTTTAAATAATACTTATGATTGATAAAGGTTTGATAATAGCAGTGCAGTCTATCACAGCTCCAAATGCCAAATGACAACAAATGCCAACTAACATGTGTGAATCATGGGTTTAAGCTGAATTAGGTGTAAGCCTGTTTCCACTTTCTTAGTATCACATTTATTTTCCAGAAACTTTTATAACCAACATTGCTACAAATGCAATATTTGTGACCTAAATTTTCATAATCACATACAGTTTTTTCTACACCAGGAAATTTTTAACCTAACTGAATTTGTTTAGCCAATTAAAGTCGAAACTAATTATTCAAATGTGATCTCATGAGAAAATATGAAGAGGGCAGCATGATCAATCTTGAGTTTGGGTTACTGTCTATGTGTGGAGTCACATGTTCTCTGAAAAATGTCAGTGGGTAAATGTGACACTGTGAATGTAAATATGTGTGTTATGCTGCTATGCAATGGACTAGCATTTTCTGTGTGAGTGTATTCCAACAGTGCACCTGGTGTTCCTCGGATAAACTCTGGCTACCTCTAACAGGATAATGCTGTTAATGAAGATTAATGTGTAAATGAATGAACAAGTAAAAGTGTTTTCACACTTAAACCAACACTTTTGTCTAAAAGGGCTCCTAAAAAAAGAAATAAAAAAAAAATACTTCTCTATAATTTTATGGTGAAAATGTCTTGAACAATGCTATTGTAGGCAGTGAAAAACAAAACATAATTCCAACAAATATATTGAGGTAAAATAATGGTTAATAAACAAAAACATTGGAAGGCTAAATGCTGTAATCAAAGTAAAGAGTGGCCACACTAAATATTGATATATAGTAATCAATATAAATATTGATTACTATATATTGTTATTTGTTTACTTATTCTCAACAATGTTATCCAATATTACATGAAATAAATGCTTGAATAGTACTTGGTTTCTGATTTATCTTCATTTTGTTAAGTTGTAAAAGTGTACTGTAGTTCTTCACTCGCTAAACCATTCCATATTGTTTGAAGTTCATTCATGCCGTGCAAAAGTAAAAAAAATATATATATATATATATATATATATATATTAAAAAATTGCAATTATAT